>VWZX01011028.1:11592-100914 GCA_013399015.1 Galbula dea
GAGGTACTCTGGATTCTTTGATTAATAATTTCCTGAAGCAACCCTGTGTCACATTTAACCATGTATGCCTCATAAGACCAGTTATTTCTACAAGACAGGAACTGGAAATTCAGATGAACAACATGAAAAAAATGGCAGCATTCTCAACTTAAGAAACTTCCAAGTTGATATAACTGAGGCAAGAAGTTGAGAGGTTTAAAACAGAAAGAATAACAGGCACATCAGAGCACTTGAACAATGTGGAACCTTATACTGTAATTCTATGAATTTAAGGCTCCTGCTTGATGAAGAAGTTAGAGTCAACTGCTTATGACTAGGATTGTGCTATGTTAAACTACAGTGCAAGGATCTGGCCACTTTATAAGCACTGAAACCTCCAATAAGCAAATTTCATATCGATTTGTGGAAATGCAGGAAGATGCCTAAAACAAAACAAATAATCACAAATCCTTCTCTGTCCCTCCTCCAATAACAGTGCTGCAGTTGCACAATGTTTCTGGTAAAGACATTAAATTGATAAGAGATGAACAGCAACAGGCACAGATTTTGAAAAAACCTTTTTCTTTTAAGCCTACATTATTTATATTGAAAATGTTTACAGCTCCTCCTTCAGAATGACAGAGGGCAGATTGAGGAAGCATAACTCTTTAATTAATACCTACAAAATAACACTGGCTGCTTTTAAGGTTTTATGTTCTGCAGAAAACACACAGTAAAGACTTAAAATCCATTTTTAACATAGAATCACAGAATCAGAATCACACACCAGGCATTCTCCCAACATTTACATGAAACTACACAGCTCAGCTAACAAGATAGTTCTGACTTCCAGTCTAGCACCAGATGTACAAAAGGATTTAGTCATTCTTTATTATCTACAAGAAGTGTCAGCACAAAGTAAAGAGAAGAAACTTCCAACCAAAAAAATTGTTGGGAAACAGCATGGATACCATATTGCTGTGACAATCTGCACATGGAAAATCTGGGATTTGCTCTTTATGGGACTGTGTGGGATTCCTCCCCTAGCTTCCACTACCCTCTGCCAAACTAACTGTAGGGGTTGCTGCCCTCCATCCAAGGCTGTTGAAGTGAGGTCACAAAACCAGCCTAGCCTATCTTGACAGACCTCAATGAACAACTGGCTACCTGCCTTTCACCTGGCATTTTAACAGTGAGCACTGGTTGGTGTAGCTGGAAGAGCAATGTCCTAATTTGGATAGCCTTCAGTGCACGCAGTTTCTGGTTCTGCAAGATAAAATCCACCTCCAGGGCATACAAACAAACATTTTATACAGGTGAAAAGCAAAAAAGAGGAAGGATGCTACAGAGCTTCAGTGAAGTGCATGGACAGCAGGTATGTCAGGCTGGGAGCAGGATTAGCTGCCCCTTGCCATCTGCTTTCGCTAGTAGGAACACATACACAGAGGATGCCATTGACTGTGCACAACCTGTGCGTACTGGGGCAGTGGAGACCAAGACCAGGAGCTAGGGGCTACCAAGCTTCCAGTGCTTCCTTTGGTCACCAGCCTGACCCTGACCTTGGGCAACTTGTTTTGTGGTAAAGTTCATTTAGCCTGAAGGGGTAAAGCCAGGAGAAAAAAGCAACCATAAGCCAGTCTTGGACAACTCCTTTTCCTGACAACCTCTTAACATCCATCTTCCCCTTTCAAGCAGCCACACAGACACCCTAGGATCCACTCCTCCCAGCCAAGATACATGCGTGGTGATGCTATCTAAATATAATTGGAAGCAGACTTCGGTGAGAACTGCTCATGCTAATAAAATGAGCCTCACTTTGTCCCTCATTTACACTTGAGCCCTCACTGAAAACAGCAGCTTACTAGTTTTATGCATCTTTCCTTTTCCCAGTTTCTTATGACAGCTGCAGTCACAGATCACTGCGGTGTCCTCTAGACAGCCTGTTGTCTGGCATAGCAACTTCAGTATTCAAAATGCAGCCTTTTCTTAAGTGACAACTTGGTTTAGTTCTCTGCTCTTTGTTCACATGAGCATCGCATGCTTTCAGTTCTGTCCTTACATAATTCATGCCTTTCCTCTTGGACTTCTTTATTTTAAAGAGGTTAAATAGAAAACAGCACAGATAAAGAAAGAATCTTGATTTTAAAACAGTCCTTTTCAAATCAGGAATGAGGATTCTGTTTGCCTACAGCAACAAAGTCATAAGTTATTGGTGAATAAGAGATACAGGAAAGTCAGAAAACAATCAGGATATACAAACCTCCATGAAAACAAGAAGTCCCTTATATGTCATTACTCTTTCTGTAATGAGATAGCAATGTAGTAAGCAAACAGTGGTAGCATCCAAATTTGCTCTGTTTGCACATGGTTTAAAGTTGGTAGGTAAAGGTAAAAAAAAAACCTCACTGTTCAGTGGATACTAGAGATTTTATGCTTTTTCTGTGTATGCAACCCAGGTGAATGGTTAATATCTTGAAACAAGTCTCAAAAGAACAAGCAAAATGAAATTGTGATAGATGGAATTACTATTCTATGTCCCACAAGTAAAGCTGGTATTTATTTGGGAGTATTTTTAAATATATTTGTCTTTCATAAAAACCCAGAAGTAAAAACCAGATCTCAATGATCACACTGGGAAAATAACAGATGTTGTATACAACTCTAATGTCATAATAGAACTTATACTGTGTGTGCAAGAAGATAGAAAGAAGGCAGTGATAGGGAAATTGCCTTAGTGATACAAAGAAAACAACAGCAGTCTCACGAGTCTCCTTCTTTGAAGCCATTGAAGAAGTAAGTAAGGTTGGGTTTTGGCTGTACTCCACCATTTATGCTGTACAGGAGCTCTAAAACATGGACTAAGACAATCCCTCATGTTTGTGATGCCTTTCAGATCCTTGGGTACTTCACACCACCCCACAAGCTGTGTCTCCCACACAGACAAGCTTTGTTGACACCTGATTTCAAATTTGTTGAACAAAAGTTGCACACCACAACAACAAAACACAAAACAGATCTCTTATTCTGAACACCCTTCCTGATGGTGCCCAATATTATAACAGCTTTTTTAGCTGGTGCTGCTACACATTAGGCTGATGATATCAGGGAATTATTGATGATAATTCCAAGATTTTTGCTACTGTAGCCCTGTCAAGATTCATGTTGAGCTCTTTCAGGGTTACATGCAGAGAGCTGTTGTTTGTACTAGTCTCTAAGTTGAATTGCAGTCTGTGTTGTCTTTGGCTTGGATTTCCCCTGCCACATGAACAAATTCAAATGAAAGTGTGATACCTGACACATAACTATTGTCAAGGAAGGCAGCTGCAGTGCCACCTGCCTGGAACTAGCAAGACATCACACCAGTATTGCAAAAACAAAGTACTTCAGGACTAGCAGCAGCAAGCAGGCAGGTCTTGATGGTACAGGCTTAAGACTTTAGGATAAACCTGTTGTTAACTGGCATCAGCTTTCCACCTAGATCACATAGTATGCATTTTACTAGTTTTAAAGTTACCATTCTGTAGAAACTGAGAAGATGCTAAGATGCATTAGCTACAGCAGGAAAGCTGACGACAAGGAGTAAGAGCGAATTCTGTGCTGAAAAGGAGAGAACAGAAACCTCTAGGTGGTTATAGATGGGTCATCAGCAGGAGAACCAAGGTCAGGAAGCAGTATTGACTGGTTTTGCATAGCCATGTGAAAGAAAGTTGAAGCCCTGAGAAAGAGAGTCTGGGCATGGTGCCATGCCCTCTTCAGCTCAGAGGACAGGCTGACAGCCTACACTTTTAAGTTGCAACAGACTTCCCCTGACAGCATCTCTGTGAAAGAGAAGTGTTAATTCTCTTATTTTATAAGGGCACAATCTTACTATTCTCAGAATTAGAGGAAAGGCTGTAGGGAAATATGATTAGGATCTTATCTTTTATTCAGTTTTGATTAAAGTTTCCTATTTAAACTAGGTCTCCCAGGATGCAAGATCTGGGGAGGTTCACAGAGAGCTTTTCTTAGTGGAGGGAATCAGAAGATAGAGGAAGAGGTCTCCTGAGTGTTTTGCCATTCAATCTTCAGAGAAAAACCCAACAAAACTGCCATTGATTTTGATTTGTCTATTTAGAAGAGAAAAGATTATATTCTACTACATTATTTCAGCCTCAGAATTAGATTGCCTATCTTCTTTGTCTATAAATACCTATCCTTTGATTTCTCACCGTTGTCTACAGAGAGTTTGTGCAGAAGAAAAACTTACAGCCCTAACAAAACAAAAGGACAAGGAAGGTTGAAAAAATGCACATATGTAAATAAATTTTTACAGAATATTCTTCTTCTTCATTCTCATCAACAACAACATCAAAAGCCTACCTTATCAACTAATTTTATCCCTCTCATACCTCCAGATCAACAGAAAGCACTGCTGAATAGTTTCAGTGGGTACTTGATCTCTGCAGCTGCCCTGCTGTGGTATTGCCACTATCTCAGACAGGCATTTCTCCCCCCACCCCACCAGATGCACTGATCAGCTGACATAGTAGCTGATTCAGCTGTCTCAATTTCTGAACTACATTCTCAGTGTCCTTCACAATACTTACAACTCACTTGTTTGCTTTGTTCATAGCTAAAATGAAAAGGACCAGAAGTCAGACTCGTAGAATCATGGAATGGTTGGAGTTGGAAAGTACCTTAAAAAATCATCTAAAGCAACCCCTCTGCCTTGAGCAGGGACATGTTTCACTAGGTCAGGTTGTTCAAAGGCCTTGAGGTTGCTCAAAACCCTGCTCAAAGCCTAGGGCAGCCCAACCTGACCTTGAACACATCCAAGGGTGGAGCATCCACAATTTCTCCAGGCAACCTGTTCTAGTGTCTCCCCACCCTTCACTCCTTCAGTCCAATCTAAACATACCCCCTTTCATTTAAAACAGTTGCCTTTTGTCCTGTCACTACTGGTCTTGGTAAAAAGTCTGTTTTCCTTAGAAGCCCCATTTATATATTGCAAGGTCACAATAAGGTCCCTCCCAGAGTCTTTTCTTCAGGCTGAACAACTCAAGCTTCTTTGGGCTGTCCTCATAGGAAAGGTGTTCCAGCCCCCTGACCATCTGAGCACTTGCAGTTATTACAGGAGACTACACATCAAATGAACAGAAGCAGACTACCAGATTGGGACAAAAGCCAACAACAAAAAAAAAAAGGCAAAAAAGGAAGAGACTGCTGACCCAAAACTTCAGAAATATGGAAAAATAGCCATATGAAGCTAAAAGATGGTAACCAAAGGTAAATACAAGGAGACAGCACGACTGCTATCATTCTAAAAGTCAGTGGGCTGAAATCAAAGGCTGAGGTAGTACTTTTGCCATTAAAAAACCCCTCATGGTCAGACTTGACCTTGCCTCCCCCTTCTCTGTACACCAAAATATAAAACCCACTGAAAAGACACAGATGGAATGTAAAAGAAAACAAACAAATAGAAAGCTTGTACAAAAGTAAGGAGCTAAAAGCATGATGTGAGTATCATAAGGCAAATAGCATGTTGCCTTGTGACATAACAAAGCTGTTATTACACAAAGCTACACATCCAGTGAGGTTGCAACTCTGGAAATATTTTGGCTTTCACATCCTTATTATTCAGAGGAGTTAGTGCTTGATAATGTTCTGCTTGCACTGAACATGCTCCCACCCTTTATCATCCCTGAGCTGAGGTGAGCTGTAGGTACCATGGACGTAGCTGGGCTCTCCCTGCCACTCCCAGTCTTCCCATGCTGTGTGAGAAAGGTGAGACACAGAGTGGATAAGAAAAGAGATGTGGGCAAGACTATGTTAGTGGTGAGCTCTGTATAAAAGAAAGCAAAGAGATTTACTCAAAATGCCAAGTCCATCTTGCTGAAACTTGCAGAGTGCACAGATCAGGATTTTCTGGACTGTGTGTGTAGTTAGCTACCAGGGTAAAGCCAGCACTTTTTCCAATGCTTTGTGCTCCTACCTGGAGCTTTATCGGAAGGACTGGCACAAAGGTAAGTTACACACTGCAAGGGCAGCACACATCCCAAAACACTCCAGAGAGAAGAATATTTCCAGTGCCATATGGTGTCTTGCCTCACTGCTTGCCTGGAGTGGATGACTGCACACGTTTCTTCTAACCTTGGTTGACAGTTGGGCTTGATGATCTTAAAGGTGTCTTCCAACCTTAATGAGTGTGTGATTCTCTAACCTGCATTCTTTTGTTTCTGTGTGCTCTTCCAGGTACACCTCTGAGCACCACACCACAATGGTGTGCAAGAACTGCCAGCAAGGGGACACTAAGACTGCTGAGGAAGCATATGGCACTTGTCACTTTAGACAGGACTTAGGATGATGCAAGACTGGATACCCACTTCTGGCAAAACAGACCCTTGTCACCATCTGCTTCAGAAGGAAGGAAGAGGAGGTACCACTAGTTTGATATAGATTTTTCCACTCACAAATGGAGATAGAAAGCTGTCTTGGCTACCCTACTCAAGGCAGCTAATCTAAGTAATTTGATTTTACAGGAGACAAAAGCTGAAATAAAAAGGTGAAAGTAAAGCAATATACATTGCTGAGAACAGAAAACCAATTGATCTGAGGCATTGTTCCGGCTTCCTGAAGAGACACTTCTTCCTTCTCTGCCCTAAAGGCTTATTTCTTATCCATGCCTGTCTCACTAAGATCTTGGGCTTTAAAAAGTGCTTCTGAGGACTTTGGAAGTGAACCACTGTCTGCAGTGGTACAGCAGTTATGCACACACTGGGCTACTTACCAAGCTCTGCTAATAAGCAGGCTTTCAGACAGACACCCTGGGGAATAGATGTCCCTTTGCTTTTAAACCACCACCAACTCATCTGCACACTCAGCAGCATACGCACCAAGACTTGAAAAAGGCAAAGCAGACTTTGACTCAATCAAAACCAAGACTTTTCTGAAAGCACCTTCCCTCAAAAGGCAACATTACCACTATCTCAGTTGCATATCTAATCTATTCCAGGCCAACCTTGTGATCAGCACTGCTTGAAGACAGCACAGTGGTGGGATGGGCCATGCAGGGGACAGAAGATTTGATGGTAACAGCTTAGGCTTTCTAAAGCCTCAGTCAAGTACCCATGTGTGGCCAAGTTTCAGACACTGTGTACAGCTAAAACCCTCAGTGACAAATGAAGAAAGACACTTCAGCTATACATGGGGTGCAGTACAAACTAGCTCCTGGCCTATATTATTTCTTTTTGCATCTCTTTAACCTTGATCTGCCTAGGTATGCTCAATTAATTTGGAGATGCTGTTCACACGTGAAAAGTGAAAACACTACAAATGAACAACCTCTTGAGGCACAGCTGCTCACCTTCACACTGCCCAAAGTTCAGGAAGATTATTCAGTCACTTGCAGGGAAATGCAGCAAATTATTTAACTGAAGGATTTCATGATAGTTTTGTGTCACACTAGAGCTTTTTTCCTATCTTTAAAGCCCCAAATCACAAAAGCTTTAGTGTTCAGCCAACACTAAGCTATGTTTGTCTTTGCCTTATCATTCCATCCCAATATAAAAAGCATTGATCAGCAACTCCTTTGCCCATAATTTAGCAAATATTCTCTAAAATCTAAGCCAAAAGAGTAAAATGCAAACAAATACTGGTTTCTATTCTGTAAATAAATTGGGTAGTTCTGTTCTGCTTTGAACTAAAGAAATCAAGCAATAACACAGTGGCTTTTGTGTGAGAGTAGTACTTCAGGTAAACTACATCCTTCATTTATTAACTGAACTTGATCAGACTATTCTGGCATCTTAAATAAATCCACCAAATTTAACTTAATGCTGTTTAATTTAGTATTATCATACCTATTTTTCTGCATAAAAAGGGCTTGGACATAAATATACACTCACAAGTGGAGATGGAGATGAAACAGAAAAGCACATGCAAGGCATCAGGCCTTTTTTTTGGAAGCTACAAAGAGCAAGTTTAGATCAAATTCATAGCATACAAACTTACAAGTCCTGAATCCCACAGAAGCACACTTCCTGCCCCAAACTAACAGACTGCCTAAAACAATTCTTAATACATTTATTTACATATCTTACACAGATATATATCTGTACCGTTTATAACTCATGTACAAAAACTTCTAGTCCTCTGCACTGGGACCCTTCCCAGGACTAAAACATTTATTATTTGATCATCCAACTGACCTCAGATGGGTCAGTAAAATGGATAAAACCTGCCTGATATGTAGTTAATTTTCCCTAGGTAACATAAAAACACTGCTGATAGCACATTTTGGTATAACTGCTCTTTCCACAGAATGTTTCAAAATAATTAGGGGGACAAAAAGGAAAGATCTTTTTCTCCCAAAGACAATTCCAAACACTGGTGACATAAATCACAAAATAGGGCAATGAGGCATGATCAATATTTGTGCAATCCATTTATAAGCACAGATATCTCTTTTGCTATATCAATGTGCTTTCCAAAACGCAAACAGTTTCTAGATATTTCTGTGGATTATAGCACTATACAGCACATTTAGAAATAGAGAACAAATTCAAGCCTGATGTATTTGAAGAGATGCTTTCAAATACCACTTCTACACTATTAAATTCCAGCTGATAACTGAACTTATGCTCATGTTAATTTATCTTGCCTAGATTTTTATACGACTACCAATTACGTTATTTCTTTTTAAAAAGTTATGCACTTCTTTATATTTAGCTATATTCATTATTTCTTAAATGCTTTATACATGTTGAAACATGTAGCATTAGATGAAAAATACACAGGAGTTTATGGTGGAAAAAAAACCTAAGACTTCAATTTTTTAAAGTCACTGTAATAAAATATTGAAAGTGTGAAAAAGAGGTTTTTCCTACCAGAAATTTTATCTTGACCAATTTGGCTCCCACATATTCCTGTGCTCCATGGAATCAATTTCACACTTACCTCCCTGTGTCTGTGATGTGGTTTATTCATTGGTTTGATATTGCCATAGCAACTCTGCAGCATGTGTTAGCCAAGCAATGCTGCTCACCTCCCAGTATAGGGTGACCAGCTACCTGGTACATATAGCACAATATTGTAATGCATATTGATTCTCTGCTTCCTACTATCAAGCTCCAGGTTTAACATCACCATTTTTAACTGTGTATTTAACTATCTTTCATCAGGACTTTCACAGCATTTAATTATTTGGAGTGGTCTTAGCTCAATTATAAAAATTAGATAATACCTCCAATTTCAAACCAGGACATATTTGACTGTAAATGCCAACTAATACATTTAAACCAACCAGAAAAACCAGCAGCACTACTCCCACCTCTAAAAATTCACAGCATTCTTCTATTTTTGCCCCATGCAAGCAAACATAATGCAAATCAAAGATCAGGCTGTGCTAGCACAAGAGCTTACACACACTCTATTTAAGAAGCTTTGCCACCAGAGCACGTGGCCTACAGGGAGTGTAGACCCCTTCCCCCCCACCATGCTTCCCCAAGAACCCAAGAGCAAACTGGCTTGTGGCTGGTAAGGGAGAAGGATGGTGCTTTGTTCCCAGAAGGGATGCAGCCATAGCTAAGCCCGGCGGATGGCAGGCAGGGATGCTCCAGCAGCTGCTGCTTCCACAACCTCCCCCACAAAGAGTGGGGGCTCACGGCTTGCTCTGAACGACTGACTGGAGGCAGCATGCCTCCTCCATTTGTATAAAATGAAAACTGAAACAAAGCATGCCAGAACAAAAGCAGGATCTCTGCTGCAGCAAGCAATTGAGGCTTTAAAGCTACAAAGTCTGTCACAGCAATACTATGCAAATCAGGGCATCCCCAAACACAGATTTGGATCATAGCAAGGAGATTAGGCAATCATCCAGGGCAATAGTATGAGTGGGAGCTGAAACTGTCTCATTCCCCGAGTCTTTATCTTCACAAGTTGGCAACTGTTTCACAACTGTTCTTACTCACAGTGGGAACACCCTTATGTATGAAAGGGGCTGCACCCAGGCTTGGACCAAATGACAGGCAGTTTATTTGTCCTCAGCCTTGGCCAAGTTCCATAAAACACAGAGGATCTGGCCACATGTAACACACGAAAGAAGAATGGAGACCAGGGATACCTTGGGATCGAATGTATCTTTGAATATAGTAACACTTAGCAGGACACCTCCTCCTACCTACCTAATAACATCCTCACTGTTTCAGACCACGCTGTGCTTAAGCTCAAAGGTTAAATGTTGTGGTTTGCTTTTCAAACCACACTGTACTTTAGCTCAAAGGTTAAATGTTGTGGTTTCCTTTAGGCTAAGTGCAGAACACATCTGTGAGAATAGTATAAGTTTCATAGTCAAAACTCAAGTTATTGCCACGTTGCTATAACACATTAAGTTTTGTGATCTGAGATGTACCTCAAAAATGTTTCTACATGGACTAATAAACAAGGGCTTTAATTTCTTTCCCCAGCAGAGTTGGAACCAGCATTTTGGTCTGGGATTTCTTTAGATTATATCAAGGTAAAGGTGTGGAGCAGAGGGAAGATGGAGAAAAGTGTTTTGGAGTAAAAGCTGTTTCAGTTCCTGACTACACTCTCCAACAAGTGAGCATGAGTGCTACAAAACCGCTGTAAAGTGAATTCCCCTGTTTCAATGCTGTAACTGCAGCATTTATTGTGCAGAACAGGCTAAGGTTTCTATTGCCATTTCCTATAGCTTAGCATGGGTTTGTTCTCAACCACAAAAGTTATACCAAATTCCAGAGGACACAAGTGCTTTTTATCCATTAATGATCCTACAGTAGTTCTTTCCACTAAGTGAAAAATGGGGAATGAACATGTGAAGATACTCAGCGTGGTTCCATACGCATGCACGCCATGGACACATTTGGGAACAAACAGTACAGTAGCAGTACAGTTTCCACATTAATACTTAACCTTTAAATTATCCCAAATCTATGAACCTACAAACAAAACCAAACTGAACTCAACAGTAGCCAAGCCTAAATGCTACAGCAGTCTAACCTCAATCCACAGAAAAGTTCAGAAAGGACACAAACATCGCCTTAACTTCCTTCTGCTCCTCAGGTCCAAGCAACTGCACAAACTGAATTCCCAAGTACATCAAACATAAGATACTTTACTCAAGTATCAGAGATTATTAGGAGTTAGAAGGAACCTTTGGAGATCATCTAGTCCAACCCCCCCTCTCAGAGCAGGGTCATCTAGAGCAGGTTGCACAGGATGGCATGCAGGTGGGTTTGGAACACCAACAGAGACTCCACCACCTCCCTGGGCAGCCTGGGCCAGTGCTCTGTCACCCTCAAAGTGAAGTTCCTCCTGATGTTTAGGTGGAACTTCCTATGTTCCAGTTTCGGCCTCTTACCTCTCGTCCTGTCACTGGACAAGACTGAAAAAACCCTGGCCCAATCCTCCTGACACCCACCCATGAATCAATGATAAGCATTGATAAGATTCCCCCCTCAGTCTTTTATTCAGGTTAGCCCCAGCTCTCTCAGCCTTTCCCCAGAAGAGAGATGTTCAGGTCCCCTAATCATTTTTGTAGCCCTTTTCTGTGCCCTCTCCAGAGGTTTCCTGTCCTTGTTGAACAGCAGAGACCAGAACTGGACCCAGGAGGGTCGGGATGTAGCCTCACTAGGGCAGAGCAGAGGGAGAGAACAACTTCCCTCAACCTGCTGGCTACATTCTTCTTGATGCACCCCAGGATGCCATTGGCCTTCTTGACCACAAGGGCACACTGCTGGCACATGGTCATGCTGTTGTCCACCAGCTCTCCCAGGTCTTTTTCCACAGTGTTGCTTTCCAGCAAGTCAGTCCCTAACCTGCCCTGGTCCATGGGGTTATTTTTCCCCAGGTGCATTACCTTACACTTTCCCTTGTTGAATTTCACAAGGAAAAATTAAACGAGGAAAACACACCTAAAGACAATAGAAGAATTTCCTTACAGGTCTGAAGCTGTTCTCTATTTAGCAGTATGGAGATCAAGGCAAAAAGTTCTTGCTAAGCACTGAAGTTGCAATCACAATGACCTAAGATCCAACTTCAGTTTGTATAAAAGCCCCACTAAATTCCCCACAGTCTCTCTAAGCTCTTTCACCCTCAGATTTGCAGCCTTCATATTCTCTTTTGTCAACACTTGCTTCTCATCCCTTCTCCGCTACCAACCTGATTTCTAATGCACATCTTCAAAACGTGTAAGCCTGTCTAGTGGGTTGACCTGGGTGGACACTAGAAGCCCACCAAAGCTGCTATATTACTCCCCTTTGCCAGCTGAACAGGGGAGAGATAACAAAAGGCTTATGGGCCAAGATAAGGACAGGGAGATCATTCAGTAATTACTAGCATGGGCAAAAGACTCAACTTAGGGAAATTTATTGCTAAACCAGAGTAAGATAAAGAGAAATAAAATGTTAACACACCTTCACTCTCACCCCTCCCTTCTTCCCCAGCCCAACTTCACTCCTGAATTTCTCTACCTTCTACCCAGGCTCAGGGGTCCAGGGAATGGGGGTCAGTTCCTCACATGTGGTTTCTGCTGGTTTTTTCTCCAGTGAGGGAAGACTCACACTCTGCTCCTGCTTTAGCATAGGGTCACTCTCTTATGGAACAGACCTCCACAAACTTCTCTAACAGAAGTCATGGAATCATAGAAAGTTTTGTGTTGAAAGGGACCTTTAGAGGTCATCTAGTCCACCCCTTCTGCTGTGAGCAGGGACACCTCAGTGTTGTTCAGAGCCCTGTCCAACCTGACCATAAATGTTCTTCCTGCCAGCTGCAGTTCTTCATGAACTGCTCCAGTGAGTGTCCTTTCCATAGGGTGCAGTCCTTCAGGAACAGACTGCTTCAGCATGGGTTGCCCATGGAGTCACAAATCCTGCCAGCAAGCCTTCTTCAGCATGGGTTTCTCTCTTTAGGTCCACAGGTCCTGCCAGAAGCTTTTTCCAGCACAGACTTCCTGCAGGGTCACAGCCTCCTTCAGGTATCCCCCTGCTTTGGCATGGAATCCTCCACAGGTAGCAGGTGGATATGTGCTCCACCATCAACCTCCATGGGCTGCAGGGGGACAGCCTGCCTCACCATGGCCTACAGGGGTATCTCTTCTCTAAAACCTGGAACATCTCCTCCCCCTCCTCCTTCACTGCTCTTGGTGTCTGCAGAACTGTTACTCTCACAGATTCTAATTCCCCTCTCCTGCTCCTATTCTGCAGCACGTTCCCCCCCTTCTTAAATATATTCTCAGAGGCACAGCCATCATCACTGACTGGCTCAACCTTGGCAGCAGGTGGATTTGGCTCCAGAAGCTTCTAGCAGCTTCTCACAGGAGCCAATGCTGTAACCTCCCCCAGTACCAAGACCTTGCCACTCAAACCCAATGCAACTGCTAATATAAAAGCAACATTTAAGTTACTTCTCACACTGCACCACTTATTTCAAGTCACAGAGCCACTAAATTACAACATAGCCTTGCTTTACCTAAGGGTTAGATGTCACCTTTGGGGAACTATATTAGGCTCCTCTCCAGACATGGCATTTCCCAGGGCCAGAAAGCCACAGACACAGTGTGTACTTCACAGACCTCAGTGTCCAGGCCCACACAGTCACAATAGGATGGTTTGACAGCTTTGGGCTTCATGCAGCACCAAGAATCATTTTTCTTTTTCTCCATGCTCTGAGCAAGGCCACATCACAAAAAGCATTTTCTACCCAGTCATATCACTACATGGGCTGCCATTCAAAACTCTTCTGAATAGAAACAAAATGTCATGCAAAATGACTTTGGCTTCAGTTCCAGATATTTGTTAATTCAGACCAAATGAGAGGAATGACAGCTCTGATTTAACAAAGATTCCAATCCCTAGATATCATTTCTTTAAAATACACCCAGGGGCACCTTTATATTCTGCCAGCAGAGGTGCAGCCCTGTGCAAATGAAATTCTGACTTCCTGAGACTCAGGATTTTAGTCTGTAAAAAGCAGTAAATGTATCTTGACATTTATAAGGCACCCTGAATGAAAAAAAACACATTTATATTTGGAGCAGACTTTTCTTTTTCCCCTTGTCTTATTGCAACAACAAAATATGACTGTGATAGAAGAGGCAATTCAAATAGCCAGAACTAGATTATCAACAAATAAACTGATGCCAACATAAGAAATCATCAGATCAGCCCAGGCAAGCTATGCAAGCAGAAAATGAAGGGACAGTAAAACAACTGGTGGTGTTTATTTGTATTTAGAGATCTTTACTAGAGTTGCTGTTTTAGTGGGGTTTGGGCTTTGTTTGTTTTGGGTTTTTGTTTGTTTTTTTTTAAAATACAGTGTTAGGGCAAATTTAAACCACAAGGAAGAAAGATTTGTTTACAGAAGATGAATTCTGATTTTTGCTGCATCACAAGAAGTAGGTAAAGCCTTGCACAGACTTCTAGTGACAACTTCCTAAAAGGCTAATTCCAGGAAAATACTAACAAAGTCTTACAAGAGGTTTAGCACCTTTAGCCTCTTCAGATTAAGAGGGTCCTAACACCCTTCATGTCATTAGTTTTAATGACTACATTACACATTGAAGCAGTTAACATAAGAATAATAATCACAAAGAACAGTTTGTGTGGGACACATACAGCTAAAATGTATATCTGCATATGTCTGTATATTCAATTATCTGCATAACTGAATTCATATAATCAGGTTAACAAATTTGGAAGTCAGTGCACTGTGCTTCCTTTCCTATTTCAAATTGCAATCATAATAGTTTAGAAATGACTATGGAAAGCTATGCTCATCCATCCTTGCCAGGTCAGGTCCTTCAAAACTTTACCTTTGTGTCTTTATTCCCTAACCTGTGCATGCTGACTGTAAAATAATGCTATTAAAAAAAAAACCACCTGAGAAAAAGAGATTACTGTTACACAGTTATGTTTGGCAATTCATAATGTTAAATAGGTCTTTAAAATGAAAGAGTCCCTTTTCCTAAAATGAATTAACTCTGTATGACAAATTAATGTAAGATGAGGCTGAGAAAATACACCTCCTCATAGATTTGGACTTGACAGGAATGGTTAGACAAATACATTTGGCATCTAGTGCTGGCTAAGCACAGAATAGGTATCAGTTGCTGTAGTAATTATCAAAACATCTAGGAAACCCAAGAGCCATCATAACCAAGCCTAATTTTCTTCAGGAGTCTTAGTAGATAGCATTCAACAAGGTAATAACACAGATAATGTGATAGGATCTCTAGTTTATATTGTTACTGTTCTTCCCTACAGCTACATTCTCTATGTTTCTGACAATGGCTTTATTTAGTAGTGGTGTTACAATATGTGCTGTCATTTGTACTTTGATGTAGCAAAGTTGTTACCTTGATCACAAGATGCTGATACAAACTTATCCAGCTTTGCTAAGGCAAAGTGAACATGATTTGATTCGTCACGCTAAAAAGCTGCAGGATTTTGATTGCCCCTTGTAACACACTGAGTATGACTGGCATCTCTGTAACCCAGCCAGGACTTCATCAACATCTACAGATGAAATATGTTAAAAGTATTACTCAAATCAGTTTGCTAAAATCACCACATCCCACTTTCTCTCTGATTTCAAGTAACAAATCTGCTCTGAGCACTACTATAAAAAAATAAGTTGACTTGAAGAGTACCTACCCAGTATGGGCAAGAGTGAAATTCAACTTTACTCCCCAAACAAATGTAACCCTTAAAGAAGATTCTACTAATACATACTGATTGTTTGGAAATACCTAGTAGTGCTGAAAAAAGTTCTTTACAGTTGCTTTGGGGAGATCAGCAAATTATTCACAGTTCATAATAGACCCAGTTAGCCCTTGTAGTGGGAGATAGCTGAAAGACAGGACACCAAAGCCAGGCAGAAAAACTGGAGGTGAATAAGGAGCAGGGGCTAGGAAGCAGTTGTTAAATACACAGTAACAATTAAAATTATATCAGATTTATTCCTGAATCAAAAGCTATTATCTCTGCAGAAGTGAGCCTGCAGATCCATTAAGAAAAGAGAAGCACTGTAAAATAAGAGCAGTTAGACCAGTTCCCTGTTTTGCTAGCAGTTTGAGCAAGATGTTGCTAAATAAGAGATCACTGTAATTGGCTTCTACTATTGTAGAGTGTGAATTCTTTTCTAACAGGAAAAAAAAAAAAGCAATAGCACACTTCTGTGTATGCATTGTTTCCATTGCAGTTTCATTTTGACAGTGGGGTTTTTTGACACTAGAGTCCTGATGTACCTTTGTGACTGCATTGCAACACACTGTCAATTGAGACAATATGTAGTTTTTAAGGTGGCTTTTGGGGGTTTTTTTTTTTGGTTGGTTGGTTGGGTTTTGGTTTTGTTCTCTACACAGGAGAAATCCTTTAACACTAGAGTCAGGAAGACTTACCAGGTCTGACTTCTTGCACTTGTACAGCTTTTAGTATCTCACTGATATTAGCCTTCCTTTACTGATACCTAAAATTGATTAGGTAGATTAATTCAAGTCCTTCCTGAGGAGCAGCTAAAAAAAAAAAATCAGACTGTTTTCACTGAAATGTCAAGTGCTGCATAGAAACACTAAACAGCTTATCAAATTCACAACACAGTGAATTGGTTCCCTAAAATGAAAAAACTGAGATGTGGTTGTCAACTGGTGTATCTTATTTCCATGGCATTAAGTAAAGATGACATCTTCCTCCACATTTAACTGAAGTTTTATTTTTAATATTGTTTCCTTTTCTTCTAACATTAAGAAGGGAGTGCTTAAAAAAGAAACAAAATTCACAGTCCTGCAATTACACAACTATCACAGAAAGCATAACTCTAACTTAAAGCACAAACTTGGATTTAATGAAACTCATTCTTGTGTAGTTTCATTTACTCAGAAACCCTGCTGTTAGCTCTAGCCAATTCTTTCAATTCCAACCTGATGACAGGAATAAAGCTTTTTTTAACACTCCACAACCTAACACAAAAAAACCAGATCCTTATACAGAATTACCTACAGGAAAGGGAGTGGAGAAACACCTCTTTTGAAGAGAGTCTCCTAACTTTTTGGTTGCTAGGCTTCTCTAGAAGACACAGAAAGCTCCACAAAAGCCTTGTGCTTCTACCTGTCCTCCTGAAAACTCATCACCAGTGAAAAGAAAAGCTTTTTGGGAAACACAAACTCTCACAAACTCAAACTCTCCCAAGGAAAGTGCCCCTGACACTCAATTGAAGCACACAGCTAGTCATCATAAACTAAGTGATTTAATGTTCTACAAAAAACACAACATTTTTTTGTCATTGGTAAACCACTGATTCTTGTGTTTTGAGCACCCAGGGCTCCTCATAAGACAAAGGAAAAATACTAGACCCTGATTTTTCATCTGGCCTTTCTGTGGTAACCAAAAGATCACATATTTGCTGTATTTCTTTTGTACAGACAGAATTTGGTTTTTTCCCTAAAATGAAAAAAAAGCTCCTTATTTCACATAAGCTGGAGCCAGCATCATCATACATTTATTGGCTCTCTTACTGAAAAAGATTCTCAAGGAAATTTGATGAGACAAAGTTCTCTGTGAGATTTGTCCCTTTGACAAACCTGGACATTTCTCTGCATACTGATTATTTTTCCTGGGTTTTGGGGGGGGTTTTCTTATTATTTTTATTTTTCTTCACCTAAGTTTTAAAGCTATGCATAAAACTTCTGAGGCAGTAGGTTTTATAACCTAATCACTGTCTTCATCTCATTAATAAAAAATTTGATTTTCAATGAATAAAATACCCTGTTCTTTCAAGGAATCTTGTAACAGGATGTGCTGAAAAAAATCACCTTAAGTTGTTGAAGACCAGAGTAGTCCAAACATATGATTCTATTGTGGGTAGAACAAATTGAAGCAACAGTACCACACATCTTCCAGGTTTCCCTTGCACCCATTCCACCCCTATAAGGATTTCTGTTACCAAGGTCCTAGCTTCCTCAGAACAGTAACTTCACCAATTCAAAAGAGAAAGGGAAAACTCAAGAGCTTACTGACAGTGTCAACAGAGCCCCAGAAGACAGCCAAAGTTGAACTCAGACCTCTGAAGACTACAGCAAAGCAACTTCTGGTCTTACAGTTCAAACACTGGATCAACAGCATAATGACTATGTAACACAAATCACTAGGCTGACATAACTTGAACCTGACAGATCAAATTTGGTTTAGTTATGCAGTGTACAAGTTCATGCTAACTGAAAAAAAAGACATGTCCACATTAGAATTCTTGTTTAACCTTCTACTGCTGGTTCCAAAGCTTTTCTGGCAGTCTCTTCAGACATAGTTAGTACTCCTTATCTTCTCTGGTCATGCTTCCTGCTTTTCACTAACTTACCTGACACAGAGGCTTTGACTCCAGTGGTTGCATCTTTTCTTTAAGCAATAAGCAGCCAAACCTTTCTCTTGCCAAAGCATCCCATACCTGGAAAACTAACCTGGCCAAGCAAGAGCCTGGAAATCCTCAGGACACAGAAAACCCTCTGAAGTTTGCTCAGTCTGGCCCTGCATATTACAGCACAAGACTCTGGCAGAGACTCTGCAGGCAAGCGCTGCACAGCAGACTCCTGTTAGCAATGTGTATAATGCTGTAGCATACTACAACCACATGTTGATGCTTCAGACTGAGGAACTCAAGCAGCAGTTCAAGGTTACTGAAAAAAGAAGGAAGAATGAAGAACCCATCTACTGGAAACAGGATAAGCAAAGTGCTTTACTTCAAGGTTCAAGCCATGGAAGAGCTGCACATGTACACACACCTCAATATCAAGGACTGTTTGCTTCCTTTGAAGAAGAAAGTAAGTGTTCAGGAGAAATCCAGAACACCAAAGGGAGCAATGCCCTCAAGAGGAATAACAATACTGCTTGTAGACCATTCTGTTTTCCAGGTGCTAAATGAAAGGCTCCAGAATTGAGCTAGGAAATAAGCCACTATCAGCCCAGGTAGATACTTTGTAAACTTCCATCTCCTATCACCTTACCCTTTCTAGATGCAAGAAACAAATTCAAGGTACTTTGATAACCAGAGTGTCTTCAGTAGCAAGTGTGTCTTGAACAAAAGATGTTAATATAGAGAAAAACTTTGATTGTGGGTAAACATTCTTGGTTATAAATAGATTGCAGCAAAGTAGTGTTAACAGATTTGGCACAGAAAAGAAACTTAGTGGAACTCCCATTGATGTGACACTACTGTAAATGCTGCTGGAGAGAAGGCCAATTCCAAGTTCACTCACAATTATATTTCTTCATCTGCATGAAGGCAGACTTATTTAATTGATAACTCTTGCAAGAGTGGAACAAGACTGCTTTCAAGAAAAATGCAATGAATGTTTTGGTAATTATTTATCCTGGAGTGTAAATTAACCATGATACATGACCTTTTGGAATAAGACATGTCTACAAACCATTCATTAGTAAGTTATTAAGCAGATCAGCAGAAATGCTGTGGATGTGTTTGTGCATTTTCATTCATTATCCTTCAGATAGCAGTTTATCCTGGTAATGCTGAAATCAGTAGGAACTTTAACATTGACTTTACAGGGTTTCCTCAGGCTAAACGCATATGAAGTTAGACCTATATATGGCTCTATATAACTCTGAAAGCACAATAACACTTTCACTGAAAGATGTTTTTTAATTCAGTTAGATGAGAATGCAATGCTGCTCTGTTTCTAGCAACAAAAGTATCATTACAATGAATTAAAGGAAGCTGACAGCATGGTGTTGGAAGATGATGGACAAAAAGAGTTATTCTAAAGTAACAATAAAATCAGATCAAGATTCTGCAAGTGATCAGTCAGATACTTAAAAACAAAGCACAAATGTAAAACTAGAGCAGCCATTAAGCAATGAAGAATGAGTGAGCTGCTCATTTTAGGGGGGGTAGAAGAGGGAAGGCTCCCATGTAATAAAAAAAATGTAGTAGGTAGATTAGAGAAGCATCATCAGGAAATATGAGCTGCCCCTTTCTGTTGTCTCCACACTATGTAAAAGGTATTGTAAGGAACAATGCTGAAAGGTGCTGAACCTCATCATCACTTCCTAAAGACTTCCTAAAGATGTTAGACCTGACACTAAGGGCAGTTAATCACTCCATAGGAGTTAGAGCCCCAGGAGACAAAGCTTTGTAATAGAGACACTGAAGTTTACTGAAGCAGGACTATATGCTCCATTTCTTGTGAGGGTTTGTCCTGCCTACTCCTGTCCCCGCTTCTGGCTTTGCACATCTTTGTGCACTACTGGAGTGACCCAAAAACACTCAAGAGATTTTTGTCCTTCTGCTCCTCAAAATTTCTTTATTGAAAACCACCTTGAAATTCATTTTCCCACTTCTCCTCCTCATCCAGAAACTTCAAGGCACAAGCAGCACATTACATTTCAGGAGGTAAATTTTTGAGTGTTATATACATGTATCTTGGAATGGAAAACAAGACAACAAATGTAACCACAATATTAGTAGCAAGGTTAGGGTTTGCTATCAGAAAATTGGTAGCATTAAGTATGTGAAGTTTTCATCACAGGAAGATTTTAAAAACAGCTTGATGTCCAATTATAGCTTCACCCAGCACAAATCCTTTCAGCTGGACCTGCATCTAAACTAGCCCCTAACCATGCTGACAGAGAGCAAGGCAAAGATGAAAAATCCAGTCCTTGAATTCCCTTCAGGGGTCTTTCAGTCACCTCACTGCTTTCTCTTGGCCCATTTGTCCAAAGCACCACATGCAGTAACATCCGTACTCATCTGCAGTTTAGTTTAGTGAGCTTCTGCTCCTAGAAGTCCTGCTTTTGAAGTGCACAGCCTCTGCACAATTAGACAAACTTTGGCTGAGGAAAAAATAGGAAGATACTATTTTACTTGGATCAGGGAGATAAACAACAGATGTTCTCCAGGTTTTCCAGCCCTATTTCTCCATTCTGTATTTGAGAGACTTAGAACTCATATCCTTTTTCACTCCTCTGTGGTCACTGGTAATCAGTCCTAGAAAGAAGCATCCAGTCAGCCAACAAAACATTGTCTTTCACAGTGCTCATCTTTGCCAGCAGCAGCAGACATATCAAACCAGGAGCTTGGGGCATTCCTCCTGAAATCACGTGCACATAGCTTACTGTGTAGACACAAGCAGAGCTACACAACTACAGCTGCACTAACACAACCTTGAGGTAAGACAGGTCTGACCTAATAAATGGATTGGCATTTAGAGATGGGGTCAGCAATGGTCAGCTAGTATATATTTAACTTGTGTAAAATGAATTTTAAAACTATTAGTCAAATCATTTTCCTGCATGTAGAGCTGCTATGCTTTGAACCCTAAAACATATGTTGCAATACTGTGTGTGGCACCTTGCTCTGGGGCAGCTTTGTTTTGGATTGAATCTGCATCCAAGCACTGCATAGCCACAAGACTATACATACTGCTGTTACTGGACCCATTTCTGTTTATGTGACAGTGGCCAGCAGGCACAGACAAGGCAGCACGTTGTGCTTTAAACATTTTACTCCTTACCAGTGTAGGCACCATGAAATATTTATAGACTCTTTTTTGGGTGGCATTTCATTGCAAATTACATATGCTTAGCTGAACTTTCAGTGCTCAGAATGACAATAAAGAGATTACACCTGAATGCACTACGTAGCAAGTGTTTTCCCCTTCAGCTGCTGTAGGCCATTATCTCCTGAAACAAACACCACAGCCTGTTTACTCCACATGCTGAGTTCTGCAGTCTTGGACACCTCTGTGTAGCATAAGGATGTACATAGCTCAATCATGTACTCCAGGGTACAGTTTCATCTCCGTTCAGATATTCAGATATTTGCACACACACACACACTTCCCTGCACTCCAAGAGGAGAAGAGAGCCTGAAAAGTGTGAGCCCTTGAAAGTGATGGATAATGGAAAAGAAACAAAGCCACAGATCCTTTCCCCAGACAAACTGTATGGTTTTGTTCTGAGCTAAGGGCATAAACAAGGGATGATGCAGCACTTAAAAAAAATTCCTACCAACATACAAGGGAATCAAGTGAGAGCAGTGTTTGACCTCCAGAATACATACTGAAGGGAAACTGCCACTATTCTAGCAAATCCCTTTCAATCATTTGTACTCATATGCCATCACAAATTAACAAGGATTCTGAAGATATGCAACTTCAAGACATGCAGTAACTCATCTCTGCTACACCATCATACATCTGTTCTTGCACATATGGTCCAGCAATGTTCTATGTAAGGTTTGCTTTACAGAGATAGACCATGCAGACAGATGCAGGGAAAGAGAAGAAAGTGCCAACTAACTGAACTGGTTTAAACTTTCTTTCGCCTTCCTCGTGGAAGAAACTGTGTCTACCATATTAAGATACTACTACAGGTTACCAACCTGTCAGAAAGAATGATCTTCTAGAGGCTACTATACTATTTAGGATCAGGAAGCAGCTCATTGGATCAGCTACCTAGTGATAAAGTAGTTTGGATAATACCAGCTACACCCAGCAATCAACTCTGGGCAAATGTCAGAGCTTTTATTCTGCTTTGACTAAAGCTGGCCAGGCGTCAGCCCTGTACAACAACTCCAGCACAAACAGGAGTTTACAGTCCTCTAAACATCTCTCCTGTTTGTTTGTGTCACTGGGCTGGAAATTCTGCAATCTGCACAAGTGTTTTTTCACCTAGGCTTTAAACATAAAAATGATCAATTGCAATTTGCATACCCTTCTTTTGTCCACTACACTACAGCTCATCAAGTCTACTAATGTTTAATTTAAATACAGAAGACCTGCAATATTTTTCTTCTCATTTCCCTTCCTACTTTCTGCCTGTCTAGAGCTGAAAGCTGGCACCTTTTGCATTAAATCATGGCCAAGCACATTAGCATTAGGGAACCTTTCCCATTTAAAAGGCAATATATTGATGTGCAAACTCTCCGTTCCCAAACACTTCCCCCCACCACCCCAACACTTCTGTACCATTTTTTACTGATGAACCATTACATCCTCCCAAAGTGGGTCTTTATTTTGATGTTTCCTCAGTATACCACTAATGACACAACAAAAGGAGAGGAGACAATTGCAGATAAATCAAACTTCCATCGGGTTTCTCCTTCCATGCTATTGCCATCTGTGCTGGCTGCTGCAAGACTACATGTGCTCCAAGACAATAGCTCAGAGGTCACACATCAGGCTCCAGCCACTTGTGATTGTCACAGGCCAGTACTTCTGCTCTCTGCCTTCACATGTGATGGCTGCAGACACAGCTTCCAGTCACCTAAACTGGGATCAAGCAGCTGAGCTCCCAGCGCTTCCCAGGAAAATTAGCAGCTCAACCCCTGGCTCATACTGTGTAATTTATCAACTGCAGATTTCAGGATTGAAAGGCTACACATCATGTTTTGAATGGCTTATTTGCTCCCAAGAAATTCCCACTGATAAAAAATTATCAGATTAAACTGGGGTTTGTGTTTGTGGCTTTTTTTTTTTAGGCAAAGAATAATATTTTTGAAGAAATAAGAGAGGAGGAAGCTGCACTCAAAACATGTTTAGGAACACAATCACAGAATGTTAGGGGCTGGAAGGGACCTCAAAATATCAAGCACTTCTTTCTATTATCACCAGCAAAAAACAGAATGAAATATTGATCTATGTTTCTGAATTAGCTTTCTGAGGTTTGCAACCACCTTTTCATAGCTGTGAACATAGCACAGGAAAAAAATTGATCATCACTCACTTTGCAAGCTGAGCTGCAGGGACCGTTAATGGTTGACTTGTTAATTAAATACGGTAGCAGAATCCTAGATTAGTCCTGTCTTTACAGGAACACCATTAATAAACCTCTTTTTCAATTAAGGAAACATCATCTCTGCATACAGTACCCATTGTAATGTTCCTACCTAAGCACAATACTTCATTCATTATCCTGGCAGGTTGCACCACTTCAGCCATCCACAGGAATAGGTTTCATCAGCTTGCAAAGGCTGTCTGTTTGCACATAGAAGCCCCACATATATGATGCCCCCTTTAAAACTCACATCAACGTTTTCATAAACCAGTGGGCACAAAAATCAAACACACAAAAGAATTGCAATAGGTTTCCCAATTTATTATTTGGCACCACACAAAGTGACCATTTAGCTGAAGAATTCTCTTCTTCCCTTCTTACCCTTTTTTTAAGTCTCTTGCAGCATAAACAAAAAGGAAAAGTTTTCCTGCAAATGTTCAACAAGGAACCCCAACAAGTTCAGTACAGATCTCTCCTTAACCCTTTTATATTTCATATTACAAGAACATGAGCATGTGCAATACCCTGTAACAGCTGGGAGTATCTTATTGTTGATTTGCCATGCGATGCATCAGTAACAGGAGCACACGGTATCCAAGGACAACACTTGTTCTTCCAGAGGACAGGCAGCAAGTGCCCCTGGGAGAAATACTTGAGAAGTCCTTAGAAAACTGGTAGCTACAAAGACTTCCTTCAAACTTCTGTGAAACATTTCATGCAATCAAACTCACTAACACATATTACATATACAGACACACACAGAACCATCCTTCAGAATTTAGAAGTATTGGTTTAGGGACTGCAAGACTGAACATAGGATTAAATGACTAGCACTTGGAAATGCTGAGGTAGCAACACAGCTCAAACACATGCTGAGATTCAACCCTGCCTTCATTAGGCAGATAAAGTCATCACTGTGGAGGTGTAAGATCATCTTTTTGGTTAGTACTTAATCAGACCAAGTATGTATTGCTAATAGCTGTGAATAATAAATTAACTCAAAGCGTGGAGCTGCCATGCATCTAGAAGACTGATGAATGGTTCTTAAGGTCTGTTCCAGAGACATGAAATCTCTTATACTCTTTATAAAAAGTGTTCATTCATTCTCACAAACCCTTCATGAGAACACTACTATGTTCTATTTTAATATACACAAAAGGAATTTTTAGGAAATACACTGATTTATGAAACAAAGCAGAAGCCAAATGAAGAGCAGATGTGGTTCTTCCTTCATATGCCCTGTTTTTAAGGAGGTACAACTGATCCATTTTCTGTGCAATGCTTCTAATGCAAGTTGCTCACATGAAAAAGTTAATTTACAGCAAGCTCTTGGTATTTAAATAGATTTACTTTGTCTTTATTTCTGAGGACAAACTTTCTCAGCAACAAAAAGAGTATGGCCAAAATTCTTTCTTTGGGACCTTCTGGTGTGACAGCTTTGAGGTAATTGCACATCTATAAACTCAAATCCTACTGCTTCTGTACTAAAGGTAATTTGCCACTCCTCCCCCACACTTACCTCAGTAAGTTAAAGTAAGGTATCTACCCTTTTATACTCTCAAAATACACAACAGAAAGAGGCATTAATCTAAGCATAAATCAATCACTTTCCCGTTCAGTGCTCTAAATGTGAATGACACAAAAGTATGGTGAGCTACTTGGGAGGCAGAGGGAAGGAGCCCAGATTAATTCTGTGTGCATAAGATATGGCTTTTTTTGTGCTTGTAAATGGATCTTTACACTTTTAAACTAAACACAAGCTTTGCATATCTATAGCAAGAAAATATTTACCCAAATTCAGCGCATTCCTACAAGATTTCTGATTATAGAGTATTCCTACATATACATTATATTTATTACTAATAAATATTAGTATTTATTACCTAAAAAACATTCAAATGCACTCGAAATCACATCTTAACTGATAAACCATCATTGATTTACATTGGTTCACATTGGAATTAAACCCAGTTATACCAGGAACAGTGTATCGTCACTCTAGATTCACAGAGGTGATATTACTATCATATCACCTACCATCCAAACTGAGAATGAACAGCTTAATCCCACCACAAGCATGGAAAGACAACCATGAAGGCAAATCTGTACAGCTTACTGCATTGGCCATAAAAATCTGGTCAAAATGGAGAAAGCTGTTACCAGGAGCCAAAGCCATAACATTGTGAAAGCCAATTGTGTTTGTCATCTTTGCAAGTGTTCACATATATTTTGGTCAGTAAACATGAGGTAGTATAGAGGAATGCTTTGCATGGAGGAAAGAGAGGAAGAGGGGGCAATTTGGTGATTCAAATGTTCATATCTGCAGTCTAGAATATTAATACCTACATGAAAAGGGATACTCTTTCCCCTCAAATAAAGAAGTTTTGCCACAGGATTTAATTTTGCTTTTCCTGCTATTTTTAATGGACTTTGCTTTCTGTTTTCTATCAAAAGGAGGTTATTAAACAGCTTATATAGTCCTTTTGCAAAAATTAACATCAATTACTGTTACAGTAGCTGCAATTAAAAAGGCAGCATTTCCACACTGCTGCAAAATAAGGTATTAAATGATAGACTACAATCTTCTGTGTGCTTAGAGAAGAACAAAGAATTTTGCAGATATCTTATTTAATGAGAGGGAAGTCTTTGCTTCTTTTGAATTAAATACCATTTTCTTTGTTAAGAAGATACTGAATAAATTATATTACTTAATGGGCTTTTTAGATGGACTCAGATATTCACAGAAAATATAATAGACTAAATCAAGATCAGTATGATGTCCCTCAAAGAATGAATAATTCAGTCTTAGTTGCAGTATGCATAAAAACCAGAAGGCTACAGACAATTTCTCCCTCACCAAGTAGCTGAAGTTCCCATTTTTTCTGAAACCATTACAGATAATGTCTCAAAACTCAGACTACATTTAAAAAAATGTAGCTTTTTTTTTTCCAGAATAATGTTTTAACTGTGGAGATGGAGGAGACAGATTCTGTTTCCCCCTTACCTGAGGAGAAACCCTGGGACAAAGACAACATTCTGTTTAGACATGAGACCATGGGAAAAGTAACTTCAAAGTAAGAAGGGTCTGGCATTCACAAGAATGTATCAGGAAGAAATATCAGGGTGACCTGTGAACACTTAAGTATGGTCTGTAGAGATAAGGAAGTAGAATTAGGGTGTAAAGATACAGCCTGGAGCCAGTCTGTATCTGTTGTGCAACTACTTGATTGTTTTGTGGTGTCCCTGTCTCAATATGCCACATTTAACCACAGACACACAGAATAGTAAGGGTTGGAAGGGACCTCTGGAGATCATCCAGTCCAACCCCACTGCAGGTTCACCTTGAGTAGATTGCACAGGAATGCATCCAGGTGGGTCTTGATACTCTACAGCCTCTCTGGGCAGCCTGGGCCAGTGCTCTGGCACCCTCAAAGGAAGGAAGTTTTTACTCACATTTAGGTGGAACTTCTTGTGTTCTAATTTGTGCCTATTGCCCCTTGTCCTGTCAGTGGGCACCACTGAAAAGGGTCTGGCCCTATCTTCTTGACACCTGCCCTTTGATACTTAAAAGCTTTGATGAGATCCCACCTCAATCTTCTCCAGGCTAAACAGACTCTAGGTCTCTCAGCCTTTCCTAACACAGGAGAGGCTCCGTTCCCCTAATCACCTTTGCATCCTTCTGCTGGACTCTCTCCAGTAGTTCCTTGTCTCTCTTGAACTGGGAAGCCCAGAACTAGACACAATACTCTAGATGTGGCCTCACTAGGGCAGAGTAGAAGGGGAGGAGAACTTCCCTTGACCTCCTGGTCACACTGTTCTTAATGCTCCCCAGGAGACCATTGGCCTTTGCGGTCGCAAGTGCACATTACTGGCTCATGGTTAACTTGTCATCCACCGGGGCTCCAAGGTCCTTCTCCACAGAACTTCTGTCTATCAGGTCAGCCCCTAACCCTGTACTGGTCCACGGGCTTATTCCCTCCTAGGTGCAGGACTCTACACTTGCCCTTGTTGAACTTAAAGAGGTTCCTCTCCCCCTAACTCTCAGCCTGTGGAGGTCTTTCTCAATGGCAGGACAGCCTGACGTTGTGTCGGCCACTCCTCCCAGGGGACACTCCATCCCTTCATCCAGGTCATTAATGAAAATTCTGAACAAGACTAGACCCAGTACTAGACCCAGTTCCCTGGGGAACACTGGTAGCCACAGGCCTTCAACTAGACCCTGCATCACTGATCACAACCCTCTGACCTCTGTCTTTCAGCCAGTTCTCAATCCACCCCACTAACCACTTTTCTAAGCCACACTTCCTAAGCTTACTTATGAGGCTGTTATAGGAGACAGTGTCAAAACTTAGTTGATTGATTTTACAACAAGAAAAAGTAACCAGAGTAACTGAGGACAGCTTTTCCCTGGTGCAACAAACTCCCAAACGCTTCAAACAGGGCTAAAAGCTTCACAGGCATTGCTATTGGCAGGGTCCTTTCCAAGGAAGGTTAACTCTACATCATGCTTAAGCCAAGTGATATTCCAACAGACAACCTGTAAACTGGCATAAAGATTTTAAAGTAGTTGTATTTATGGAACAAAAAATAAAACTAGATAAATAGATTCATTAAGGAACTCTAAATGTAATACATAAATTCATTAGGGAAGCAATAAACACTGTATAAATTAATTACTTTGTGGTTATCTTCATTAAATGCTACTTAATGAGTTAATAAGCTTGAAAAGCAATGACAAATTGCAAAAGTGGATGCATAGGATTTTTTTTTACTTTTATTTTTTTAAATGCAGCATGTCTAACTGAATGCTGCAGCTCTGGATATAAGCTAATAACATTTATGCAACTGGTCACTTTACCTTCTAGCCTGCATTATTAACAAGTATCTTTTTCTACAAGATCTGAATTTGCCAGAAAAGTGCAGGCTTTACAAAGCTCAACTGCAGCAGGTACCTTCTCAAAGGTTTAAGAACCACCTGCTCCTTCCACTAAAGAGCACTTATAATTACAGGATGACTTCCAGCTTCTTTGGAAACATTAGTCAGAACCATATGTAGACCTGTATATGTATACATAGGTACACAGAAAAGACATATATTACTACATGTGAAAATTATACTCAGGCTTTTGTGGCCTCTTGGTGTTTGAGGACAATAAACACACAACCACATTGTCACAGTTACAAATTAGGCTGGGCAGCACTGGGGAAAGACATATCCAGCACTAGTAAATGTTTTCAGCTTTACAACGGGGAGTGAGGACTCCAGCGTTGACTGCATGCTGTTATTAGCATGCGATGGAAGACTGAAGTGGTGGCCCCATTTGTCATGTCACAGGTATAGACTGCTTATGCTTTCATTTTCTGGAGCACAAAAGACTTAAAGTCTATGTTCTGATTCAAAACAAAAAAACCCAGACATTTTCTGCTTGCTCTTTTCACATGAGTTAACGAATAATTGAGAGAAGGCGGCAAACTGCATCTCAATGTACTTTAGTCATACTGATATTATAAATACCTTCATTTTAAAAGTAAGTTATAGCCTAAATACAACTTTGACTCTGATGCAGCATGGGTGCATTAACAAAGCATGGTTCAGTGAAGGTAACACAGTCCTGTCACCTTCCCAGGACATAGACAATTCACAGTGAAACTGCTAGTGCTACCTGGAGAAAATATTTAAACCAAATCTTTGACTGGTACATGCTCAAACAATTTCTTAGACAACCCTGGGAGATTAATCCAATTTTTCACCCCTTAAATTGATTTTAACTTTTTAAAACACACAGTAACAGAATCTAATTTCCCTTTGTAGGGGCAACAAACAGATAAAGAAAGTAGCACCCTGAACAAAGACTTACAATCCTTTTAAGGGATTCTCATTCATAGTGTTACATTCAATTTTCACCAAGAATACATAGTCCAGGGAAATTACTGTGCTTAATTCCGGATTCTTTGAGAGTCAGGAGAAATATCTAGTTAATGTCAATGCACATAATTATACCAAAGAAAAAAAGAACACACAACAAAAACCAAACCCAGTTTCCAGCATCCTGTAGTACGACCGGTAAAAGATCTCAGTAAAAGCTGTCAGAACCAGAACCCTTTTGAATCAGAATACAGAAGAAATCAGCTACCAAAGCAGCATTAGATAATGCTACAATATTCATTTACATCACATAAGCTGCTCTGTACTGCTATGATAGTACCTTTTTCTTATTTGTGGAATTAATGCTACGCTTCAGAAGACAGCATGTGCTGATAGAGAACAGCTACTAGAAATTCTTTCCTTCAAAGGATACAACCCTGTAGCCTGCTGTTTAAGCAAACCTTGAACTCTTTTAAAACCTAGTCACTCCGTAAACAGAACTCTCTCAATCAATCACACTAAGTCTTTAGACATTTTCAATTGATTTTGGACACTTAAGACTAATTCACAAAGGAGTCAAAAGCCAGAGCACAGCTAAATGCCATCTCCACGATTGGCTAAAAATGTATATTAAACAAATCAAGATATACTCACATAACAAACAGATCCTCAAGAGTTTTGTGATGATACTTAGGCAATAAAAGAGCTAATGAGAACAGCTATACTCTGCTCAGCACTGTTTAGGACTAACAAATTGACTTCAGATGATTTGTCATCAAATCCCTGCAGGAGGGATCCACAACATTTAAGGAGGGGAGCAGAGGGAGGAGAAAGACAGGTCACAACAATATTCAATCCCAAGCTAATTCCTAGGATAATAGTAAAAATTATACTAGAAATAACATTCAACGTGGAATAAGTTCAACCATTTATCTCAGTTACAATTATTTTTGATATATTAATAGGCACATTAACCTTCATTCACTTGGTTTTCAGTCATGAGGGTGCTTTGAAAAGAAATTGAAATGCAGTTTGAAACAGAAGAACCACAACTGGTCACTGCCTTCATTTTCACAAAACTGCCAGTGAAGTTGCAAAAATGAAGGATGAGTGGGATTGGGTTTCTTCCTCTTTTCCTTTAATATATCTTATTATCTCATTCCTGAACCATTATGTCTGTGGAAAAGAAGAGGAAAGGTCATGGATAACCAGTGGCAGCACCAGCTGAGACCTTGAAATGGCACTAGTAGTTCTCAGCTGTCAGAGGTTGGCTGAAAGTTAGCAAGTGCCACTGTGAAACCATCAGCAACTCTGTAGCTTTTTCTTTTTTTAAACTAGCAAGAATAAAAGAAGAGGTTTGAAAGTAATTTGTAGTCCATTATATTATTATACATAAAGTGTTGCAAGTTGCTCTGTCTCACTAGTTCCTGGGTTATTGTGCCAAACTCCCACTCACATCCTGCGCTTAAGCACCCAAGCAAAAGGACACTTTTTATTGCACTTGATCCATACCCTGGAAATATATCCACACCCATCAAGGAAATTCCCTGAGCTCTTCTCTCTGGTTGTTACATTTCTGTGAAATCAGACATCATAGTCTTTCCTTATTTACTCCTACTTAAGTCATTCCTTATTTACTCCTACTCAGGAATTGCCAATGTCTCACCAACAAGCTGAAACAATAGAAAGAAGATGGAGAAGCAAAACTACACAAAAATTTTCTAGCCCCATCAACACAGGGCTTTGAGTCCAACCTCATGTTTTATATCCAAAATTGTATCTTCTGTGAACTAGACTTGCCTCTCCCTAGCAGAAGACTCTGGGCATGAGCTGCATGTATTTAAACCAAGAAGGAATTCACACATGTGCATCTAGCCCAGAAGCAGAACATAGTTTCTCCCATAACTGCAAGTTCAGCAGATATGCTGCAGCAGCAGCCACAACATTGCTGTTCAGCCTGAGAAGATGAGCTGACATTTAGGCATGAATATAGGAAGACACAGGCCCACCCTTAGCCATTCCAAAAATGACAGCCTGTTTAGCAGCACAAATAACCCTTTTGGCATGTGTACAGCCTCCTTACCAAGCCTGTAGCACCCCACCACCTCACACTGGCCTCTCAAATATGCTCCTTCCTGGTACAGAAGAGGACACTGCATTGAATAAAGAGCCAAGGGCAAGTGACAAAAGTGCCTGTGGTGCTTTGCTTTGGCTGCACACCCATTTCTTTCATTTCTAGACCTGCTAAGCTGGTGCAAGCAGTTGCAGCAGCCCATTACTCTCACCATGCATTACAAATCTGGGAGGCCAAATTTACCTGCCATGTGGGTCTCTATTTGATAGAATCACAGAATCATTGAGGCTGGAAAAGACCTCCAAGATCATCAAGTCCAACCATCAATCCCACCCCCCCATACCACCAAACTGGAATGTTTTAACTGATGTTTTTCAAACTAATTCAGGTGAAAGGAAATATGGTTAGAAAAAAAAATTCAGCTAACATGGCCCCATCTAAAATCTATGGCTGCAAATACATCCTTGAGGCATGGATGAGGAACATCAGATAAATCTGAAATCAAGAGAAGTCATAATACCACCCTGTGAATTTGTGTGAAACAGAGAAAGAACATTCATTGCCCTCAGGTTTCTGCCACATTACAACTGAGACATGTGTACAACACACATTACAGAATGGTCAAGAATGGGAATGGCCAGGCCCATGCTCTGCTGCATGACTTGACAGGTATGCAGATGACCTGAACACAAGAATTGGCTTTGACCCTTAAAAGTAGGCCAGCATTACTCTTCTCTCTTCTACTTTGAGGGCATCATAAGTTCTCTGGCTCTTGTTTTTGGATGGCTGAGAAATTTTGTCCTACTAACTGGGATTGACCTGGCTTTCTAAAAACCCTATGCATTTTATTTAAATTTCAGCCTGTAAAATACTGAAATCTAGCTAGTCTAATGATGGCTTACTACAGAGAGCAGAAAACAGATGTGGAATGTATTCTTGACTAATGAAACTCCTCTGACTTAAATTACATTTTTCTAACTACTTTATCCCTGTGGACACTACCTAATTTCCTCTTACTCTTCTCTCATGTGATAGACAGTTTTCTGGGAGCAGAGACTGTCATTTTTTATATGTCTGTACAGGACCTAGGCCACCAAAGCCCAAAGGCTTAGAAATGTTACTGCATTTCAATGCCCTCATCAAATAATGAGGACACTTGGCTGCTCTCTCTTAGCAGACAACTTGCAGCAGCTATTTTTAAAAACTACTAATGAGGAGGAAGTTTGAAAGTGGTAATTTTCCATTCTGGAAAACTTTATAAAGAACATTATAAAACCATCTAACTCTGCCTTTTTGCCCTGTTGGTGACTAGCTCAATTACTGACAAGGTATTCAGGTCTACTACAGGAACATGACTTCCATCAGGCACAGAAATGCAGGCATGACTGTAGCCTATAGAGAGCTGCACAGTTGCTGTGAGCTCTCCCTTGGCATGCCTAGGATTCCTCTTTCTACAACAACTGCATGGTTACCCAAGGACAGTGCTTTTTATTGAAACTTTTTATCATCATCCTTGAATATCCTGTGGTTTTTGACCAAAAGTTGAGGAAATAGGAAAGGGGAGGGAGAGAACATCCACCAATACAAAAGCTACCAGTCCTGTTCCAAAGAATACAATTTCACTTTTTTGGAAGAAACAAAGACAAACAAAAAACCCAACCTACAACCCTTCAGCATTCTGGAATTCAATGACTGCCACAAACAAGTTAATACAAGCACAATCAGAAAACCTGGCTAGTAGTTAGATGCCAATAAACAAAACACAAATATACAGCTATAAAGTCTCTGTGGGTAAAAGCTATCATGAACCTGGTTGGCTTCCTGGACCTTTACTCAGAGGTGGTTTTGCTTGATGGTTTTGGTCTTAAGGCACTATTGATTACCCTGCAGCTCCTGTGTGCAGTTTGTGCCCATATTTCCTTTCACAGAAGAAGAAAGGATAGATCTATAAGCATAAACAGGATGATTTAATACCAAAATCTCACTTGCTACTGAATTTGATTAAACTACTGATGTTGTCACTTACCCCTCTGCATAGTAAAGTACAGCCACCAGCACAGCTAGGGTTTCTTCACTGGCAGTGCTTGTATTAAAACCCAGCTAGATTTGACACTCAGGAGTGCTTCCAAGCTCATTCTATCACAGACATGAGGGGGCAGTTAAGGGCATAAGACCTCCTGGGAGAATGCTAGAGAAATGTCCCAGGCAGAGGAAGCCAAACTTGGCAGGGTCTGTACCCATACTGTTCATCTGGAGCAAATCTTGAAGCCAGTTACCCAGCCAACAATATCTTCTCCCCCCACATCCCCCTCCCCCCACCTCTTCAGAAGGAACTACTTCTCTATCTCTGATTGGGATACTTAATTAATTAGCATATGTGCAGTGGGAACAATCAGGAGACTTGAACCTGGGGCTAAAGCAAGAACCAAATTATTTGATACTAAAACACACTCAGTGAGAAACAGTGAAAGGGGTCAAGGGAGTGCTGGGCTACTTGACATCAAAAACAGTATCTGCAGTAGGAAGTGGAAGCAGAGCAGAGTAGCTTGCAGTGGTTTTTTTTAAACCTTCCCTTTATATAGCTTTTTTGGCACACTGACATGTAGACAAGTATGTCCTGCTGGGAGAGAAAGAGATGTGACAGGACTGAGGAATGGTGAGCCCAGGGTATGCTTTCTCATGCTGAAGCAACTCTGACTCTTGCATTAAACAAATGTATCCACACTCAGTGCCCCACAAGCATACAGCAACTATGCCTACAGGTTTGGGGTTGGTTTTTTTGTGGTTTTTAGGGTTTGTTTGGGGGTGGTTTGGTTGTGTTTTTTTTTTAAAAAACAAACAAGCAAAAGATTAGTTTAAAAGCCTACTACAGCTGCTGTGCAATAAAAACAAGTGACAAGCTATTAGGCTTAATTGCTTCATCAGTTCAATAAGGGAATAAGGTATTCAGAGCCTGAGAGCTTGTTTGGTTTTCAAGCTACATCTATTACACTAATAAACTGATAGCTGTCTACAGACCTTCTTTGTATTATATTGCTCCAGACTGCTTACAAAGCTCCCCATCTTCAAAAACATCCAAAACCTAGTGTTTCAAAAGAGCAAATTATTAGGGTTTAATTCTGCAAAAGCAGGAACTGCCTTCCAGAACTAAGGATTAGTCAAATTTATCCATCTCTGTAAAGAGCAAGCCTGCTTACTGAAATGAAGAGAACCCTTGAGAGACCTTCTCTAAGAAGAAAACTTCTGTGACCACCTGCTTGATGGGCCAGGATATTCTCTACTAGGTTCTCTACCCAACAGAAGTGTGTTACTTAGATTACCTGGAAACAAGCTACAAGAACAGCTTTATCCTTGTAAGGCTACATCTCATTTTAGATCAGGTTTATGTTTGCTCCAAGTTACACCTCACCATGTATGTTCATACAAAGCTGCCCTGGCTGCAAGACTACAAGACCACACATCCAGTACACCCCAAGTTCTCCTCCTCATCCTCTGTACTATGGTTATATGTGGCCTTCAAAGTGATTCAAGCATGTCTTCTCCACTAGGTAATATCTGAGGAAAATCTGATTCTCCAGATGCATGTTCTAAAGCCAAAGTGATTTGGGTTATAAGAACTGATTACAACAGCTTTTTGTAAGCAATTGGCACATCATCTATCTTTCCCATGATGTAAAAAATAAAACTAACAGTAGTATTTCCTTATGGATATTGTCTACTGAACATTGTCACAGAAGTAAAGCTCTCTATAAGCCCTGGAAGTTAATGGTTCTGAATTCCTTAAGGATTATTTTCCATAAAGTCTCACTGCAGTGCTAATGACAAAATTAGCAAGAAGCTTACAAATAATTAGATTGGGGTGTTAAATCACCAATGTTCCTTAAATAAAACTCCTAATTAGAACACACTGTACACTTATCTACAAGCTAGATCTGACAAACTGCCCAAACTTTCCCTTTTTAGCTGACATCCAGGACACTGCCAGGGAAATGTTAAGCATTCCCAGTACTCTTTATCAGGAAAGAACTCTCATTTGACTTGTGCAGATACAGGCAAGGATTCCTATGCCCATCCACTTTGACCCCAAAGCAGACAGGCATAGCAAAGGGAGATACCTATCACCATAAGGTCATTCATCTCTCTTGTAATTACGTAGGGAGCCTGGGCACTTGCTCAGATTAAGCGTGCATGACAGGGTGGAGCTGCCAGTACCATAAAAATATCCCACAGAACCACCATCAGTATCTTTCTTCCTTCCTCCTTCATGGTATTTCTTAGACACTAAGACAAATGCAGCTGGATAGAGGCTTTTGTATAAAAATGAAATGAAATGAAACAGCACCTGACACAAAAAACATCTCAATTGAGAATTGATCCACAGTAAACTACTGCAATACAAACAGCAACTGTTACAGTTCCTTTTATAGCCTGCTGATCTGAAATATACTCAACCACTTCAAAAAACCCTGCACAACAGTATTGAAAATCCATGCATCCTGCAGTCTTTCCAGAGGTTTTCTGTCTTATTCTAACCTCAAAGTCATTCTTGATCTCAGAAAAGTAGATGTACAGATATTTAGGTATCAAAAGGAAAAAAATTGAAACCAAGCTTTTCACCAGTTTATTGTAAGCCCACTGTATACTGCTTTATAGAACCACAGAATCATTAAGGTTGGAAAAGACCTCCAAGGTCATCAAGTCCAGCTGTTGATCCAACACCACCATGCCACTAAGGCATATGGTGAAGTGCCACAGCTACATGTTTTTTGAACCCCTCCAGGGATGGTGACTCCACCACTACTGCCCTGGGCAGCCTCTTCCAAAAGTCTAACCACTCTTTCACTGAAAAAATTGTTCCTGATATCCCACCAAAACCTCCCTAGCACAACTTGAGGCTATTTCCTCTCATTCTAATGCACGAGACCTGGAAGAAGAGACCAACATCCACCTCTCTCCAGGCTTCTTTAAGGGAATTGTGGAGAGTGAGAAAGTCTCCCCTGAGGCTCCTTTTCTCCAAAACAAACAACCCCAGTTCCCTCTGCTGCTCTTCATAACACTTGTGCTCTAGACCTTTCACCAGCTTTGTTGCCCTTCTTGGGACACACACTCCAGCACCTCAAGGTCTTTCTTGTAGAGATGGTCCCAAGAGTGAACCCTGGATTCAAGGTGTAACGATGAAGATCCTTTCTATCCAACAAGATACATTCAAGACCCTTACATTGCACTCCTTGATTAAATGTGAACACCAAAAGTAGTTCAGAAAGTTCATTTACTCACAGGTTGGAGTCACTAGGCTAACGACTCATCTCCAGGCTTGGCTGTCAACAAAAGACTTTCTATTTGTGTGAAACACTTCACTCTCACTTTTACATTCACCATCATTAAAAACTAATTATGTCTTGAGCCATAAGGACTCTCTCTCAGTCACCTTGATTTTACTTGTCTGTTGTGGTTCTGTTACATGCTTGTGTTGCAGCTGCAACGTACCTCAGATGCCTGCAAGGAATCCTAACTTCCAGTATCTCACTATGGACTGAACTCAGTGCCTACCTAACTGCAGACAACTCTGAGCAGCAGCCCCTTGTTGCCAGACAAATTCAACTGACAAATGTAGCTGTGCCATCTGAGCCTTTTTCACTGAGGCAGGTGGAAAATATAAATAAAGGGCTTTCAGTGCTTTGCACAGTAACTTCAAATACTTCTCAGCTGCTAAAAAAATACTATGTTTTGGAAGAACTTATATATTTTCTCTCCAGAACTTAATCTTTCTCCCACCAGCTCAGATGAGAGGGGTTTACACTTAAAGGCACCAGAAAAATCAGCTTGGTTACTCTAGTGCCTCTATTTGAGTCAACACAGGTGTCACCCTTGCACTGCTAGGGTTACATATGCTCTTCCATCTTCCTGAGGCCACTGAAATTAAGATTTCACAACCTTACCCTAAGCACACATCCACTCCTGAGAGGATCAAGCCATTTTTAGCAAGTCTGGAAATAACCAGGTAATTTTCTATGTATGATCTAAAAATCAGTTTTCATCACTCTGAAAGTCACTTACCTGCAAGGCCTTGTTTTTAGAAGTGTTCTTTCTAGTCTATCTTTTAATGTCTGCTTAATACCACAGCAACCAGCCCAGCAGAAACACACCTGGTTTAGGGTTGTTTTTTTTCCCCTCATGGATGTGGCATTTTCCCTATAGCACAACACAGCAAATTATATTATTTTTTTTCCTACTGCAACTTACAATAACCTCAATTCTTTTCCAGTGGATACTTCTAAATCTGTGTCTTCACAGATTAATTCATACCAGAGAGAGCCTGAGATGTTGACTGAAAACAGGTTGGGTCCTTTGTCAAAAAGAGCAAGTTTTGCTGAAACACAAGCTTTTCTCTGAATGGTTTTGCAAATCCAGGATGTGATTTTGGAGAAAATCATGATGAGCAAAGATTTCAGCTACATTATCCAGTAGGTGAGACCTAGTAATGCCCCAGTCAAGATCTGATGCTTGGTCCTACACTTAAGGCTATTCAACTTAATTTCGTGATCCCAAACACTTTAGGAAAGATAAAAATCTTCCCCTGACCAAACATACTTTTGCATTAGCAGTTTCAGGAGTTATGGAGAGTGGGATTTTAGAACAGAAGCATTTAGAAAGAAGGAATAAACCCCCAAAATCCCTAAACCAGCCATCCTCTTCTGCACTTGCAGTAAGATAGACTAGGAATATACACACTTAAGGCATGAATGTCTTAAGATGATATATTTACAATTACTCCATGAGACAACTATGTAAATAGCATTATATATACACACACATTGATGTTTGACTACTGTGATATAAGAAGCTAAATGAATTAACAGCTAGGCTTGGCACCACATGAAATACACACCTTTAGGAAAATTAACAAATCTTAGTGCAAAGTTTAGAGTTAGTTCCTTGCCAGGAAGGTTCTTTCATCTTTTTGAGCCAAAAAAAAAAATAATATTTGTCAACTCTTTCAGAAAGATGCAACAAGCTCTATTTCATGTGAACTTGGCAGAGTCAGGCAAGTCTGGCCCACAAAATGGCAAGTTGTCTCCAGCAGCTGTTGTTGTTGACAACATGATATTCCCAGACATCATCAACTGCATCCCCAATTATTGCTAATTCTGTGCAGGATTACAACATTTTCCTATGTTCATTAGCTACAATCATCTTAATAACAGTTAGTAGCAGAAAGATGAAGTGGAAAAACACAGAGAACATGCAAATGAGGTTCACTAGGCTAGGATCTGAAAGACAGTAACAAGCCAACATGCAGGCTTAACTTGAGATAGTCCTGACTGTACAAAGTGGCTTTGGACCATACAGCCTGTTCAGTCTGCTTGGTTTTGTTGTGGGAGGGTTGTGGTTTGTTTTGTTTTGTTACTTTTTTTCTAAGGCAGATGAGAAATTCACTATTTCATCCCTTTTTATAGAAGTGGGCAAAAAATAATCATGTTCAGGAAAATCTAGATAAAAGTACTATTCAGATGGGAAGAATATCTTCTGTTGTATTTCACAACTGAACAAAAGAAACAGCCCGTGTGTTTGTACACATGTATTCAAACTGGGTATTTAAGCACATCTTTTTGGGAAATAAACACAGAAATCACTCTGAAATAGCTTATTGTTTAGGACAATCAGGTAAGACAGAAGAGGCTCATGTTCAAATCTCTAATTCATCTCATTAACACACCACATTTATTATTGCCACTTACCTCATGATCACTCAGTTAGAGTTTCCTTGTCTAAGAGAAGAAACTATTCCCTTCCAAAAGAGGAAAAAATGTGGTTGACACTTCCATTCTGACTGTCATTTCATGACAAAAAAAAATTTAAGACAGCTTTAACCTTGCTGTCCATTTTTCTTGATAAGGCACCCTACATAAGCATGGCATTTGACACAGATACCTTCAGACAAGTCCCAGAATTTGGCACCAAAATATTGGATTACAGGAGCACATGTTAACTGCTTTTCATCTCATTAAATTGGTTTGAAACGTTGTTACTACTTAAAGGAACATCATGCTAGCATAGAATGCAAGAGCAAGGCAGTAAACCACTGTTTCATGACGATCAGTTGCCTTAGCTAGCACTACAACTTCTAAGCAACTCAAGCTCCATTTAATTCCTACTGTACAATGAAAGAGCACACTACACCTTAGATAGACTATTTAAATAATTCTGTACACTTCCAGTTGGAAGTATTTCAATTTCACAGTTAGAGTTTCAACATTTATTCATTTTCCACCTTAAACACATGTTCTGCATACTATAGATCAAGCATGATCACTAGTGCTTGCAAAATGATTCCATAGTGAGGAAAGATTCAGTTCACTATGAAAAACTCTTAGAATATAGAAAGCCAGTTTCTGTCTGGAAACTTTCCATTCTGGCCTAACCTATGTAACATTAGACAAATGGCTTCCCCTCTGCTCTTCCTCTTACAAATTGCTTGCTGTACCTGTGTCATCCCTTGAGGCCAGCGACTGGCTTTCTCTTTGGATATGATGTGATTTACAGCTGGGATTTCTGAGTGATGCTACAACACAGAATCATTATAATGATTCAGAGCTCTGCTCTAAAAATCACTCTAATCCTGATTTTCCAGGTACTTCAAATGGCATCCCTGCCGTTTCACGACAATAGTCCACTCAAGACAACTTCTCCAATCACTCTGAAATTACAGTATACACACATCTATATGTATGTCACACTTTTTTACCCTCAGGTCACATCTTGAATGCTGTCAATAAAGTCTAAACTTGCTCTATTCTCAGCAAAGGGGAATGGTTTTATACCCACAAAAATCATTCCCAAAGTAAAACGTGACTTAAGCTACTACTTCAGCACTGCCCACTCATTTTTAGTTTTGTAACTATAAATTGTAATTTTGTAACTGTAATTGTAAAATTATAACTACTAATAATAGCAAGTCCAGCCATAACTCTATAAGCAGCATACATGGAGAATACAGAGCTCAACAGAAGAATACTCTTTATAAAAGAGGTGAGGAGACAAGAAACCACAATCTGCTTGAGATTCTGCCCAGAAACAACCCAAGGCAGAAAACCCTAGTCTGCAATTGTACTCAGCCCCCTGCACTGCTCCAGGGATGATGTTTCTGTGTTGCAGGGCCAATGTTCTCACCCCTCCAGTTGGAGCAGCAATTTCAAGTCTATCAGTTTCCCACAGAAAGTTCAGAAACTCACTGTGCAAAACACCTAAATTACATCATCTCCTTCATCCTGAGACAAACGGAATTATTCTGGCACACTACTCAATATCTTCCCAGAGAATGAAACGGCAGTTTTCTCCAGAGAGAGCCTCCTGGGACAGCAGGCTCCCAAGGGCAACAATCCCAGCCCTTTCAAGCCAGGATTCTGGTATTCAGCCTCACATACAGAACACACACACAGAGAATCATTAAGGTTGGAAGAGACCTCCAAGATCTGCAAGTGCAACCATCAACCTATCACCACCATGCTACTAACCCACGTCCCTAAATGCCACATCTTTGTCTTTTAAACACTTCCAGGGACGGTGACTGCCACACTTCCACAGGCAGCCTGTGCCAATGCCTAGCAACTCTTTCTGGGAATAGACCCAGAAGCTTCCAAGTGCCTGTTGTAAATCCCAGGTGCTGGGAGTCCTCCAGCTCAGCACAGCTGGTATAAGGGACACGGGCTCCGAAGCCACCTAAGGAGTACTGGTAGAAACAAGCCTAATACACAGTCAAGCTCTGAAATCCTTCTTTCACCCATATGGAAAGCACACTTAATTAAAACAGTGGGATTTAACCGATTGATGCTACCAGTAAAATAAAACGTTGATCAGAACATTCCCATTCATTTGCCTGCCAGCCCTAATTTACACCAGAGGAGCGGCAGGCTTGCATCAGCCTCTCTGCCCAAACCGGGGAACTCAAAGTGCAAAGACACGCTCACGAAAGGAACCAGTTTAAGGAACAGTGCATAGCTGATAAAGCCTAGGTAAGTTTTTTCACCTCCGGGCAGAGTAACAGAGAACCGAAAGCAAGTACCGGCGTGACCCGCTCCAACCGACCGATCTCCATCCCTCGCTCTCCACAGCAGCACTGGCACCTCCTGCCTCTCTGGCCCCAGGGCAGCACTCCGGGCAGGACACAGACACAAAGACAGGCCAAAAAAAGACCCCAACGCCCCCACATACAGAGCTCACCAAGCACAAGTCCCCTCGGGCTTCTACCACAAGGGCTCGGCGGCAGCAGCGGGAGAAGCCTTTCTGCCGGTAGCGGGCAGCCACCCGCGAGGCAAAGCAGCACACTTCCACTTTCTCTCAGGATTCTTTCTTCTCTACAAGGTNACACACGCTGCCGATGCCCGCTCGTCCCCCTCTGCCCCCACGGGGCTCACCTCACCCAGCGCGGCAAAGGGCTGTTGCTCCCTCGGCTTATTTGGCTGTCGACCTTCATTGTCCGTCCCTTCTCCTTCGAGAAACTGTTTAGAGTCAGGGCTCGAGGAGACTCTGTAGGTCTGGAGCAGTCTCTAGATGTTGTTCAACACAACAAAGAACCACTTGATTCCCTGCTGGCACGTCACGCCCAACAAAAAGGAAGCGCTGGGAATATCATAATGAGCATCACCCTGTGAGATGGAGGCAAAACCAACGCTTCTTACGAGGTTCGAGGTTCGTAGCTAGGAAATAAACGGCAGCTTGGAGGCATCTCTCTGTCTTCAGTACTACAAGCAGCTTACTCACGCCCTTACTGCTTTAGAGCTGCATTCATTGGTACTGTGGGCAGAAATCTTGTAAAACCCCCAGAAAAAAATAACACAGCCACAGATCCTGACGACAGAGGACCCTTTTGCCACCTTATTAAGTGGTGAGGCTGACTACCAAGATGCTTTACCAAAAGGTGAAAACCCTGCTTAGCTTTTACCTAAAGTACATGTTGATTTATAATACAGCCCACCTGTTTTCTGGGATTAGTTAATGAATATAAACACCTACATATGAAATCACCCCTCCCTTGGTCTTGACCAGTCCCTGCCTACCTGTTGATAACACTTGCACTGAATCAGGGTTGATTGTAAGGGGTAGAAGCAGTTGTCCCTCGTTTAAAACTCAACTGTGATCCACCTGTAAGTCGCATACTTTTGAAATTCACTCAAGCTCCCCAGAGAAGTCCAAGTTCACAGTAATTGATCTGACCTCCAACCAGCTTCAGCTTTTAGAGGCCCAATACCTAGTGCCTGTGCATTTAGTGTCCCTGTAGGTAGAAATACATGTGGGGTGAAGAGCAGAATTCAGATCCCCATTCAGTACCCTGCAGGTTAAATACTTGAATGATGACTTCTAGCCCCTTGACTTTGAGTTCCAACTGTCTTCTCACCTGACAGCCATGGAGTATAATATTTCCCTTTTCCCCAAGCCTCAGCATGAGCTTCATTGAAGCACTTTCTTAGAAAGTGGATTGAAACTCTCTGGGGCTGAGGAAAGCTTATAACAGCTTGTTGCTTGTCGGCCAAGCACTCTAAACAATCAGTGGGTATACAAGAGACAGGTAACTTGCTGTGTAAGCAGTTGTCACACATATGATCTGTCATTTCCTATTGATTTCTGCTCAGCACAGAAAGACAAATACCTGAAGTGAATAGGATCTCCTAGGAGTCTTTCGTGGTGCCTGTTTCTTTCCTTTGACTTTTTATGGGATGTAGACTTTTACACTAAAGTTACTTTCCCTGTATAAGGGACTAAGAACTAGGCATCTAAAATGGAAATGGAGCGATAGCTGTGTAAAGAACCTCAGTTAAGGTATACCAAATCTGTATCACTTGGCATTTCATTTAGTTTTCAAAACCAAGTATCCTACCTGGCACATTAGACTTACTTAAAAGCATCAATTTCAACTCAGATGAAAAATGTTGCCAGTATTGTTGCAAACACTAACACCCAAAAGTTTCTCTACAAGGCTGATTGTGCTGCAAGTCATTGAGGTGACTTGTGAGACAAAGCTTGGAGGAAAATCCTTGCAAACTGAAAGACTTTCTCAAAGGTGAGAACACTGAAGAAGTCACAAAAGAATCAGAGTATGGTGAATTGGACAATCAATTCCTTTTGTTGTTGTTGTTCTTGGAAGAAAAGAAACAGGACCCTGGCATGAAAAAAGGCTCCTGTATCTTCAGGGGTGCTGGTGCCTGGATCACTCAAAGCACAGGAAGATTTAGGTGCCACAGGAGACTCCAGCAGTAAATTGAGTTGTTGCTTTCCCTAAGGGCTTACTTTTTACAATGCAGCTAAGCTGGTTTGGGAGCTATCTGTTGTCCTAAAGGTGGCAGTCCTGCTCCTAATGCTTCATCTGTTCGAGCAAAATCTAAGGAAAACCAAACATTGTTTCTCAGAGCCAGTTTAGTTGCTTGAACAGGCTGTCTGAAAGTCAATGCTGGATAAGTGAGAAAGAGGCAGAGAGCAGCTGTAGTGCCAGTGAGAGGAGATGGGAATTGCCCCAGGACTGCAGCAGGCAGATGCTGATTTGGCTTAACCATCCTGTGAAACTCCTTCATAGGAAGAGGCCAGAAGAGAGTGTACCTTAAATCTGCTCTTCCTAGATATACTATTCTTCTCAGCATGGCATAAATGAACTGTTAGAGAAAGAAAGGTTCTGTTACAACACCGTTAGGACACACCATCAGGCAGAGGGAAGATCTCTCTTCTAGTGCTTGTTTGAAGAATTGATACCAGCCACTGCAGCAAAGCATTAAACCAACATCTCCCCGTTCCTCCAGTGTCCCCAAACATTCCTTCTGTACCCGATTCTTTAGCCTCAAACTTCAGTGCTGGGGAGAAACACATACCTACCTATCAACACTGCTAACATGTGCACATTAGGATGGTCTCAGCAGGAGTGCCGGGGCTGTGCTGGTTCCTGTGCACAAGCTAGCCCTGCTGTCTTTGCAGGACACAGCACTGTGCTCTGTAGGCATACCGTCTTCTAGCAGGCAGTCTGTATTCAAATATTGTCCTAACAGTTCATAAAATATTGAATTATTCCACTAAAATGGCAATATTTCATTAAAGTAACATTGATTCTAGTTCTAAAGCTGGTTCTTCCTCTATTACAAGATCTAAAAAGGTCCATTTACCCAGTGAACACAAAGCTACTCAATTTTTTAGTTTTCAATGGCTTGCCAACATACAAACATGTGCAACTTAACATTTGCAAACCCACAAATTAAAGGGCAACAACAACAAAAAATTTCTCCATTATAGATATTTGAAGCTAGTGATGTTCAATGCAGAAATAATTTAGTATGACTTTGGAATTTAAAAAAAAAATAGTAATTTGAGGTAAAACCTTTGTAATAGTGAGCTAAAGTCACCCACTGGTGTTAAATTCATCTATTCAAACTCCATTATGGGCAGAATGTGGCTTAAGTATCATTTCCAATCTGTGTGCAGTCTACCAAGAATGCTATTGCAATACATTCATTCCTTCTTCTATTGAGAGTTATGAGTCTAAATTGCTATCATATTTGACACTGATCTGCAAACAAATGATTGCTCCTTGCTTCTTCCCCAGAGTCTATCATTAGGTATCAGTTCAGGGGATTACATTCTGAATCAGAAGGAACTGGCAATAATTTGGAGTTGTTGTCAGTCAACTTCATTCTGTAACCTACTGTTGGTGGGAAATTCTAGTAAGGGTCCACCAAGGTTTTTTTACAAGTAAATGGTTATAAAGCAGCTGTAAGAACATGGACATTTTCATGGCATAAGCTTTACCAAAGTGCCAATATTGCTGTTGGGATAGAATGAATATGAACAGCATTCCTCCTTCCAGCTTTGAAGTTTCTGTGTGATGGGGAAAGGAACTGAACCTCTGTGCTTGTTTTGAAGCTGCCCTCCTATGTTCAAGTAGTTTGACTTTCACTTTTTCACCTTTTTCTAATTGAGTAATATTTTCTCCAGATCAATTGAAATTAAAGACCATGCTAACCCTACACTTTCCTCAGGATATAGTCAACTTGTGTCTTTCTTTTAGACTTACTGTTTTTCATCAGAAATATAATCTCAGCTGTGTACCTTGGAGAAATAAGGAGATGATATTGTCTCTTCTGCTCCCATTGGCTGCCTTTTGAGCAGAATACTCACTTGTGGAAGAAAATCTTCTGTAGTTTGACAGCTAAAAGCTTAGGTAGGAGGTGTGAATCATTGCCTGAAAGTTGGGAGACACTTTGTTCATGTGAATTGCATGGGGTGAAATGAGGACAGTAAAAGGTTTCCAGACAGAACTGTAGTGATCTCAGAAAGGGAAAGTGGGGAAGCTGGGTGAAAGAAGATAGGAGTCAGGGAAGGGAGAAGTGGTATTTTCAATCATGACAAAAATTACCCAGTTTTCTCATGCTGAAGGCATTCCAGTTTTTCTGCATAGACACAAATGGACAGGTTACATCCAATAAAATATACTCTCAGACAACTAAATAAACTACTGTGGCTACAGATATGGTAGATGGTGCAAAAAATATGAGTTAAGTGGAGAAAGTGAAAATATAAGTGAATAAGAAATAAGTGTAGAGAAGAAAGTGACCTAGTATATACACATCAAAAGATAGCACTTTATTGTTTGCTGTAAAATAACCATACTAAAGACCATTATTTTTAAATAAAAGGTCATGCAGCATTGCAGAAAAACATCAGGAAAAGGGAAAAGGGAAAAGGGAAAAGGGAAAGGAGAAGTTGTTCTTTCAGAATGGAGAACATCTTTCTTTATACATAACCAACACATAGCAGCCTGGCTTGATTCTGGTGAATAAATGTCTTTGCTGAAGTTTTCCACCAGGGTTAATGAAATATTACCAAAGCTAGTCAAGGAGAAAAATTTTGAGTCCATTCAAGTGTGTACAAATTTCACAGTATTTTTGTGTCTGTCACTTCAAATTATACTCATTGCTGTTTAATCAGGGTTTGTGTTGTTTTTTTTTTCAGATAAGACAATGTCCTGGTCAGATTGTTTCCATTCTCCAGCTCTACTAGGGAAATTCATCAAGAAATACTTGTTTTCCTGTTCAAATGTCTATATCCTCACTTGGAGACTCATATGTCATTTCCTATTCTTGCAAGGAGATAATTACAGTATGGGGTATATCCTTTTAATACTGGCAGAAGCAAGGCAAATTCAAAAGCAAGTAGCAAAATTTCCCTCATGCCATGTTAAAAAAATTTACTTTCACAATAATAAAGCTACAAATTGTTGATGTGTTAATCCAGAACAAAGGGATGCTTTTTTCTTGAATTTTACATTTAAAACAAGCAGAACATATTCCTAATTGAATTAACATTTCAGTACAGGAAATTTTAAAGACTTGGTCCTCTCATGACTTAACAAACCCTCTAAGCATAATAAAACATGACCTTTCCTGTAGTTTTACTGACTTTGCAGGCAGCAAAATAATCCCTGTTCAGATGTCTTAGTCTTGGAATTTAAACAGTGGTGGCAAAGCTGGGAAGTTCAGATGTTGATTTATTTACACTTTAATACGTGTGTGAAATTCAGTACTGGTTTTTAAGGCAATACAGATAGCTAAAGATGGATACTATACTTCATGGTGTGTTAGAGTTGAAGTTTAAATCAGCAAATCAATATTCACATGAATTGTATGATTCAAATGAACTTACCTTGATTGACAAACTGAGAAGGAGCTATTGGAATCAGCAAAGAAAACATTAATGAAAAAATAGGAAGATTTGTCCCTTGTGCTCACCAGACTAATGACCACCTTCACTATGTGCCAGGGCCAAGCAAATATGATTTTACCAGTAATAGTTACTGCAGATTCCAATACCACAGCTCAGGTATTCACAATCCCTTCAGCTAAAGACCTCTTTAGTAGAAAGCAACAACACAAAGTCTAGACTGGGCCAGCTTATCTTGTGCACTATCACCTTAATTTCCTTTAAGTAAATGGTAGAAGCTTTTGACACTGCTTCTCTAATCCTCTACTTTGTATGATAACCCTGACAAAACCACGCAGAAGCAGAAATATATTGCACTCCTCCTTGCACCAGCAGACTAGAGGGTGTTCATCTGAAGATTACACAGCACCTAGATACTAAGGAATCTTCCCATACATTTTGATGAGATGCTGCAAGCTCAAGAAGTGGGCCCATGTGAGCAAGGTTCAACAAGGCTATGTTTAAAGTCCTGCACCTGTGTCAGGGCAATCTCCATTATCAGTACAGCCTGGTGGATGGAGGAATTGAGAGTAGCTTGCAGAGAAGGACTTGGGGGTACTGCAGGATGAGAAGCTGAGCATGAGCCAGCAACATACACTTGCAGCCCAGAAAGCCAACAGTATTCTGGTCTGCTTCAAAAGAAGCATGGCCAGTAGGTGGAGGGAGGTGATTCTGCCCTTCTACTCCTCTCTGCTGAGACCCCATCTGAAATCTAGCTCTGGACACCTCAGCACAAGAGGATATGAACCTGTTGCAATGGGTCCAGAGGAGGCCACAAAAATGGTCAGAGGGTTGGAACACATCTCCTATGAAGAAAGGCTGAGGGAGCTGGGATTGCTCATCCTGGAGAAGAGAATGTTCCAGGAAGACCTTATTGCAGCCTCTCAGTATTTAAAGGGGGTCTGTAAAAAAAGATGGGGACAATCTTTTTAGCAGGGTCTTTAGTGACAGGATGAGGAGCAATAGTTTCAAACTAAAAGAGGGTAAATTTAGACCAGATATAAGGAAGAAAACTTTTACAATGAGCATGGTGAAACACTGGAACAGGTTGCCCATAGAGGTGGTAGAAATCCTATCCCTGGAAACATTCAAGGTCAGGCTCAACAGGGCTCTGAACAACCTGATCTTGTTGAAGATGTGCCTGCTTACTGCATAGAATCATAGAAAGGTTTGAGTTGGAAGGGACCTTTGGAGGTCACCTAGTTCAACCCCACCCCAGATGTGAGCAGACACCTATAGCTAGATCAGATTGTTCAGAGCCCTGTGATGGCACTCCCACTACTGTACATGAGACATAGGTGTGGACAATGGAATTGTAGAAGGAGGCAATGTTTTTAGGCTGTAATATTTGGTAATATTTGGTAATCCAGGTAATATTTGCTGCCTTCTCCAGTTTGATCCTGTCCCCATACCAGTTCAAAAGCAAATGATCAGTTTTGTGCTACCACTTTAATAGCATAATATCTGTAGAATATGTACAATTAAAATCCTGTTAGAACTGTAGATTTATGCAATAGCAGCTGTAAAGGTACTTAGAGCACAAACAATATTTTACAGTTCTAACTATTGCTAATGATGAAGAATGAAGTAATGTCCTGGTTTGAGTTAGAACAGAACGAATTCTGTTCACTGATTTTACTTTTCAGCTGAAGCTCTTCTCAGGACCTATACTTTCTGCAGGTAACAGCATGTTTTCACAGACAGTGCCTGCTTCTAGCAGTGATATGACCTCATGTATGGAGTTAGTACCAAGGGCTGGTATGCAGGCCAAGGTCACTGCTAAATCTTGTGTCCTCATTAGGGTGTGCAGAATAAAAGGCTGCACCTGTGGGGAGGATCAGACAGTTCAGGTGGCCCTAAACTGACCCATCAGGTATTCCATTCCATACATGTCATATTCAGGATAAAGCTGAGGGATCACAAGGGTCAAACTCTCCTGCTTTTCTTCAATGTCCAGAATCCAAGGAAGACTTTGCCCATTCTGCCTTCTTTCACAATTCATGAGTTCCTGAATCCAGGTCCAGAATCCAGCCCCTGAATCTGGTTCCTGTCTACTGCTGAGTCCGCTTTGGGACTTCTGCCACAGCATCAGTGGTGATGGTGACATAGATGCCATTAAGGGGGGGAGTGTAGTTGATTCAATATTGGGTTTGTATATATTTGTGTATATATCATTGTATTGTTATTTTCATTAAAATAAATTTAGTTATCTTTTCCAAGCCACAAGTCGTCTTCTTTTTCTGTTATTCTTTTTCCCTTCCACGGTAAGGAAAGAGAGGGTAATAGAGAGCATCTGGCACTCAGTGGCCAACCCAGCTCTAACCCATGACAAATAACTTTAGGTGAATAGATCAATAGAAAAAATGATGAAGTTATTTTTCCTAAATAAGTTTACCTGTAATGCTGAGACACCAGAGGATAAAAAGAGAATGAGAGAGGCCTCATGCCTTTCCTCTTTGCCCCAGGATTATGCTAGACAAATATGGCATTCTAACCTCTTCCTTAGCAATACTAAAGAAAGAAAGTATGTGTATGTCTATATATCAATTGTACCTACCTATATATCTCCAGGGAGCTGGTGAGGTGAAAGGGTTAAATCATGTTTAACCAGCATGTATACTTAGTGTTCTTCATCTCCCTCAAACTTGTTAGCACTTGGAGGACCAATTCACCAGGAATGAATAATACCCTGAATGACATCAGCTTCCGCCAACATGCGAGAGGTTACCATGGGAATGGAGAAAGTTTTTCACAGCACAAAACAAGCACCATACTTGATATATTAGGCAGCCAAAGAAAGCACTCACATATAAACTACAGCATCTTTCTAATGAATAGCCATTTATGCAGCATGCATGGTAGCAGTTCTGCTGAGTTCCTCTGAACACCAAGCTGCTGGCAGTTATATTGAAAAACTTGGCAGATTTACAAAAGTATTAACATTCTGTTTTCAGCAGCTTGTGGGTTGTTTTTTCTTCTGGGTTTTCTTTTTTCTCTTGAAGCCCATATCTTCAGCATATTCACAGACTCTTTTGCCAGTGTCAGCCAGGAAGCTCTCTGATGGGAGGTTAAATGGACTGTATATGCACACTGAGAAGGCAGGGTTGCCAGGCCATGCAAGGGACTCAAAATAGACTCTTTTATTATTATTATGATTATTATTATTATTTGCAACAAAAGAACAGATGGCTTCTTTTTTAGGTGTTGTTTGCTCACCACCTTTTACAGAAGAGTTTAATCCACAAAACAATGCAGCATATTTACTAGAGTGAAAAAGGCAGAAAATCTTGAAACCTTCAAATTGTGTCAGTACACATTTATATATATATATATATATGATTATTTCTTCACTGGATCAAGACCAGCACCAAACCAAACCACGTCAATATCCTCTGGGGACAAAAAAACCCAACAACAACAAACAAAAAAACAAACCAAACCAAAAAAACAACCCCCCAAAAATCATTCAAAGCAGAGGTAAAATATTCTTTCTTAAAAGAAAAACAGTGATTTCTTCTTTTGGATGTCATCTTCTCGAGTCTCCTTTCTTTGTTGCAGAGGATGCTGGGAGACGGGGGAAAGAGGAAATCTGAGAGCAGTTACACACCATTGATTCTAAGAGTCTGCAGGCAGATAACTGGGGTTTGCTACTGCTGTAGAGTACTGTAAACCTTCTGATGTAGAGTACTGTAAACCTTGTGCCAAAGCACTCAGGTATCAACTGAAGAGACCTTCCTCACAGCACTTCTTCTATGCTTCTTCATCACATTTCCCCTGCCAAGGATGAAGGAGTGAATAGAGAGTAAAGGAATATATTTAGAGTGAATGAATTTTCATGCAATAAAACATTCCTGCATTCCAGAAAAAAAAGGAGTAACTAATCTTGGATTCTGTATTTTGCCACCTCTGTAGTCCATTTTGGCTGTAGAAGCTGCCAAATATATACATTTAAAATGCTGCCAAAACTACACTTCTCAAGTCTCCATCCTCTCACCATTCAGCCTGTCATTGTTTTCACAGGCAGGAAAGATTGTTCCAATTCCACAGCTGCATTTCCCATCAACCTTTCAAGTGAGATTTTAAAATGGATTTTAAAAACAAAACACCATATTTTTTTTATAAATTTAGGTCTTTCTAATGTCAGAATCAAAAGTATCTTTCTTCTAAAATTGTAATCCTGTCATCTCTGCCTGTTCTGCTGCAGAATTTCTAAGGTGTATTCTATACTGGCTACCTGAACTATGTATTTTGAGACAATATTTCTGGGGAATGTTTTGGTGATCTTGTTTCTTTTCTGTTGTCTCATCTGTTACAATGTTAGCTGACATGTTGACTGTGATTTTTTTGTTTCACTTATTGGCAAAAGGGTACACAAGGAGTGGAATAAAACAGGAAAACTTTTGCCTTTTTGTTTGAAATCCTGTTCCTAAACCTAACCCTTGACAGGGCAGAACATCTTTCCAGAGCAGGAATGATCCCCTTTAGGTTGGTAGCATGCTTGTGGGCTGGGGCTAGCTATTTTTAAGCACTTTTATAAAAATCATAGCTAACCATTTGGGAAGTCCTTTTCCATATAGCTTGTATACATACTTACTTACATACTACATATCTTCTTACCTGTATGGTAACAAACCTTTTCTTTGTGAGACTCTTTGTATCTGAGACAAGAGCAAAGCCAGGTTTCTACTTTGAAGCAAGTAGTTTAATGTCACTGTGCTAACATCAGCTCACAAGCAGCAATATCTTTCATTAGAAAAAACAAAGCTCAGTGCTCTTTAAAGAGCTGTCACCACATAATATTCCTGGGAGGACCTGATCTGCCCTTTTGCAAAATAGAGCTTGTTAGGTCTAGTCTCTTAAAGTTGGTTAGATTTCCATCTTCTTTCAGGTGTACACTGGCCTTAGTACTGATATTCACCTCCTGCCCCACAGGCACCTAACTAATTAAGGAGACTTGGACCCCTTTCCACCTACTCACCACCTACCTGAATCCCTGTGGGTATTTCCTTCCCTTGCATGTGGAGGGAAGCAGCACCCGGCAGCTCCTGGGAGTAGGCACGAACACTCATCCTGTGTTGTACATGCTCTCTCAGTTGTGATGTTTGGAGGCTGCAGCAGATGAGCTGAGCACAACCTTGGATCTACAAATTCTTCACACAAATTTCAGTTTCAGTGGGATCTCTGTTGAGCTGCATCTTATAGTCATGACAGAATCAAGACAAGAAATCTCACGCTTTGCTTCAAAAGTTTTAGTAGGTTAAGTACAAAGACTCTGATAATGATGAATAGACTACCTGAAAATAGTTATTCACCCAGAGTTGCCACACAGGATTATAAAAGATAAGTTATTTTATCATTTTCCTATTCTTTAAAGAAAAGAATGTCAACATTAATCTGTTTCACTTGCAGCAATTTGATTCCTTTGTTGTATTTATACAGAAAAAAGAAAACAGAACAAAACAATATCTCAGGCTTAAGAAGTGTTCCAGTGAAGAATACAAAGGAAAATTTCTCACACTCCATCATTCTTCCTTGCCTTGCTGGTTATTTATCACTGACAGTATTTGCCACAGCTGTTTTTCTGGCTTAAAGCTTGAAATACAATTTTTCTTACTTTGTTTAAACTCAAAGGTAGACCTCTATTTTTTCTTCAGACTTGTCTGAGTTGGATCTACTGCAAAAATGAAGGTGCTTCAGATTTTCTACATCCCATTGCTTAGGACTGTTGCAGCTTTTTCAAAAAATATTATACAGATAGTTGTTTTGAGGTTTCTAAAATTTTTTTCAGTACTGAAATATTGTCTGATATGTATATAAATATATATATATATATAAAATCTGAGTTGTAGTTATACTACCAAAAGCTACCATAACAATTTATAGCATTTAACAGAAAGAATTCAAACCAGCTTGACTTTACTAGAATTCAAATGAATGAGCAGAGGTGGTAGTAATATCAAGCACCACATCATTTTTTTCTTGCTCTCTGATCAGAAGAATTATCAACATGAATTATTTATATTGCCTGAGCAAGTACAATCAATCTCATTCTCAACTATACACAGGTGACAAAATGTAACAGTGATAATGATGATGGTTTCTTATTGCCCTCATTTATTTTTCTACTCACTTCCAGTTATGAACCTGCATTTCTGAGTCTGCTCCTGCTTCATTTCCATAGCCTAAAACATCTGGAAAAAATGGGTTAGTATGTTTTTTGGATGCTGGGATCCCAGGGCAGTTTTGAAATCATCCAGCTGAGGCCACCATAGTTTTCTAATCCCTCAACTCACAAAACAGTCCTTTGATGACTACAGAATTCGAAGTTATGTAGCTTGGACACTGCTGTAAGCCATTTAGGGAAGTGATTATCCTAGGCTTGGAATTTCAGAGATGATTTTGACTCAGCTTAACTACCCTTACCCTGTTCTAGCCATTATCCTTCACCTGCAAGTATCTGATTTACATCTGCTGTATGGAGGCTTATTCCCTTGTCACTGCTTTAAAGCCTCACAGTCACAACACATTCACATACTATTTCACTCACACCTGTTGTGCTATCTCTAGGTCTCACTCCTTCTGTTCACAGTCTCTTCTTTCCATCCTGACACAAGAAATGCAACTGCACATTTTGAGCACACAGACCTCAGATACCATTGTCTTCCTTCTAAATCCACTTTTCTCCTTGAAGCACTTCACAAAGGAGATTACTTGACATTAGATGAACTGACATTAGATGAACAAGGTGTCAGGTAAGTGAATAGCTGGGGAGAAAGAGAGAAAATCCTAGCTGTGAAATCTCACAGTAGTTCATACAAAGTTTGTGCCTCCAGCAGAAGACAAATCACCGTGTATTAGAGCATCAGAGAGGAAAGCAAAGATGAATGTGGGAATCAGTTTCTGAATGTGTCTTGATACTGATATTTATCTTATAAGGAATCCTGACACCAGAAGAAACAGGGTTTTTTTCCTTTTTTTTTTTTTTTCTTTTTTTTTTTAAATATAAGCCAAAGTATTCAAGATGCAGCTTGGTTGCAGTACAGCAGAATGTGGTTAAACACAGATACAAAATAGTAGCTTGGGCACAATATCTAACAGCTCTCTAGGAAGAAGTAGCTGCTTTTGGGTTTTGTTCTCTTTTTGCAGCACTTAGGAATTGCTTTGTGAATAATTGAGTTCTGAATATGTCTCTGCCTGCCTGTTATCAAATGTGTTTCATGAGAAGGCAGAATATTCTGATGTGGGCAATTTGTCTGTAACAAGTTGTATATTATTTCTTTTGATCAGTGGTTGCCTGCTTCTCCAAACCAGATATTTGATATCCCTTTTAAAATCTAAACTGAAAAGAAAATTGTATGTATTGTTATATATATATATATATATTGGATATCAGGAAAAATTTCTTCCCAGAAAGAGTTGTTAGGCATTGGCCCAGGCTGCCCAGGGCAGTGGTGGAGTCACCATCCCCAGAGGTGTTCAAAAAACATATAGGTGTGGTACTTAGGGAGATGGGTTAGTGGCACGGCTGTGATAGGTTGATGGTTGGACTTGATGATCATAGAGGTTTCTTCCAACCTTAATGATTCTGTGATTCTGGGTGATTCTGTAATGCACAGCAGGCTAGATGGATGCACTCTGCAACTGCTAGGCAGAGAGCAGAGCTTTGAATGGAATCCAGAGTGGGAAGGGCTTATTCCTGGAATGCAGGCACTTGGATGTTCAACAGAGCAAAGCTTAAAGAAAAGGCAAAAGGCAGGCAACAGAGGAAAAAAGATCAATGAGCAGTGTAGAACTAGTGGTGAGACAAGAGCTGGAGAAGACAGGCAGCTTTTCTGATGAACAATCAGGAAGCAAATCCTGATCCTTTTGTTCTGACTTTGAACCATTTATTAAAGTTGTTAGCCTTGTTCCACTTCAGGCTGCCCTGTTGGAGATGAACATTCCCAGTCAAAATTTTCAGGAGAGCTGTATCTTGTTTTTCATTTTCCTCTCTACCTGAATCCTGAGATATTCTTGACCATCTTTCTCTTTTCCTTATGGAATTGTATTGGGCTGCCAAAGAGCACCTACAAAACAGGAATAGTGTGGTACTGAAGATTTTAAAGCATGCCTTTTACGAGGGCTGTAGCACAATGGCAGATTGTTCAGTTAGGAATAAAAAGCAGGTTTAGTAAGCAAATAACAGAGGACTTGAAAGCCACATTTCACATGGCTGGCTGTGTGTCAGACTTTGAAACTCTGGCAAAGAGCTTGCTGCCAAACTGTACTCCATCTTTGCCCTGGTGTGAGTTTTAAGTAGGAATTATCTGCCAGCTTCCAGGCTATAAAGAAATAAGGGGAAAAGCAGCATCATGCTTTAGATTTAAGCTCAAGCAATAACAGAAAGGTCTAGTATATGATTCTTTGTCAGGAAGAGACATAATTTTGGGATGTCTCTACTAGCTCTACTTGTATCTCCAGATAAATCCCTCAGTTAGCTAGCCTGACCTCCTGGATGGGAACTTCTTGAAAAACTGATGTTTTGGTTTAGTAGATAAAGCAAAATATATGAGAAGAATTCAATACTGACATGAGCTTTTTTCTCTCCCCCTTGTTGTTCTACACATGAAATGATTTTTAAATATCATTTTCTGTGAATTCTCCCATTCAAATGAAATTAAGACTTCTGTAGTTTGAGGTCTCATCTGGGCTATGGGACACCCAGCTTCAATACCTCCTTTGGCTGAAGGAGTTTAAATTTGTATTTGCAATGGAGGATCCTAGCCATTAGACTTATTTACATTCTCCCTAGGTTGAAACTGCTCTTCCTTCTTTTTTTCTCAGAGTGATTGGTGCTTCAGACTCACAAAATAATCCCTTTGTTCTGCTGACCATTTCCAGCTGCTGAAGCTTCTTGTTGGGGATGGAAGGGTTAAATGTGTCCTTCCCTTTCCTAAAATGATTGTGCTTGACAGGGTGGCTCAGGAGATGACACAATCTAACCCCCAGGAGTTAATCAGCCATGTAACTAACTGCTGCCAAGCCCATGCCAGTTAGGATTGCATACATTCATGTCGAGAGGGTATCTGTGTGCTCCCATCTGGAACAGTTTCTTACACATTTATACCTAATGCAGATGATCCTCAACAACAACACTGGACTAAAAACAAAGGTGAATTTAAGCAAAAAACCAAACCAAAACATTATGAAACATTTTTTTAAGGGTTATAGGGCAACTGGTATCCACCACATCTGAAAGATAAACTGAACATCTCCCAAAGAGGGGGCAAAACTGACCAGCAAAAAAACATTTGTTGAGAGTGATTTTTAGCAGCTGATTCTACTCTCAGAATAGCCTGGGTATAGCTTGCAAGAACCTGAAAATGATAATGAAACAGTTTCATTCTGATAATACATTTCTTAGATATGTCACAGGGTCATTCTAGGTTCTGGACATACACAAACCTATAAAGAGAGGTATCCATGTCCAGTTATAAACATCCAGCACTGCTGTACATTCTGCATAGGTTTCACACTCTTCCTGAGTTAGAACAGAACGAATTCTGTTCACTGATTTTACTTTTCAGCTGAAGCTCTTCTCAGGACCTGTACTTTCTGCAGGTAACAGCATGTTTTCACAGACAGTGCCTGCTTCTAGCAGTGATATGACCTCATGTATGGAGTTAGTACCAAGGGCTGGTATGCAGGCCAAGGTCACTGCTAAATCTTGTGTCCTCATTAGGGTGTGCAGAATAAAAGGCTGCACCTGTGGGGAGGATCAGACAGTTCAGGTGGCCCTAAACTGACCAACTGGTTATTCCATTCCATATGTCATATTCAGACTAAAGCTGAGGGATCACAAGGGTCAGACTCTCTGTTTCAGTGCCCAGCATGTGAGGAGGATTCTGTCTGTTCTGCCTTCAGACCAAATCCATGAGTTCCTAAATCTAGTTCTAGGATCCAGCCCCTGAGTAAGGTTCTCATCTACTGCTGAGACCCTGCCACAGCATCAGTGATGATGGTGATGTAGGTGCCATCAGGGTAGGGGTTGGATTCAATATTGGGTTTGTATATATCTGTATATATTTCATTTTATTATTATTATTTTCATTAAAGTAGTTTTAGTTTTCTTTTCCAATCCACAAGTCTCTCTCTTTTTTCCTTTCTATTCCCCTTGGAGGGAGAGAAGAGTAATAGAGAGCAACTGTCACTGGATTAGTGGCTGGCCCAGCCCTAACCTGTGACACTGAGGCACATGCATTCACTCAGGAAGATGACAAGGATTACAATCACTTTGTGAAGTTCTGCATGTGAAGAACTAAACAACTTGGCTGTGTTGTTAAGAATGTGATAAAACACTGAGCTCACTGCTGCTTGATTTGTGTACAAAGTCACTGAAAAATCCAACAAAGCTGGAAAAAAACCATCATGGGCTTAGGTTGCAAAGATAGGCTTTGCAACCAGAGCACCAGACTAAAACTCAAGGTTTGGTTTGTATTTCAAGCTCTGCTACAAGTTTTGTGAGATCAAATAATTTCACCAGTCTACCTCATGTCTCCATGAGACTTGTAGTAGTTAGAAAGTAGAATATTCATTACTGAGCTTACTTGTTTGTAACACTGCTGAGCACAGCTACTATGTGTATAACCACTATTATGTCCATGGAAAAAGGGATATGCTTGTCCTATCAGAACATTAGTGTCTGGTTAGACCCTCTGGGGCTACTGCATTCCAAACAATTAATCAGATCCATAGTATACAAATTGGTCAGGAAGGCTACAGACAGTAAAAATGGGAGGCTTTTGGCCTGCAAGCAAGCAGAGGTCAACATGAACTCAGGAGACCTTTCAGTAGGCCACCCATTAACAAGGATTTCACCATTAATTATTTCCTCTCAATACACAACTGATGCAAGAAATAAAGAGCAGCTGACAGGCTTTAATGAGTTTATTGCATAAATGTAGATAAACTATTTCAGTTTGTGCTGCATTTGCATGTATTCTGAATGATTAGAAAATGAAGTAGAAAGTACTAGAGTTGGGGGGGAAAAAAATCACTTAAACATACATAGATTTGACAGAAAGTAACAGAGATCCAAGACACTGATGTTCCATATTAACATGTCTGCATTGTATTAAGAGTGCTAAAATGAATAGCAGTGCTATTTGCAGTGGCTTTAAAGAAAAAGAATGATCATGTTAGCTCAGTCCCTGTGAATAATGTATGAGGCTGAATTCAGCTTATTCACCTCATCTTGCATTCAATCTAAAATCCCCACAAAATAAAAGGCTATATTTAGAATTAAGTAACAATTTCTTGTTTTAACTTCCATATTATTACTTCTGTGCAGGTAGAGATTGGTTGGAAAATTGCACATTGGGTAGTCTTCCATTTATTAGAGTTTTCAGATGCAGCTCCAGTGTCAGATGGAGGCCAGTCTGGGAGTTTTTTCTATTTTTTCCTATTTAAATCTTTTAGGCCCTCAATGCATTTTTTAATAGGCCCTAGAAGAATCAATTAAATCTTGTTATTTGGCTGCATTACAGGGTTATGCTCTTGTGGGTATCTAGCTAGTGTTAATTAACCAAGGAAGAAAGTATTTTGTGCTTTAGAATGGTGTAAAATGCTATGTTCACAAATTAAGGATTTCACACTGCTTAGAAGGGAAAAGATTTATTAATAATTGCAATGCATTAGTGAGTTATGACCTCCAGCTGAAGAAAGTTATGTGGAAGAGAAGACTTCATTATCACCTCTATTTAAACTATCCTATTTTCACCATTTTATTCTCTTCAAAACCCCTATGCTTTATCTTCCCTTTGAAAACCATAACTACCTAAGACAGCATCAACCCTGAAAATCTAAAGTCACCCACTCTCCCATAGCAAGAAGAAAGCTCCTGAGGAAAATACTGTGAGGGTTTGAGGAGTCCTTCTAAGCCTGCTTACATTGGGAAAAATCAACCTGCCCCTGTCCCAACTGGGCTAACAAAGAAACTATACAAAGCAAAACAGACAGTAGTGGAACAGAAGACAGTCAGGTCATTTCATTCTCTTGTTGTTTATAATTTGCCCACTCATCAGTGGGCAAATCACTCAACTGCAGCATCCTGCCATTGGCAACACTGGGAAAACAGGGCTTGCTAGCATGGGTGATGGTCACTTTTGCCTGCAATGAGATTTAGTAGTAGTAAAAGAGCAGAAAGGCATTTTCATAGTAACCAGGGAGATACAGTGGTCAGGGAAGAGGACAATAATCAGGGCAAATGGAGCTGAAAGGTGATGGGAACAGACTGAACAAAGGAGAAACACTGGTGATGGTAACAGGTAACTCTCCAGCAAAACTGCAGTGTGAAATCCCCATCCCACACTGCTCAAGAACTGCAACTTCCTAATCTATGATGCCTCCTGAAGAGGAACAGGGGATTAACACATCTTGTGGAAGGCTTTAAAAAATGTGTGGATGTGGTGCTTGGAGTCATGGCCTAGTGGTGAGCATGGCACTGTTTGGTGGACAGTTGGACTTGATCTCAGAGGTCTTTTCCAACCAGAATGATTCTATGATTCTTTCAGGCATGGTCCTTTAGATTTCCTGTGTGAAAGCCCCTGCACAGCCAGAGACTATTTGCCTTAGTTCTGCTTCACCAATGACTGTCTAGGAAATGAATGTATATTATCCCCCCACCACAGTGGCCATGACAAACAGCATTCTGGTGTTGTAACACTGGTTACAGGAGGACTGCAGGACAATGAATGCCTAAACAGCATAATGGGAGGGGAAGTAAAACCCAGAGGCCAATCCCCAGAAAAAAGGCACTGTGGGCTTTTAAAAGGAGGACACTTGCTCTACAGTTTAGCATTTGTTGAAGATATTATAATGATTGCTGATGTTGTAATTAATGGCTGCACATGATGCATGGTAGCATCCCCTCAACATCACACCAAGTGGCACAGTGGTTTCCAGTTTGCTGATGCTATTGTAACATGCTGTGCAATTACTTGCTTTGCTTGTTGCTTTAGGCAGGCTGTACTATATAAAAAACCCTAGTTCTTTTAAAACAAGGTTTAAGGCAGGGAAAAGTTGTTAGCAGAAGAATTTAGTTCAGAAGATATTCAACATCTTTTTTTTGTTTTCCCTTGAAATTTATAGAAACATAAATTCACAGGATCATCTAGACTGGAAAAAACCTCTAAAATCATTGAGTTCAACTGTAATCCAAATCATTATGTTTGGATTGAGTCTTCCATCACTTTCAGCCCTCAGTACAGACTTTGTTAAGCCCAGGAAACATCCATTTGGCTGAGTACTATCATAAAAGAGCTTCCCTCCATGTTAATATGATGACTTTCCTTTTGTCATGCCATTACAGAAGAACAACAATAGTTTCCAGGAACAACTGGATAGGATTCATTACTGGATCCTATCATTCATCAAGCACAAAGTTTGCTAAGCCAGGCTTTGACCATGGGAACAACTACAGGTCCTGTATTTCTAAGGAGGCAGAGCACACATTGTTACATCTCAGTAAGGAACTGGATAAATATTGTAAAATATTGTTTCAGCAGAGCAGATGTTCAGACCATATTGACACCTACTAACAAACTCAGACTCCCTGGGGCAAGAAACTTTATTTACAATGGAATTGAATTCTCTCTGAATGTGCCAGCAACATGCTACCTAAGGCAAAGAAAAAAATTACTCTAAGTTTTTTAAATAAAACAACTAAACCAAACCCAAGTCCTGACCCACAATTCCTGTGTGCTTAAACATCAGTTTCAGAAACCCCCCAAAAGTCTAGTATTTTTAAGATAATTCTTATTTTGTGAATAATAACCTGAATAAGCACAGAAAAAAAATTAAAATTGCAAGTTTGCTTTTTTTTTTTAGAGCTATTTGTCTGTTTCTAGATATGTGGACCAAACCTCACCTCAGCATGTTGTTTCAACTAACAGACTGTCCTCTGAAAAGAAGCTCCAACTGAGGACAAAACAAGGTCTGTCTAAAGTATGTGGTATATGTATTTTATTTTAGATTAGGGAGCAGCATAAAATAGCTCCAGAAGGTCAAGTAGGGCTTTTCTAAATGGCAATTTCCTGAGAATATTTACAGTCCTGTTATGCTATAATCTGCATTTCAGCTTGCTGTCTTTAACAAATGGAGTCCTGGAATCACTCTGAGAGATTATTAGCATGAAACTGTTGGACAAGAGAAGATGCAAGATTAACATTCAAAATTCAAAATATGATCTCCAGAAGCAGAGAGCCTTCACTGAATCAGATTTTTGTGGCTTCCTTTTCCACACACACAGATAGCTTATAGATTGCAAGGAAGAAAGTAGGGTGTTCTTTGATATAGAGAGGATATCAGATATTTGATACAGAGAAGATGGAAGTGATTTGGAGTTTGGGCATCCTTACACCATAAAAAACCCCACAATTCTTAGCAAAATATAATTATTAGAAAAAAAAGCAGACAACATACATGGAGTCATGACACTAAAAACACTGAGGTGACAAGAAAGGGTAAAGTCTCTCAGTCTAGAAAGCCAAAATAACACAGATCCAAGATAAAATCCCCTTTATGTTTTCTTTTTATGAAGTTAATAAAGCCTGGAGAAAAATAAAGGACATCAAAATAAAATTTAAGGCATCAGTTCCCTGTTAAAAGCTTAAAGGCCAGCTCCTGCACTGAATACTAATTTATTTTGCTGGAAAGCCTAGCCTTGTTTTCTGTATTCTACACACTAATGTGTTCATCCTGACAGTGAGGTACCCACAGCTACCACAGCAGCTAAAACCATCTGAATGTACTTATTTTTTTGACATAGCAGGGAAAGAAATAAAAAAGCAAATTCCTGTCTTTCCAGTGAGTAAGTCCACTACCTCTTTAATCTTAAGTTGAAATTCCTACAAGAGTTGAAACACAAGGCAGAAACTCTCTATATTCATCTGCATTTTTGCATATGAGATTTGTCATGAAGAGCATTTATAGCATTCAGCCAATCTCACTTAGCATCAAATCTTTGACTGTCAAAGCAAAAGATCCTGCATAAGGCAGATAAGCTCCACCAAGGCCCTTATTTGTAAACATAGTACAGCTGCCAAATGCCTCAGAACTCTCTTAAGTTACCTGATCACGTAGTGGGGAGCAGGCTGTAGAACAGACTTTGTCAGCTTGCAAACAGAATGCCTGCCTCCCAATCTGCAACAGATCTTCCCAGTATTAAAAATGGATAAAGATAAGGGGCTATTCAAATCCTGCAGATGTCACATAACACAGTTAGTGCTTTACAGTTTCTAAAGCCAAATTATTGCTCAGGGCAGCAACTTCCTTCCTCCAACCCCTGGCTGCTTCTGTCTTTCATTTGGGACTACATATTATTAATCAGGTAAAATTGCTTCCCTTTGTATTCTTTTTGTTTTCCTTAAGAAATTAAGTAAATCTGGACTTTGTCAGCTGACATACTGGAGAGAATCATTCTTGCCATTCACATTTTTGCTACTAAACTGAAAAAAACCCCAGGCAAACAGAGGGAGACATAAATGTTTAAAAAAAAATTCAACACTCTTGCCTTGTTAAAAAAGAGTGAGATACTAAGGAATAGAGGAGTAACAGCCAGACATTTTCTGGAAATCAGAGAGGCAACATATTTTAATAACATGAATTTCACTTATTTTTCTCTTTAAAAGTGTTTATACTAGGAAGTGGTATGTACTGACCATCAGAGCACTGGAGCTCTTGATTAAGACCTACCATTAATAAGAAGAGTGATAGAGCTGCTAATAACTTCAGGGGGAAAGCTTTTCACTGTAACTTTGATAGTTCTATCACTGGCTGGTCAGATAATTGCTAATATCCCTTCCCCTACACTGCAGCTTTCCTCTTTAATCAGAAAAGGCATAAGAATGCAGCTCTAAGAGATACATTTGCTGAAGGAATCTCATTTTCAGTGACTTTTTCTTTCAAGTGTGACATCAAATTTCACAAATTTCTGTAGGTGTGACCACATTTTCACACAAAGCCTCTGCAAACTGCCCTCAGCAAGCATCAGTGTAAGGCATTCTGCTCCCAACTGCTGCCTGCTCTGCCTCTCTAGACACATTCTTCTTTTTCCATCAGCTCTGTGTGTCATCTTGAAAGCTGTCCAAAGGCTTGTGAGAGGGACAGGCCCAGAGAAGAACCACTAACTCCATGAGCTAATGCCAAAATCTGTCAGTATGGTTGAAAATGGGTAAATTATTAAATAAATGTAAGTTGGGGGTTTTTTTAGCATAGGCTTTTTATTTTCAAAGTACAGCAAAGCATATTGTGTATCTAGGGAAGCACTGTCATCTCATTGTCATCTGCGGTGGGTTCACCCTAGCCAACACTCACTAAGCCTCCTTCTCCTCCCCTCTCCCATAGGATAGGGAAAAGATAGAAGAAAGGAAAGAAGACTTGTGGATCATGTCAGTGACAGTTTAATAGGGAAAGTAACAACTGCATTCTTAAGTAAAATAAAATAAGGAATTCATTCACCGCATCCCCCCAGCAGGCAGATGTCCAACCAATTCCTGGTAAGCAAGGCCTCAGCGTGCCTAATGCCTGCTTGTGAAGACAAACACTATCATCACCAATGTCCTCCTCCTTGCCCCAAACCATTCTTGCTGAAGCAAGACATCATGTGGGATACAGTATCCCTTTGGCCAGCTCGTGGTATAGACTGGGGACTGAGCTGTTGGAGAGCAGTGAAGGGGAAAGGGATCCGGGGTTTCCTGGTGGATGGAAGGATGAGCACGAGCCAGCAGTGTGCTCTTGTGGCCAGGAGGGCAAATGGGATTCTGGGGTGTATTAGAAGGGGTGTGGCTAGTAGGTCAACNACACTGGCCCAGACTACCCAGAGAGCTTGTGGAGTCTCCTTCTCTGGAGAGATTCAAAACCCGTCTGGACGCGCTTCTGTGTGAGCTGGTCTAGGGAATCCTGCTGTGGCAGGGGGGTTGGACTAGATGATCTTTCGAGGTCCCTTCCAACTCCTAACATTCTGTGATTCTGTGATCCAGGCAGTGTCACCTGCCAGCCTTTTGCTGTGTCCAAACTGTGGGCTTTTGGGCAAGAGGTTGAAAAGGAAGCCTTGATGCTATGTAAGCACTGTTTAGCAACAAGACAAAACCCTGCTCAACAATAGACAAGGTAACTAAGGTCGCTACCAATATCAATCAGCAATAGCCAAGGTAGCCAAGGTCCCAAATGCAGAGCACAACAGCATAGAGGCTACTATGAAGAAAGGTAACTCCATTCACCCTGACCCAGTGCAGTCTCCACACCTTACTCCATAACATTCACATCATGCTGAGGTCCCACATTATCTGATACATCCAAGTATCCTCTGATCATTTCGTTCCTTTATTGTTTCATTTCTGAACCCTAGTCAAAATTTTCCACTCAACTAACTCAGACTGCCTTGCAATATTTGATCCTTCTAAACCATACTTTTTCCTTCCCACTTCCACCATTCTATTTCTCATTCTTGAAATCCCTTCTTGCCTGCACTTACAACCTGTACTATATACTTAACCCATCTTTACAGCCAACAGTCAGGTTTACACACCCTTGTTAACCACTGTCTCCTGTTCCTTGACATATACACTTCCTCATCCCATGCCATGATGCTATTCCCTCATTCTAAGCCTCACTTCAATGTCTGTAACAAGAGACAATGTCTTGGGCCCCAGATGACAAGAAGGTTATTCAGGAGAGGAGAAGCAGCATGTTAGATATGAAGATCAGCTTGGATTGGATCTCTGCCTCAGCTATGGTGTCCTCAGATATAAAGACCCTCCTTTCTCTGCTCCCATGATGGTGCTGATCAGAGGCTCAATAGGCAGAGGCCAGGTCCCAAAACAGTGTTAGGAGTGTTGGGTCTCTTAGGGATATGCAAAGCACTCTACTGTCAAGTCATGCACCAATTCTGTGAGATTACTTGCACGTTCAGAGACATTCCAGAAGGTTTTACTCCTCACCCTGGGGAGGGTCAAAACTTTGTATCTTCCCTCTGTCCCAAAAGTGATAGTCTGGGTGTGCCAAGATGCTAACAGGGGACATTGCCTGGACAGCAGACCCCAATTGACCAAAGGGATATTCCATACTGTGGGATCCTGTGCTCAGCAAGAAAATCTCAGGGCTAGAAGGAGGAAAGGGGCATTTGGCAATGGCATGGAAGAAGTGAAGTAAGACAATTGGCATAACAAAGACAAATCAGTGACACACTATTACACTGAAGAACCCCTTTCTCTGTTTAGGCCACTGGATTTGTTACTCATCTGTTTGTGCTCTTGGCAGCTTTGAGGTCTGTGAAAAGTTCCTTTGATAAATTTCATTAAAGCATCACCACAGGAATATGAAAGGTCATTTTTTGCCATCAAGATGACAAATGTCTCTTCTCTCTTCAGCTTTGAATCAATCTGTGCAGCACAAAGTAGGTGTGTCAGCTTAGTGCCAGTAAGCACTTCTCTTCTTGCTGCTGTTTTGTAGCTGGTGAAAGTCAAAGCAACAACCACATATCATTTGGATATCAATTTCAAAAGCTATTCTGTGTCTTCTTTGCAAGAATAAGTCACTTTTCAAATAGATTGAACTTCCTAAATATATTTTATATTTCAGTTTTCTTCAACAAACTTGTTTTCTGGTTCTTAACATTCTTCCTGGGTGACTGCTTATGGGAAGCAAGGACATGAAAAGACTTTCTGAATATTTTTGAATCTCCTTCACTTTGATTTTAGACAATTAACATATAAGCTGAAAATTCATGCAGGTAGATAGTTATTTCATCATAGAAGTCAGAACAACTGAAGTAACATGCAGGTCATGACAGGAAGATTTCGTCACATCAGATTGTGATATCATGCTCTAAGCACTTCTGCAGTAGCCCTGAAGTGCTTTTATTTGAGTTTTGCTGAGTTTTGCTTGTTTGTTGGGGTTTTCTTTAAATTTAATTAAAATCTCTCCTTAATCTTTCTTTGCTAGGTATAGAGACTTATGCTTCCTTTTTCTGAAGCAAGACAGTTTGAAGAGGTGTTCATGGGCCTTCAGTATCCATCCTGCTTCCCTTTAACTTCTGCGCTGCTGTCCTTTCAACAAGCTACCACTCTCATTCCACCAGCCCTCCCCAGAGCAGATCCTTTCACGGGAAAGGATCACATCCAGTGACATTTTCTGGCAATGAAAACTGAGAGCTTGGGTTCATTTGCTCAAACTCAGATGAACAGAGCAAAATTAGTGTGGACTGCAGAGGAAAAACGATTGCTAAGTGACTAGACTGATGTCCCACAGAGCTCCACTGCCAGGGAGAAACTCTCATTGAAAATATTATTTCACTTCTGTTTGGTTGAAGTCAGTCTGATAGAGTGGAGGCTGTGCTGGAATTCAGTGAAACATGATTGCCCTGCTCCTAAGTGTGAGAGCAAGGATGATAGACAGCTGTGGAGCTAGGACTGACTTTCCACAGAAGGCACTTAACAAAATGTATCAAAATTTCCTGGTTACTCAAATACCAGCATTTCCTTCAGACTACCTACAAAGTTATTAGGAGACTTCCTTTGGTAAAGTTGCCAAATAATCATAATACTTAGCCCTATATATCATCTGAACTGTCTCACTGGGATTTCTTCACTAATTACTCCTTAGTTTGTCTCAGGGAAGAAATTCTTCCTGAGCTGTAATCATAAGGTTATTGTAGCTTTGTCATAACTGGTTTACAAACAACAGTTATTCATTTAAACTACATAATAAAAAAAGGATATAAAAGTACTACCTAAGTATTCTGCTATGGCTGATATTGCCAAAGAGAAAAAAAATCAGCCAGTGATGCTCAATCTAGAAGAAAGAGTAGTTACTCTAGTAATAGAACATTCTAGACAAAGCCTTTACGTTGCTAGTGTAGCTGGGCTGTGTCTTTTCAACTGGAGCTGGCAATCAGTGAAAATTAAAAGAAAGAAAAATAGATCAAGATTCCTCATGAAGTAAATAAGCCAGGCTTTGCAATGTACTTTCCTGCCACACTCACTTTGTTCTTGGATCTAAGTAGGAGGACCTATTAACCTGCTTCTCAGCAGCAGAGAAATTTAATCCACCCAGTCTAAATAAGGCAATTGTAAATGAGAGGCTTTCCTGTACATTTGTCACCCTCCCACATCCCTTCAGCAGGCAGACAGATATGCATAAATAGCAAAATGTGGAGGATGCCAGTGTTGTTTAGGACCACAATTCATTTAGAAGTGTATTACCCAGCAAGCTCTGATTCTGTTTAGTGAAAGCTATTATTTTTTCTGTAGGTTTCAGAAAAACAAATGGTAACATGAGCTTTGAAGCAGCATTAAATCATTTTGTATTGAGGTCCTTTTGCACCTCCTAACCAAACATATATATATATGCACCTGATATGAAAAGAGAGGAAAGAAAAAAAGAAAGAAGGTGACTCACAGTCCATAAAATGCAGTGAAATTATCTCTTGATATTGACCTACACAGCTACAATAACTTAACTCTGAGAGGCAGTGTAAGAAGTTCTAGGAAGCAGGCATCAGGAGACTTGTCATGATGCTCTACCCACAGAAGAAAATAATATTTCTTTTCTCTACAATGGGGCCACAATGTTGATCTGGTCTCTTCTACCACAGGTCTACCATTAATCTCCCCTGAGACTATGATAAAATTATGTTTACTCTCTGCCCATTTCTTTACTTGTTGGAAATACTTTGACAAAAATATCTTTGTGAAAGAACATGACTTGTTTCCCAACCTTCAATTATTGTCCAGTTATCTAACCTTCTAAAGACATCTCATCTAGCCATACTATATGAAGTGAGTCCTTCCTGCTGAGTTTTATATTTTCATTGAATCAGGAATAATGACACCTGCCTCCCTTGATGGTGCAATTTCAGATTTGTAAATGAAAAGTTTCAACTGAAAAGCTTAATGAAAGTACTTTAGCAACAACTATCATTTGAGTACAAACACATGAGAATAACATTACAAGGTACAATTAAAGCATCTGCTGCAATTAATTTACATGTATATTTAGATTCACTTCATGTGTGTTTTGACACAAAATATTCACACAATTCAAGCAGAGCACCTCATCTTGATGACCATAAGCAACAGGCAAAGGTAATATGTATTTGTTTCAATACAACACATTTAAAGTTTAAACATAGTGGAAAATAAAGATTGGCTCATAAGTATTTTTGACATGACCAGAAGTGACCTATGGAAATATACACAGGACTATTGAGTCAAATCAATAGCTACTGAAATAATACTCATGCAGATTGTGTAACTAGCTCAGTGCCTCAGCAAGATCTAGAAAAATTGGGAAGAATGACAGCTCTAAGTTAAATAAAAACCTGAGTATAACATTTGCCTGGATAAGCAAATTCTAGTAACTCAGGAAAATAGAAAAAAATACCATTGGATAGGAAAAAACTCTTCATCAAAGCTCTGTCAGTTGCTAATAGAGCCTCTCAGGGCATGTCTATTTGAGAACATGCCCATTTAGTAAGTGAGAGTGTGAATATACAGGATCTTATGTCTTAAGAAAGCCTTTTAATCCCACAAGTATGAACTTGTACCTTTAATACACACCAAGGCTAGTCATATGCCAGTTTACAGACTACCTGCACTTATAAATGGAGACACTGGAACTAGATGCAGTACCTTTGAGTAGAGACATCTCTGAAGAACCAAATGAAAGGGAGGACAACACCTTAGTGGGAGTCTTCATGAGCACAGTCATCCATCTGAATGAAACTTCTTGCAAGAGTTGAAGTCTTTAAATACTGGAAGGAAGGACAGAAAAATTAGAACTTAGATTGCTACAGTTTTACTTCTCAGTTATCTTTAAAAGCTTCAGTCCTTGACTAACAGACTATATAATATTTTGTTTCCTTCTCTGAATTGTGCTCCCACCATTTTAATTTTCTATAGCTTCTGAATTTTAGAACCTGAGACACTCTTTTTGCTTCCTTCTTTCATTATTCCTCCTGAAAAAAAAGATCACTTACTCATTAGGATTTTCAACTATAAGTCTTAAATACCGCTGATAATAAAATATGGGTGTCTGGAAAGTTTACTTCAAAAGATACTTCTGTCAGCAGCCAAACTAACCAGATTTAATTTCCCAATACTTCCTGCAGACAGAATCTTTAGCATCTAACAAAGGATGAGATTATGAGCCTTTCACTCTGTGTGGCTAGGAATAACCCAGAAGCTTGCTGCCCATTTTCAACAAACTTTAAAGGATTGAATGTGCTTGACAGATCTGTACTTTTCATCACCTCTGTTTGAAGTTGGCCAGGAGGTTCAAAATACACAAGGACAAAGAGGACAGTTGTATCACTTGAAAGGAAACTGACTTCCTTTAAAGAGTACCCTAAAAATGCTCCTTCAGCTGGAAAAGATTTTGTATTTGTTCCTGATATCCAATTATGATTAACTCTTAGATGGAGAGATCAGTTCATTGTTTCTCTCTCACACTACATACACTGAATTTAACTGTAAACAAACCCCATACAAATGCACACTGACATAGTAGTTGAATACAAACAAACAGATGATTCCTTCTTCAGGTCATACAAATACCTAAAGCTTCAGTCTTCCATAAATGCACACATCAGATCAACCCAGGAAAGTGGATGATTGTGGGTAAAATGGCACTATATCAAACTAAGACAGGAACTGTGTGATTTCTAGCAAATTTGGTTCAGCACTGCAAATCCAGTATTGTGTGTGATACAGCACTACAGAGAGAATGTGCATTGAATAAGAAATATGGAGGGCTCATTTTTCCTGGCAGATTTGTTAAGCTTCATGCAGAGGAAAACAAGAACAAAAATTAACATGATGATCTGTTCCAATTCAAAATCTAAATGCTGCTTTTGTTTCCTATGTTGAGCTCACTTCAGATGCATCAACACAAATCACAACCCACAGAATCATCTGGCAGCATTTGTCCCAGTCTCTCTTCATACATGTATTTCAAACTATAAAGGAAGCATCTAGGCAAGGATTTACCATAAATAAAGTATCATTTTTACAATTTGAACAAGGTCTACTTTGTGGAAAACCAAGGGGCTGGTTTTTTAAGATTGCTTGTCTTTGTCATAGTAGTGTTAGGTCCTAGTTTAATAATCTTGGAAGATGTCAAGGAGAGAATGTTTGGAAGCTTATCTTATAACTTTAATGCTTCTTCTGTACCCAAAAAAAATGCAGCCCTGCCTGTATTTTATTACCATGCCTCCAAAAAAGAGTAACTGATGATTTTGCTGGTCAAAACTCATTATTATGGTGGCTTTTATCCATGTTGATCCAGTGCCATATGGTCTTCTTGTGCTATATGGTGTAGAAGGAGTACACAACAAGCTCTGAAAATGAGTCTAGGGAAGGACAACACACAGGAAAAGGAGCCATTTGTCATCATTTACCCTTTCCATCTGCACTGTCTACTTGATGAGATCATGTATGTGGAGAAACATGTACTTGGTGGAAATGCAAGTCACTGTCAGATGGCAAGCCAAAGCAGGTGCTGTATGTAGCCTTACTTGAAAGTTTGAAGGATACTTGAAGTTTTAAAGATATATAATTAATTGCTACATAGCTTTCTTCACAGCACATTGCTGTAAGTGCTCTTTTTAGGAGCTACTTTTTTGCTAGGTGTCATACAGAAAGCCTTCATGATACTGAAGAGCAGGCCTCAGGAAACATTAATGCATGGAAAAACAGTCAGCAGCCAAGGTTAAACTTAGTGACCATTAAGAAGTCATGTGGCACAGGAGGAGCAGATATGCAAAATGAAACAATAATGAAGTTAATATCCCACATTTACTTCAGACTGGCATTAGGCTAGTCCTAGGGATTCTGTGCTCACTACATGTTTGGCTCATGTTTAGAATACATCTTTTGATTTCATTTCAAAACATTCTTTTCTAAGAGGAATTAAGTTTGTCTGCTTTGTCTTGGTGCTATATGGTGTGAATCAAAGAACAGTAAAGAGGGACTAATGGGGAGACTTGCTTCAAAATCCATTGTCTGAACTAAGCCATTAATAAAAACACATCCTCAGATTTCCTGTTCTGGGTCCAAAAATCAGACAGAAGGGTCTAAACTTATCAAACTGGAATTTCAGGATTGTAGAAAATATTTGGCTTCTCAGCCAGATTTTGAGCTCAGGATTCTAAAATCTGACAAGCTACCCCTGTTCTGGTCTGCCAGCTATGTGGCATGGGACAGCTCATGAGAAAATCCACACCAGCTACAGCAAATGGCATTTTGCACACCTTTTTTCTTGAATCACAGAATGTTAGGAAAGAAAGATCATCTAGTCCCTTGAGCTTGTCTCATCTGCTCTGCTCTGAAGTCTTTCATAATTGTTCAGAATAGAAACCTCCACTGGCGCTTAAAATCTTTGGAGAGAGAATGAACTGTAAAGCATTAATTTACACTGTTAATTGATGTATAAATTAAGCCATGCTCCCTTGAGAGTAGCAGCCTCCCAAGTCAGATTTTCATAAGGAGAATTATACTGGCACTTCTGCAGCAATTCATCTTTCTCTACAATGCAAGTTGCTGTAGCAAAAAGAAAGAAAAATTCGTTAGTAAAATGAGATTCAGACAGGAGAAGAGGGGTGGCAGAAGGCAGGGATTAGTTTATTAGAAGAAACTAGTTTCTTATTAAAAAAAAATTGCTATGTCACAGAAAGAGCAAGTCTGCATTAGCAAGTGTCTTTCCTGATGAGTTGAGTATTTGTCAGAGTTGCCTAAATTTGTAGTGGGAGGCTATGTCCTCATCTACTCCAGTGCTTGTCCCTCAGTTCTACCAGTGTGGCTTTCTGTGCCAGTGCTAGGAAACACTGCAATCAAACTGTTCTTACCTCACCTGCCTCCTCTTCTTCTCCTGCAGAGTGGGATTGTTTATCATCAATGTCTGCTTTCTCTAAATACCTAATTAGGAAATGTTCTTCAAAAACATATCAGAAACCTTATCACTGCCTCCCACTGATTTTTTCTGGCCTGCTCTGCAGTACTGATGAACCAAAATCCACCTGCTTTTCTTCCTTGCATTCTCCAAACTAGAGAGGGTTCTTTTCATAGCACTTGAGGGCCACAATGCACAAAGATCAGTACTCCAAACTCATGATTTTCCCTCAGCTCTGCCCTAGTGACTTCTTCCCACAATGGGGAAGCATGGGGAGAAGCAGGAGTTCCCCTGTCAGTGGCCATTGTCCTCTCTATGGAAATGCCTACCTGCTGAACTAACTTGCTCTTTTACAGGCAACGTTAGGCTGTCAGTAGCTAACACACACAGTGTTGGCTCAGTCTGGTCAGAGGCCTCATTAGGACACTTCTACCCACAGAAAACACCAACTTCATAGGAAGTGGGTCACCACTTTTGACCAAATTTTGGAAAGAGCACAAATAGGTTTTCACTGAACTCAAACCAATCTCAAACCAAACCAGCCTGGCAGGGCTAGGGTAGGTTTTGATGAGCAGATTGTTCAAAGGGCTGAAACGTTCAGCACCTTTTTGATTTTTATTCTTAGCTTACTTCCTGAAGTCTCAATACTTTTCAAACTTGGATTCATAACCAAAGTAGAGTTTCACACCACAGCCCATCTCTAATCAATGCTTGTTTTGACCTGGATATGTAGTAAGCAGAGGCTAATACCTAGTCATAATTAGTTTGTACCCCTGAGCATGGCTCTTCTCCTTTTCTGAACTGCTTTTCTGAAAAACAATTATTCTCTAGAAGCAAACTGATGCTGAAGTTGTCTGAGTCCACAAAAACAGTGGACTTATGCTGTGACCCTAAAAGTTTGTACAGGGAAGTGCACCAGAACTCACACTTAATTTATAGAGGAACCATTTCTAAAATGCAGTGCCATTAGTCAGGCTAGTCAGAGTTTAGGAAGACTGTGTGCCTAAAGAGGATCATGTTTAAAACTTCTCTATATCCATCAAAGACAGACTACAAAGCATTTCCAAACTTGTTGCTCTTGCATAGCTAGGAATAGGGATGGAGTTCTGGTAACATAGATTTCTCATAGTTATTGGTTGTCCAAAGTTTGTTGTCAGCTAGCATCTTCTTGTGGGCCTGAGAGCCTTAGAGCTTTTTCAAGCCATCTGTAGCATATGTAAATGACCTAATCAAGCTCAATTTTTTTCATAGGGTGACAGAATAGTCAGTGACAGGTAATCCCACCTAGGTAGCACAAGGGTCCCCATTCAATAAGTAATAGAAATCCAGTTGACCATCTTCTTCCTAGGAGAGACGGGAGACAGCTCTTGGATAGTATTTGCTGAATCACACAGAGCTGCAGGACTCTGAATAGTCCTGCCAGAAATTACTGCCACAGTCTATTTTATGGGTTAGAAGCTGATGCAGATAGACAGACACTTTGTCCTGTGCCTGTGCATAGCTTAATATAAAACCAGGAGCAGCTGCTGCTCTCATTACCTTGGTACAATTCAATAACCTTCCTGCCGAAATGCCAGAAGGTTCCATTTAGGATTGGCTTCCTGACCAAATATCTACATCTACATCTACAGATCTATGGGGCAGGTCCTTATATATAGATGGGGTATATAGATGTCCATGACAGCCAGTTAACTTTAGTGAGCTGTTTAGATCACCCTAAATCCATGGTCATTTGAACAACCCTCTCAGTTTGCTCTGGTTTACTGCCTAGGTATCTGTTGACTGCAATGGAAGCTTACCCAGCTCCCTTGGATGAAATTTCCTGTAAGTGTAGCATCTTGCATTTAGATTTTTGCATCTAACACTGAATTCCACAAAAAAATGTCATCCTAAAATTTAAACACTGGCATTTTTTGTCTCCTTGAAATGGAGATGCACTTTCTGATTACAGTTCACCCAACTCACATTGCTAAACAATGAATAAGATAGATTTTGTAATAGGACAAAAAATGCACCAAATGCACATAGACTAAGTCTGTGGCTATTATTTGTTCTCTTTTTGAACATTAATATTAAAAAATACCCCCAAACTGATGTCAGACAAAGACTTTGGTCTCAGTCTCATAGATAACTATGGGAACTGAAAGATGAGCCTTCAGTGAATTCATGTTAGGCCCAATTGCCACAGCCACATCATCTTCTGCACAACCTGTGTAAGATTTTCACATTAAGATCAACCCGTGATACATAAAGTACCTGGTTCACATTGGCACAAACTTCAGGTAAATATAAGAGGGAAAGTTTTCTAAACAGCAAAAATGAGGACTGCTGCATAAATAAAACTCAAGGGATGAGAGGAGAAATATGTGGGAGAGGGAAGAAGGAGAAGTCTCCTTGGAGCTTTCAAAAGCACTTCAGAGCTTGGAAGCATTTTGTAGTGATAGACAGGTGTGGTAGCTTCCAGGTACCAACAACCTAGAGTCCAAGGTAAAAGCCCTTTCTTGTCTCTGCAGGTCACCCAGGGTGCTTGGGAGGCCCCTGCAATATCTTCAGCTGGAATATCACTTGTTTTTCACCAACTCCACAGCCAAATATTTAGTCCCATAATCTCACCAGAACTTTGTTCAGTTAAAAAGGATCAGCTGCCTCAAATTTATGGCAATATGGCAAAAGAATTGCAGATATTGTTTCTTGGTCCATCTTAATGTCTCCTCTTTTAATAATCATCTCTACATACTTTTCTAGGTCTCTAAACATGGAATGGGATGTACATCCATTTTTTTATCATTCCCCACTAGGCAAGGCCTCCCAAACTTTTTCAAATGAAAGATCTGGAAAGTGCAAGAAGGAAACAGGTGGAACAAAGAACTGCAACAGATGCAACAGAGATTTCTTTGTAGCAATTCAAAAAAGAAAATACAAACTGTATTCTTGAGTCTCTGTGCTACATCAGATTGCTTTAGAGGACTGCTTAAATCATAGTAAATATGAGAATGTGCTTCTGCTGTTACTTTATCTAGTATCTTGCCTTTAGAGTGTATGTAGGGATTTATATCAGCAGCTGGAGGAATCTGATCTTAGACAAAAATCACAATGACTGTGTTTATTACTGTGAGATTTAGATAAAGTTTCTCTGTTATATTTGTGCTAATCATTTAAGAATCTTCTCTCTTATATTAACAGCTGAGGTCTTTGAAAGCTGTTATGGCATATATTTTGCATCTGTACATAGGCTTCTTCCCTGTAGTTCAGCCACAAGTTGTTAATGTTGGTTTAACAGCATGCTTTGATCTGCACGAAGCTATTTAGCGTCTCTTCACTGAAAGCACTGTGATAACACATCTAGTGCTGCTTTTCCCAAACCAGCTTGACAGAGGCATTTGGTAGAAGTTGCATATCTGTGTCACAGACAACATTTCTATTTGCAATATGCCAGAAACACATGAAAGTTTTGCTTTTGAGATTGTCTTTGCAGAAGTTCTATGTTCAGTTACCATTAACCTACAACTATCTTGCAAAACAAATTTCCATACATTGACATGAAAAAGATTGATACATGCTTTAGATGACACGAGCAAAAGTAAGCTACAAAATAGTGGGTTTACACTGCAAAAACTGGTATTGTTTTTTTGAACTTTGAGGGGATGATTCAAATGATTTTTTTTCCCAGTTTTCTAGCAGTTATACTCAGTATAATTTTTCTCAGAATCTTCTAAATTTCCATATGTTGCTTCAAGCTAAATTTGAAGTTGTATCTGCTATGCAGAAGCAGTATCTAAATTCAGTGTGAGGAGGGAAATGAGATGTCCTCTTTCATATATTTCAAGCTTTCCCTGTAGATCCTTTTTCCCCTGGGTATGTGTTGATTTTAAGAATCACAGATGTTTTTAAACCTATTTGCTGTTTGCTTCTCATTATATACCCAGAGCCTGATTTTGCCTCCAATGCTTTTGCCAGGCAAGCCATTGTCAAACATATTCCAACTCTTCTCAGGGAAAACCTTTATTTCTTTTTTAAAATGTCAATCTTAAATGCTATGATGTTTGTCTCAAGCATTCACTTAATAAGCCCAATTTCTCTCAATTAAGTCTAATGTTTAATTAGATCTATGTTTTCTATACCAAGACAGAACTTCCACTGTGCTGTATAGACATACAATATTGGAGAGTCTTCTGGACAAAGAAATGCCAGCATCAACCAACCCAAAACAAAACAAAACACAATAGCCAAACTTGAACATGTTTTTAAAAGTTGATCTCTGGAGAAATAAATGAATAGTCCTCAGTAAGTACTCTTACACTAGCATCATTTTTATCATCTTATAGTCTGCTCTCTTGAAGTAAAAACTGCCTCAGATACCATTGTGATGTTCTGAAAATAAAAATGAAATGTATCAGTGAATAATTGCATCTGTTGCTGGACACTATACCCCAGAGCACCCTTTCTGTGACAGAAGAGTAAAGATATTTCCTTTAAACAAGAAATATTTCAAAGAATTTTATTTTCCTTGTGTGAACAAATCTTGTAGTTCAGAATTGTACTCGACTATAATATCCCAGCTTGCCTCCAGCTTCTAGCTCCTTTATTTGGCAGTTTAACATTTATACTATCAGGATTAAGCCTCATGTTTGAGCTGGGTGTGCTCTAATATATGTGTTATGATCATTCATTTTTTACACCCTGAAAAGTGTCTATGCTTGATGATGCATTGTCACACATTTGAGACATGAATCTACAGTTTTTAAAACAATTTCTTCCCTGATTTGTCCCATTAGGGTAAAATGTGGATATCAGCTAGAATATTGTGATGGATTTGGAAAGCCATACTTGTTCTTTGCTATTCATGAGAACGCCACAATGACCATATTAAACCAGACTCCATGAGACCTGCATTCATAACAAGTTCTGTATTATTTTTGCTTCAAAATAGGAGCTTTGTATACCCATTCTAAGAGTCCCCAGAGGCCTCAGAAGTTAAGAATGTTACACCTACATTAGTATTTCCTGGTCCACAGCCTAACCAGGAAACAGACCCCCACTACAAACAAAATACTTTTATTTTCTTGTAAACAACTAATAAAATTAAAAGTAGTTGAATATGCTTTGTAACACATACTGGAGACAGGCAGCCTTTCCAGAGATGCCCACTGAAGCCAGATACAAGATTTTATTTCTTTTAACAGATGCAACACAGCATCCAGATTTGTTTGTTCAAGGAATTTTATTTTCTATTTCAGTTAATTTATCTTTATTCATCTAACTTAATTAAAACTGCCAATGATTCATTCTATAGTGTATTCAGGAATAAACAGCTACACTCAATTTGTCTGGAGACAAATTCTCACGTTAGTGGAAATTCCTTCAAAAGGGAATTTCTCCACATGGAAATCTCTTCTCTGCCTATCTTTCTTTTGTGGATCCTTTTGTACCTCTCACTTATTTGCTGTTGTCATGCTTCTGGAAAAAAGGTGATGGGAAAAAAAGTTTTCAAATTGACCTCAGGGTTATTCTACTTCCTAGGTAGTCCAGAGCTTCTCAAGGAACTAGCAAACCATAAACACACAAGATATAGGCTAACGACAGACAACAGCATCAAAAACTGCAAGAGATCACCATTCCTGGTCTGTTCTGAGACTGATCATCTATGTGTTTAGGAAATGTTTACCAGTTGCAAGATAAAGCTTCATTTCCTTTACAAATAAGTGATACAGAACTAGAAAAGTGCCTGTTGTTCAGCCTTCAAAATAGCAATGTACTATTTTAAGCCAAAGAGTCCAATTTATTTCTTTAATATGATTTCCCCTACAATAAATTGAAAGATTAAGATGAATTCCACAGCTCTTCTACTGATTGTGGATGTATCTGACCAGGAAAAGGAAAATAATTTCTCTAGCATGGCTGGAGCATAGGAGTTCACTAGGGTGTAGCTCATACTCCTGGCTGCACTGCAGCATCCTGTGCTGGGTACACAGCGGCAGGGAAAAGAAAGCTGGAAGCTTTTTTAGTAACAGGGGAATCTCCAGCACCTCAGAGAGGAACAGGAGACAAAAGCTTTTTTAATATCTCTTCCTCATCTATATTTATAGTTTTACTTACTGCATTGGTTAAATGAGAATGGCTGAAGCAGGTGGGGAAAGATCTTCCAGAAGCTGTCTGAACCAAGGACAAGGAGCAAAACAGTTTTGAAAACGTCTAGCACTTAGATGAGGTTCATGATAACCAATGACCATGTCTCCTGAAAAGCGTCATAAAGAGTATTCTGTAAGAGCATGTGTAACCCTGTATATACAACACAAACTGAGTCACCATATCACATGCAAAAAGAAAGATTGACTAGACACAGACAGTATTCAAGACAATAAACTTTGAAGAGAACTAAAGTTCAGGCTAGTCTGGCATTTTTCTATAAAAATTTTGCCCAGTCAGCAAACTGAATAGATTCAGTTTCTTTTGTAGAATCTATTTAGTCTTAAATAACTGACAGTGAGGCCTATTAAGATGCACAACTGATCAACTATCTTACCTGCTCTGCTGGTATGCACATATGTTGGCTAACTAGCACCGAAGGCTTTTGGATTCTGATGGAGGTTTCTAAGGAATGGAGATGAACATAAACCACCAATGGTTTGTGAGGATGCAGGGATATGAAATATGTTCCTGAAATGGCAAAGGCAGGATAAAAAGAAAAGAAAAAAAGAATTACTACCCAGACTACTCTGAATTATCAGAGGTTTCAGTTGTTTACTGCCTGGAGTACACCAGAAAAGCAGCTACAGACTTTTAAGAAATGGAAAGTAGTGACAGTGGGAAATTTATCCAGATATGTTACTGCAAAGTGCTTTTAGGATATTTTTTGTATCTTCAATAAAACCTTTACATACTTTGATCTTCTTTCCTTTACCAACAATTTGAAATAAGCAATACTAAAATGGATGGAGCCAACTCCTCATAGTACAGGATGACTGAACATGAACTGCCAAGCTATGACAACTTGCAAGGGCATGGTTTGCCCCATTTCTAAAATTCCAAATGTGGAGTTGCAAGTGATTCTGAGCTTTGCAAGCCTAATCTAGGTTCCATTTGTCCCAATATCTGTGCTGCATACAATTTTCTCTGAATATTGGTACTGTAACTAATGAAGCATGGCAGCATGAGAGCACAATCAGAGTTGGAATTGTTTTTCTTGCTGACTTTGATTTACTACGAAATTATGTTGGAACCAGATTGACACACAGTTTCACCAGTAAGTTTTAATTGTGTAAGAGAAAAAGCAGCAAGCTTTTGCTGATGCTGAAAAAAAAAATAAGTAGGACAATTTAAACATTTGTAAAGGCCTCGAGGATTAAGTTACTGAATTACTCATAAGCTCTTGAAATTCTGCAGAACAAAACCTGCTAAAGGCTGGTCTAATAGAAAAGAAATCCCACAGCTCCTCTTCACACCCTAGGAAGTCTTGCAGAATATTTCATTTGTGCTGAACTTCTTTAATTACAAGGTCACATGTTTGGTGTTTTGGGTTCTGGGGGTTTTTTTTGTTGCATACATCAAATAGAATATTCAATTTACATCAAACAGTAGTCTACCAAAAAGGAGGTAATAAATGCATCTAAAGAACTGCTTTTCTGCCTGAATTAGTACTAGAAAGAAAACTACAAATTACGCAGTCTCTGAAAACCAGCAAGGGGATTATAGGGCAGAAGGAGAGAGACTTTTCTCCTGGTCTGATTGCAACAGGACACAGGGGAATGGCTACAAGCTGAAGGAGAAGAAATTTAGGCTGGAGATTAGAAGGGGGTTCTTTACCCAAAGGGTGGTGAGGCACTGGAACAGGTTGCCCAGAGAGGTTGTGGAGGCCCCATCCCTGGCAGTGTTTAAGGCCAGGCTGGATGTGGCCCTGGATGACCTGGTCTAGTGCATGTGGTGTCCCTGCCCATGGCAGGGGTGTTGGAACTGGATGATCTTTAAGGTCCCTTCCAACCTCAGCCATTCTATAATTCTATGATTCTATGAAAGGCAGAAACAGAAGTAAAGCAGTCATCTTATCTTGGAACAGCCCCAGAACTACAGGAGGTCAAGCAGGAGGATTTGAATGGGTTTCACTGCATTTTGGATGAACATTCTTAGTTTATTCCTCCTATCAGTTTATTTTCCCCTTTTCTAACTGCCATCTAATTTTCAGCTCCTCACACTTTGCTTCTCTGTACTAGAAAAATCCCAATGAGGTGACAGCTGAACAATAACATCTGCTGAAACATTTCCTGCCAGATGTGGAAAGATGTCTTTGACTTCAAATTTGTGCTCCAGGAAAGGAATCAATCTAAAGCAGCCCAAGCTAAACTCATCTTTGAGGTTTCGAAGGCACACCACATTATCTGAAATTCTGCTTCTGGCAACCCTGGAATAGACCAGCAATTGAGTGACTAGATCAGGCCTAAATTTCTGTGGAACACCAAAACTGGGGATGAGGTTTGTCTTTCCTAACTATAGATGCCTAAGAGGTAAATGTCTATATCTGGCCTAGAAACATGGAATTCTTTCTACAGTTATTAGATATGTACAGTGAATATTTCATATGACACAGTCTGTTGTCTATTTCAAGATGTTTGTTTACTTCATGTGATTCATCTGTTTTTTTCTGCTGTTTTTAGTAAAGGAGCCTTAAGTGGCAAATATACAAATTTAAGTGAATTTAATTCTCTGCTAAATGTCTTTTCACTTTCTAAAATAAGAGATTAAATACAGCAGGTTGCTTTGGAAATAGCTATTATCTGAAAAAGAGGAGAGGAGAGGAGAGAAGAAGACACAGTACTATACAATAGTTCTAGCTGGAAGGGACCTACACCAATCATCTAGCCCAACTGCCTGACAAGAAGTTAAAGCATGTTATTAAGGACAAGATCCAAAAGCCTCTTACACACTGAGAGGTATGGGGCTTAGACCACCCCGCTAGGAATCCTGTTCCCACAGTTGAACAGCTAGAGTGTTTATCCAGTTAATTGCATGCATAAATCTACCTTTGTCTTTCCCAAAGGAGATTTAAGCTCCTATTGTCTGCCTTTCAGAATAGCCAACTGGACATAAACATGATATATCTTTCTTTTAGAAAATATTCTGGTTTATAAATAAGACTCAAAACTCAGTGGCTAAGCCAAATGGTGAATCTCTGACCTATGAGGAGATGGGTTTTCCTTATTCTGATTTCTAGTTTGAAAGCCTTTCATTTACAGACAGAAACAACACATTCAAAGTTTATGGCAAAACCCCTCAGATTCTGGAAGGCTTTGGAGAAGGTCTACCATAAACTTCCTCATTGCAGGGAAGAGAAAAAGCTTGTTACATATCTGCTTCCACCTACTGGCACATAAGGAGTGCTTTTATAAAGACTATTTGTGGTTTCAATCTCTCAGCGTTTTGGCAGCAATATTTTGAAGACTAAAATATCTTCCCACAGTACAAACCTTCCCTTGCATCATGTCACTGCTTCTCATTCCAAACAATGCTCTAGATTGTTAGTCTCACTCAGAAGCCTTGACATGTAGTTCACAGTTATGTACATAAGGATTTTCTCCTTTAATTTCTTACTAGTATGAACTACCATCCCTTCAGGCTTTCTTTCTACTGAGCAACTCATTGTGATGTTCTCTACATTCAATATTCTAGACCATTCTACAATTTCAGAAGAAAGATTTTATGTCAGATGCTCTTCTCAAAAGTGTATACTCTGAGAAAGAATCAGCATTTCACTTGCTTTCTTAATCAATGCTGCTTCTTCATTCTAAACTTGACAATGTGGAAACAACTTCTGAGCAGATCTGTTCCAACAGAGGAGAGAGATAAACAAGCACAAAGCTCAGTGAAAAGGATAAGTGAAAAAAGGATAAACAAAATCAAAGTCCTCCAAACCAGAAAAAAGGGGATTCAGAAATGCAAGTAGAAAGTGGGTAAAAAAAAAAATCACATCCCCATACTCACACCCTCAAGTAATTTGAGGCTAGTTCATTCATAGAATCATCAGGGTTAGAAAGGACCTTCAAGATCAAATTCACAGGTTTCCTAGTATAAGTTCATTAACAGATCTCCAGAAGTCTCTACCAACCCCTAACCCTCTGTGAATCTGTGAATGCCTATGTTCAACCATGGCTTGCATCAAATCTTAAACCTGCTAGAAGGGGCTGAGAGTAGCCAGAGTGCATGTATTTGAATATTTCTTCTTTTGAATTAGATCAGAGCAAGAGAAGACCACAGCTTAAAAGTTCATCGTGGTTAAGTACTCACATGGATGGAGGAATTAACAAAAGAGTCATCTGTCTGCTATGACTGAAGAGCTTTTGCAGATATTCTTTCCTGAAATCCCTTTGCACTGATTCCAAGCTACTGTGCACTGACATGATGACCTCTCAGAAATTAAACACTACTGAAAAGACATGAAGTAATTACTAAAATAAAATGACAGTTTCTACAGAGAAATATTACTATGTTAACTCCTAATCAGTATTGTATCTGTTTCTCTTCCATATCTTTCATGATGGAAGTAAATGAGTTTGGGAAAATATATTTACAGTGTTACCTATGTTCAGTACAAGAAAGTATTATGGGGAATGGCAGCAGAATAAGGTAACTAGGTAACATGACTGCAAGTAAATTCATTATAAACAAGAAGAAAAGAATGCATCTCAGAAAGCATGCCTGGTTAGTTGTAGCATGCCATGGAAAGAGTTATATTTGGTATCTTCTGCGGAAAGAGGATGGAGTCCACCTCAAATTCCTTTTTAATAAAATATGAAGATGTATTTAGATTGCAAATGAATACACAAAATCTTGAGAGGAGAGGTGAATCAGAGATGCATTCCAAACTCTACAGAGAATTGATAACAATCACTCAAGCAAAAATTATCTGCAAAATGTGTAGAGATTGTACATTTCCTACAAAGAAACTCTAAAAAAGGCTGCATCATTTTTCCAGGAAGGATGGCTATATATGAAGAAGGGAAGGGAAGGCAATTTTTATTTGCAAGGGTTAGGAAAGATTTGTTTCAGAGTACAGTAAGGATGCACTTTGAACACTTACAATAGAAGCACCATCATCAGGAAGAAAAAGCTATTTCTCTAGCAAAACATCCTATCTGCTTCTACAAAAAGGCTGCTCCTGATTTCCTGATGAGCATACACAGGTTTATCCTGTGTAACTGTAGAAATGCAACAAGGTAGTCATGGGCTTTGTGATTTACTGGGAAATTGCTTTCATTTTTTTTTCCCCCAATCAGATAGTTGGCATGTTTGCTTTCAAAGGCAGCAACCAGTCAGTCACTGCTGATCTCTTGCAGTATGTACTTTCATACATCTTTTTATATGCAGTTTTTTACATTTTTCCATATACTTACATGACAATAAGTAACATTTGGGGTCAGTAATTCTTGGTTTGCTGTAACTGAAGATGATCTCATGAAATTTTTTCTGCAAACTCACCAAAAGTCATCTCAGATTCTCTTCTCCAAGCTAATGCTTGCCAGAACTTTCCACTGGGTCTCTTCCCAGCTCCTTGTTGAAAGTGATTCCAGAGGTTTATTTCTGTGATGTTTAGGAACTTTCTAAATTTCAGCAAAAATAATGGAGGTCTGATTTCTCAATTTGCCTAATGTTTATTATGAATACTTTATCTTTTTACCTGCCTGTAAGCAGTACTCATTAATTGAAAGGAAAGGATATGAATTCCTGTAAGAACTAAACACCTGATGTATTCATTTAGGGGTTACCCATGAAACTCTTTCCTTGCACATTAATTTTCAGCTGTGACATCACTAACATGAATGAGACTGCTAATAAATCCAAGTGTAATTTCTATCTACAAAGATCTGAACTCACTTTTGGAATTTTCAGGACCTCTCAAGTAAGTGATCAAAACTTCCATCTGGAAGCTTGATTTACCTTGACAGACTTTACAAGTGCCTTAGAGCTTTCCTAATATGTGCATGAATGTTTGCATCTGCAGGTCATGCACGCATGAGCAAGAGAATCTGGAGACTTTAAGAGCTGCTGCTTCATCATCAGGCTGTGTTGTGTGGAATGATGCTTGCTGCTAGTTGTTTCATCTCTGTTCATTACTTTATATTGCTGTGTTTTGGTCATTTCTGAATACAAATTCCTATCTGTAAAACACCTGAATCTGCCTGCACTTTAACTTGTCAAACATGCTGCTTTCCACTGAAAAGCATAAAATTGCAGGGAAGAAAAAACGAACAGAAGGAGTAAACACTGCTAATTTCAATTGTTGTCTATCACTTCAATTCCACTTTGACAACAAGCTTTATTTTGACCTGTAAGTCAACAAAGTAAATCCTTTTGCTACATTCCAAGTCATCTTTTGCTCCCTAGCAGAGCTTACAGAAGTATACTGCATAGAAACAATGCAGCTGTGCACTATGCTTATAATAGTGCATTTCAAAGTATGTAAAAGAAGGAATATACATAAGGAGTAATGCAACACTAAGAGTGTGTCAGTGGCACAAGAACTAGATTTCTTACATATAAATTCAGAATAACAAGAGGTAAGCATTCACATATGCTTGTATCCTTTTTGTACACTGAATAGCTTTTGAAGCTTAAAAAAGCACATGCCAATAACTGCAATCAAACCTTTCTTTGTAAGGCTCACCACAGCAACATAACCAGAAAGATACTAGGCAGCTTATTGTCCTATGGTTTCTTTATAGAAACTGTACCATTAACAGAAAGATGATATGGAACATTTGACTCCTTAAAGGAAAACTGCAGGAGGAGAATACTCTTTGACAGAATGTCAATAGCACTGACATGGGAAGATGACTGCATTGATCATGTCCAGGAATTATACCACAGTGAAAAAGGCAATCTTCAGCATGCAGAAGCTGTGCTGCTTTTGTATATATCCTCATTGTGAAGGCAGTGGAGGTTTTAATCATATCAGAGACACATATACTCTATAGGGTAAATGCTCTGGGAATAAAGGAGAACACTTCTCTGCTGTTGATCAAAACCACTTTGGGATACACTAGCTGATGGTCAGCAAGCTGACTAAATACCACAGAAGGAAACATTTTACACATCACCTTGGGATGTATTTTCAAGAGAGAAAGCTTTTCTCAGTTAGAAAGTACCTCTTCTTCTGCAGCATTTACTCACTATTTCAAGATATTCTGCTGGGCTAGCTATACTTCTGCCTGAATATTTTGGAAGAGACATGCATGGAACCATTTTAGAATTAGATACAGTAGTCAAATTTTTATATGGAAAGGACTATTTCAGTTTCATACTGGGTAATGCCTAATTGAATGCAATAGGTTAACAATTAGCTGGCATTTCTAATGATTTGGTGCATTTTTATTCCACAAGTAGTATTTCCAGTTATAATCAAAAGTTTTAATTGGAAGACCCTTGTGGATACACAGCCACCTCCTGAAGTGCCTGCCCTTACTAAAACCATTTCAAAGAGCATACAAACATATATTGATGCAGTGTCACTCACTGCTTTTCATCCATCTTATGGTGGCAATTTTAATGTAAAGATTATGAAAGGCTGAAAATTTAACTTCTACATTCATCCAGCAAGAGGTTGAATATCACTTCACCCCCTCATTAGTGCCCAAATATGGTGCCACAGAATCTCTACTACGTTCTCCTTGTTGCTTGAGTTACTTGAGTTATTTGAGTTTACTGTTAGCAATGATCCCATTGTTATGGGCAATGATAATAGGAGATTCAATGAAACAAAGAGCTCAGTAGGGGATGGAAAGAGTTAAGGGGAAAAAAAAGAAAAGAAAGGGATAAAAGAATACATTAATTCTTCCTCTTAATCAATAACAGACACTTTATCCTTGAGTTTTCATAGGATTTCAGCTTGGGGAGTAAACTAGCTCAAGTGAAGTGGTAGACTCCCCTACCCAGCCCTTGACAGACCATCTAGAGCACTGCATACATCTTTGTGCCTTCAGTTCAGCAAACAGGAGCAAGTTTAGCAGAAGCCATCAGGCTGGAGTGTTGCCCCATGAGCAGGTGGACCTGTCCAACCTGGTATAAACATGGTTTTGGAGGTACCTCACAGCCATCCAGGTAGCTACAAGGAGGGGGCTAAGAGAAGGTATACAGGACCTTCAGAGCCATTCATGGCAGAGGGATGACAGACAACAAGAATAAGCTGAAAATAAGAGAGATTCTTGCTAGATGCAAGAAGAATTTTTGTCTTTTTTTTGTATTGCTAGTACAACAGACAGGCAGGGGGTCAGGCTGCCAAGGAGGTTATGCAGTCTCAGTCTTTGAAAGTTTTTACTGGGTAAAGCCCTGAACTGCCTGGTTTTATCTCATAGCTGGCCCTGAAGTGATAAGAGACAGCCACAAGGAGCTCTACAGGGGGCTTTGAAGACTCTATAATGAGGGCAACCATTAGCTGTGAATCAATCATACAAGAGACACTTCTAAGAAAAACAAAGATGTATCATGTTCACCATACTACCAGAAGACAACTGGATAGCCTTGACTTGAGACAGCTGGGGCCAGATCCAAAGAAGAGATTTTGGTTTTACATTCAATTATAGCACTAGAACCCCAAAATCTTTTGCTCAGCAGCCACTCAATACTGACACTTCTTCAAACTCAAGGTTTGGTTTTGAAGCTCTTAATGTGCAAACATAGCTGGCACAACAACAGTCTGGGCAGAACAACACCTCAGTCCCACCCCAGTGTTGTCAGATCTCAAACTAGGGTGAACTAGCACTTGCTTATTGGTTATTCAAACATCTCTTCCTGGTGGGGTCATTTAAAAGACCCTAACAAGATCAGGCCATTCACAATACATATAGGTGGTCTCTATATCACTATAAAATGAGCAATTATAGCAGCATCCACCTTTCCCCACATAACACAGGAACACTTGAAATGCTCTGATAAACATTTCTTAAAAATTTGCCTTAAGTATGAAATAAAGTTACATGCTAGACTAGACTTCTCTGGGGATAAGGGAAGAAAGTGAGGAAAAGGAATGTGCAGAGGGCTAGGATTCCTCAATGTACAATTAGGAACTCAAAAATTTGTAGGCTAGAGACATTCAAAAAGAGAAGAATCATGTAAACCAGTTATTAAAACAGTCACTGATTGTATGGAAAATAGGCATTATTGTTTTCTTATCTAGGCTTTTTTTGTAACAAGTGGTAAATGTAAAGTGAATAAACAGCTTGTTTTCTGTAGAAACCAGTAAATATAAGCCACCTCCCATTCAACATCCAGATGTTACTGGGAATTGTCCAGATTTTGAGTTTGGTTGCCACTGCAAAACCAGAGCTTGCCAGTTTTGATGGCTTGCCACTTGCACCATCTTCATCACAGAGCCTGGATTTTGCACTCAGAATTTCAAAGCTGTTACACTCAGCTCAGTATTACATGGCCCAAGAGACTAAGGTGGCCTATTTTCAGGTGTAGAAATTAAAATATATCCCCAAAACATTGTATTAAGAGAACTGTAAAGTTACAAACTCAAGGACTCAAGAAAATGGGATATATACTAGGCATGAAGGTTATGTAACCTTAATCAGTCTTGTTGATGCACCTTAACTTGCAGTACTTAATTGCATCTGTCCCAACTGCCTCCATTCCTGTTCTTTGACTGTTTTCTTTACCTCCTTTAGGGCTCCCTGTGCTGATTATTAGACTTTACCCCTTGCCCAGAAAGGCCCCATGAAACCACTCTTTCCCACTCACAGTTTTCTTGTAGCTTGTTTATCCATTTTCAGGCTCCCGTTCTCTGTGTGACTGGGAAGCAAAGCATCCTTCGTGTTTTACTTGGGGTAAGAGTGGGTGGGGAGACTTTAGCAAAAATGCTTTCCACCTGGATTTGTAACCTTGTTTTGAAAAGGGAAGAACAGGTGGACTCACTTGTGTGTCAGGCAGTCCTCCATGCAGAAGCAACTTATGCCATGTCTCTATTTGTTCACCCAAATTCCACAAGGCAATAGAAGTCCCAGGCCTATCCAGCTTCCAGAGGTTTCACAGAAACACCAGTACAGAAGAAACACCACCTTAATTGAGATAAGAGAAAAAGGTTCAACATTCATTCAATGCTTATGAGAGGCTGGAGAATGCATTTGAAGCACAAACCCATTACACACAATTTCAGTGGGTTTAACATTCACAGAGCAAATTTGGACAAACCAACTTATTTTCCTCTTGGAAATAAAACTCAGTCTGGAACAGACAGTCATTATGGAAAATTTCAGCCTAAATGGTTAAGATTTGGCAACATAATAAACAACTCAGAACAGAGACTTAATAGCACTAGAGTCCCACCTGTAATTATACATTATGCTCCCAAGTAAGAAACCACAAAATGCTTTCTTGAAATGTAGGGAAAGTAGTTGCATCCAGACAGCTTAGGTTTTGAGCTGAATCCACAATAAGGTAGCCTTCACAGATGAAAACTGGTCAGAGGAGGATCTGAAAACTTCCCACAGTATGGAGATGCAATGTCTTAACCACAAAGATGCCAGCAGAATTCTTTCACAGAATCACAGAATCATTAGGGTTGGAAAGGACCCTCAAGATCATTTAGTCCAACCGATAGCCCTACACTACTCTTATCCCTAAATCATCCCCTGAAGAAACACATCTATCCTCTTCTTAAAAACCTCCAGGGATGGTGACTCCACCACCTCCCTGGGCAGCCTATTCCAATATCTCACCACTCTTTCAGTAAAGAAATTCTTCCTAATATCTAATCTAAACCTGCCCTGGCACAACTTAAGCCCATTCCTTATAGTCCTGTCACTTGTCACAAGGGAGAAGCAGCCAACACCCACCTCCCTAGAATGGCCTTTCAAGTAGCTGAAGAGAGCGATAAGGTCTCCCCTCAGCCTCCTCTTCTCCAGGCTAAACAACCCCAGCTCCCTAAGCCTCTCCTCATAAGGCCTGTTCTCCAGACCCCTGATTAGCTTAGTTGCCCTTCTCTG
>VWZX01011028.1:101202-152377 GCA_013399015.1 Galbula dea
ATCCAAGCCACGAGCAGCCAGCTTCTCTAGGAGAATGCTGTGGGAAACTGTCAAACACCTTGCTAAAGTCAAGGTAGACAACATCCACAGCCCTTCCTTCATCTAATAAGCGAGTTACCCCATCACAGAAGGAGATCAGGTTAATCAGACAGGACCTGCCTTTTGTGAAGCCATGCTGACTGGACCCAATCCCCTGGCTGCTCTGCAAGTGCTGCAGAAGTGTACTCAGGACGATCTGCTCCATCAGCTTTCCTGGCACAGAAGTCAGACTGACAGGCCTGTAATTTCCCAGATCATCCTTCCTTCCCTTCTTATATATGGGGGTAACATTGGCTGATTTCCAGTCTGCTGGTACCTCCCCAGTCAGCCAGGACTTTTGACAAAGGATGGAAAGTGGCTTGGTGAGCATCTCCGCCAGCACTTTCAGCACCCTTGGGTGCAGCCCATCTGGCCCCATGGATTTGTGCTCATCCGGGTGATGCAGCAGGTCACTGACTATCTCCTCTTGGACATCTCCAACCAAGTAATGACACAAGCACTATTTCTGCTTTAATTGTGTATGTGACAAGGTTGGTTTAGTGCAATAATTATACACCATTGCAACCAATAATGCTTCATAAAAATAAAGGAGGAACTGATTCCCTTTTCATGGAAAGCTGAATTCCCAGTGTTCTTAGTGAAAACAAGATGACATTATGGATTAGAGAGAGTATTTGACTGCTCACAACTCCAGATAGATCTTGGATAGACCTCATAGTTTCTTGCATGGGCTGAAGAGTGTTATGATAGTGCACTTTGATCCAGTGCTTCATATTTCTGAGTATCATCATTAAGGCATCAATATTTTAAATTTTTTAGGTTGCTTTTTTTCTCTTTTTGATTAAGAGAATTCTCAATGTCTTTGATGCACTATTTCTTTATGCCATACTGTACTAAAACTTCTGTATCTCTTCTTCTAGCCTGTTTGTCCTCATGGCTTCTATAACACACCTCCTGAAGGATGTGCCCTGTTCCTTACAAGACAAGTTGAAAAGGTCAGAGTAGAACTTACTAACCAGGATAAAAGCAATGTATTCATGCCAGCTCAGCAAGGGGCAGGGAGAGGAGGAAGGCAGGGAGAAAAGAAGGTGACAGTGAGTAGCAAGAATGGCTGAGTCCTGCTGGTAATTGCTGCAGGGCCAGAGGGCCTATGTGGGAAGAGTGGTACTAACACAAACCTGAGGAGGTAGAGTGTTATTAATGATTATAAACTAGGCCAGTTATGAAACCAGCATGCTTTTACAAATTTGAGAAAGTCATTAGAAAGGCCTAGAGGGAAAATTTATTTTCTTATCTTTTGTCAGCCTATGGCCAACCCCACACACATAGACAGGAAAGACAAAGACCAAAATTCAGTCTAAGACCCCTACCTACCATGCAGGTGAATGCACTGTGATGGCCTAGTTCTATTAGATTTGAAACTTCTTTAATTTTTTAAGGCTATAACATTTTACTAATATCCAGAACATCAAAAGTTTTCAGTTTCAATTTACCAGTTTACACAGAAATCAAAATATTTGCACATTTTATAGAATAATTTTTTTAACACCAAAGACAGCTTCAATAGCAAATTTTCAGCAAGGTTGTTGTGGTTGAACTCCAACTGGCAGCTAAGCACCATGCAGCCACTTGCTCACTCCCCAGCAGGATAAGGAGGAGAGCTGGAAAAAAGTGAAATTTGTGGGTTGAAATTGAAAAATGCTACTGCTACTACTACCACCATAGTAATGAAAAGGAATATAATAAAAAGAGAGAGAAATAAAAGACAATAAGAGACAGGTGATCCACAATGCAATTGGTCACCACCTGCTGGCCATCATCCAAGCAGTATATCCCTTTCCCAGCCAGTTCCTCCCAGTTTAGATACTGAGCCTGCCATCCTATGCTATGGAATATCCCTTGGGCCAGTTCAGGTCAGCTCTCCTGGCCATGCTCCCTCCCAGCTCCTTGTGCACCTGCTCACTGGTAGAGGATGGGAAACTGAAAAATCCTTAACTGCTTAGCAACAATTAAGCCATCAGCATTAATCTCACACTGAATCCAAAACAGCACAGTACCTGCTGCTAGGAAGAAAATCAACTCTCCTTGCTGAAAGGATAAAGGTCTACAGGACCAGGATAAAGGTCTACATAAAGGAATAGTAAACCAAGTAAAAGATACTTACATGCAAACATTTCAAACACTTCAACAATATTTTAGATATTAAAAGGCATCCAAATATTTTAAACCTTGATTGTTTTTTTTTCAGTTAAAGGCATTATCTTCTCCTAATAATAATTTAATATTGGTTTTAATATTATTCTGCAAGCTTCCTTTGATAAACACATTCATTGAAAGTAGATGCAGAATACACCTGAAAATACTGCAATGTGTGCATTCACTAAGTATGAACTATATTTTTTTAATCACAAACTCCTTTTGATTTGATCATAACCATTGCTTATGTTATCAGGAGAGATGGTTTTAGACATTAAATCCATCCCTCCCTCACGCTGGGTGCAGCATGGTGCAGTGGAACCACACCATCTTCTGGTAGTAAAAGATTACTTTCTAAAAGCATGTGGAAGAGAGTCTATGCCCCTCAAAAAATCAGGAAAACCCCTCAGCTAGATCAGGAATTTTTTTTTCCATGAAAGTTTCCTACTGTAGTTCTTTTTCTTTTCCATAGAAAGTTGTATAGAAAGAAAATAAGCAGAGGCTTTCTAACAGAACACGTTGCCAATTAGCAATATACTTTTCAGGTGACAGGCTTCAAAAGATGAAACCTCACATTGTTCAAATAACTGTAGCTCCATGCTGAAACATCTAGTTGCAAACTAGCATCATATTTTATTTCTTGTTGGGTGTTTTTTTCAACCACATTATGAAGAGTAACATGGAGCATGATCATTTGCAAACCATTTTCCAAGATGGTTATTGACTTCATTGTGCCACAACTTATAGCCAAACATTGTATTTAGAGGGTTGTGACACTAGAATGAAAGCATGTTAAACTGATGGCTTTTGCTGAGGATTTTAATGCAATGGAGGTAGTGTGTTCAGTCACTATCCCTGGAGCTATTTAAAAGACCTGTTATAGTGACAGTGACATGGTTTAGTGGTGGACTTGGCAGTGTGAGTTCAATGGTTAGACTTGATAAACCTAAGGGATTCAATGATTCTGTGTCTGAGTGTGAATCTGTGGGTATCTGTGCTAAACAAAACAATGAAACTTCAGTACAGTGTAGAGGATTTCTTGAACTTACACAAAATAGATTTTACTAGCAAATATTCTTCCTCTGATGTTTTACTGTCTAAAGACAAAGGAGATCAGCTTCTGAAAGAAACAAAACCCATCACAAGTGCAATTTAGTTAAGAAATGGTGACTCCCAGTATGAAACAAACATTTCCACTACCAGATACGAGTTGTTTCTTATATAGAGAATATAAATGTGCTCTCTTTGTTTCTTCTGCTTAGTTTAGCTGTTAGCCAGTGGTAGTTGTACCAGTACAAGCATATGAATTCTCTTGAAATAAACATCACCCAGAATTTTACTTTGGTTGAATGAATAAATTGTAGGAAATGTTTTGATTCTGATATCAAAAAATGAAGGAACTCATACTGAAAGTATGTTAAGATCTCAACACCTGCCCCTGGGAGGAGCTCAGCATCACCACAACAAAGTAATAGACACAGGTAAGGTTTGCACAGTAAATAGGCAAAGAAATAGACACAGTAGAGTTTACAGTAGTCAGTAGTTAACACTAACCTTCTCTGTAGGCATTATCATAAAATTGGGAACTATCCAATCTAACCAGGACTTCAGCAAGCTCTTCAAGTAAGACTGAGTTTCACCAACCCAATTCCTGTCCTCACATTCACAGCTAAATCCTTCCTTCAGCTGTGAGGAACTGTCATTCTCTGTCGACTGACAGGTGTGATTTGGTGCACATCTGATTCCCCTCCCAGGCTCATGAGAGCATTGAACTCCAGGTGTCCTACTTCTTCAACAAGTACACCAACCACCAAGCTCTTACATATAATAAGGTCAGGTCACCACTTCCTCCTCTTGTGAACAGGTTTTGGAATGAAATTGTGTCATCCTCTGGGCTTTCATTAACAGAGGCAAAGAGTTTATGAATGTCAAACAGATTCTAGCTTGAGATAAGTACTGAGACATGCCATTTAGCTGTCCTGGGATCTGTGCATTGCCAGGATATTGGATATGAAGGAGCCTTACCAGGGGAGATTTGAAAGCCTACAAGACTCTGCTAGTGTTTAGGCTGCCTAAATAGTTATGTGGAGTTAAGATGAATCATGTGCTGGCACTGAAATTACTTACATTTTAGTGGCTTTCTGTACCTTATCTTCATGTTCAGTTTTCATGGTACTTCTGGACCTCCCTGCCCAGGAGTTCATGAAAAAGTGGGGTTTGGATAGTTCAGAGGGCATGCAGATGCAGTTCCTAACTACCTGTGCAGAGGCACAAGTCTGAGCCTGATCCCAAGGAAGTTTGTTTGCAAATGGGCAAGTAGCTGAAGTTAGATCTGAGTCTGTGGGTTGAAAAAATGCATAACAGCTCAACAGAGTGGGATGTAACTGGAGTCTTAATTTGGCAGGTGGAAGGATTTTGTAGCAGGATTGAGGGAGAGGGTGCTACTTTCTATGGCAGGTGCAAGTAGATATGATGATTGTTTGAGGTTATCCACCAAAAACTAATGAGGAAAGGAACCCAGAGTAGCTACTTTTCTACTTGAAAAACTCTTGGTTGTTCTAGCCTTTTTTTTTTTAAATATATATTATATATATATAGTGTGATGAATGGCAGAGATAACAAGTCCAAAAGAAGCTGGAAAAATCGATTCTCAGTAGAACAAGTCAAAAAAGAATGGAAATAAATTATGGAAGAAGTAAGCAGACTATGTGCTTCCCCTGTTTGTACTGCTCACTGCTTCCACTGATGGTGGAAGGTATGTTTCTGGCAGCCTAAGAGGTATGGAAGTGTACTATCATCATTTTAAAGATGAAGCATACCAGACTCAACCTCATTTCTCATCAGCCTGTTTGCATCAGCCCTAACTCACACTTCCAGCATCTCAATAGAGCATCACCAGTATTATTCTACAGGATGAATGCTGGGACTGGTAATTCTGACTGGTAGTTGCAACTGATAGTTGAATACAGACACAAGCATGACTCACCATGAACTTACCCTCAAAAAAGTTACCAGTTGTGATGCCAGACTAACACAGGACTGAAAAGTTGCATGGAGTAAGAGAAACAGCAGGGGAAGACTGGCAGCAGCAGCACAGCAGTCTTCTTGCTGTTGCCTTGGCTTTATGCCTCACTCCCAAACAGCTACTTCTCGCCTTCTTCTCCTATCTGCCACAGAATCCAGTGTGCTGCTTCACCCCACCCACCCACTTTGCTCTTACTGACCCTTTCTTGGGGTGAGAGGAGGTGGCAAATCTCTCTGAGAAAAATTGATAAAGTGATTATTGTGAAACAGAGTTGCCTAGCTTTTCAAATTTCTGCCATCTGTGTGACCTTCTCATTCAGAAGACAAACAAAACTAGGTAAGAACCCCTGAGACAGCAGTCTGCCACCAGACACTGCTTTTGTCTGCTGTACTCTGGCAAAACTTTCCCCTTACTCTTCCTCCTTTGAAAGTGCTAGGTTTGCTCTCCAGCAGTATCAGGAACTATGAAGTAGCTGCTTTCCAGTTCCCTTAACGGGGAGGCAAATGCTGTCTAAGCCCAGGTAGAACTGTCATCACCCCTTTCACAGCTACATGAATTAGTTTCTATGAGGTTTGAGGGAGTGAAACTTCTCTTTTAGTGCAGGAAACAGGAACAGGTGGTCCTCTGTCTCCAACCTCTACCAAATCTTCCAATGCAAAGTTAAATGCTCACAGTGAAGTTGGGCCAAAATTCTTTGTAATCTCACTACTACTTCCTTGATCCTTTAACAGAAGTTATTCATATACCTTCATATTTCCCTTCCCATTAAGATCCTTATCACACTGAATGCATACAATGTCCAGCACCCAAGCAATGATTTAAGAACTTTCCCTCTCTCTGTTTCCAAAGCATAGCTCTTGGCTGACTGCACGTTCCTAAGTTTGTTTCCAGATCAGAATTTATTTCCCCCCAGGCTGCTGCAGAGTATTTGTTTCTCTACTATTTTTAAGCAGAATCGTACAGCCTTCCATATATTCAAAGCACAGCTCCTACTAATTTCATTTTCAGCTGTGAGTTTCCACACTTCTGCAAATGAGACCACAAGGACATTGGCTCATCAGCCAGAAAATGAGGAACATTCAACCAGAGACCACCTGTGAAAAATCCAGTTTAAGGAACTCTGTGGTAAAGGAACAGTTACCAAATGAAACTGATGTCTGGAGGGAACTCGGCTTTGACTTCTGAAAGAGCTGTTGGGGACTAAGAGAGGGAAACTGAAAGTGGCAGTCTCCATACTCAAAGGGAATCATCAAGTCTTCCAAGAAGCTCTGGAAGGCAAATACCCTGAGCTCAGTCTGGAAGGGGGCTCACCTACACCTTGAGATTCAGGATTTCCTGCAGCCATTGGAATAACTACAATTGATCAGGATTAGAGATAGGATCTGAAGAACTTCAGTTTGTTAAAAAAGGTTTGGGAGAAATAATTCTGAGTCAAAACTGAAACGACCTCAGATTTAAAGAAAGAAAGAAAACCAAAATTTGCAGAAAGTAAGCACAGCTTCTCAGTCAGCTCTCAGTGACAGAAAGAGAATACAATTCTGATTTAAACAGAACATCATCATTTCTCTCCTTGAATGTCCTGCCTCATTTATTACTTCCTTACAGTATTTCTGAAAATTAGTCTGGGCCCCAGTTTAAAACACTTTCTATTAATATCCCATTTTCCACAGGAAGAGGTTAAGTGTCTCCTACCTGCTGAGTGAAGGGGAGTGGGGTAGAAAATCAAAGCCAAAAGAAATTTGCAAGTGAGTGAATGAAGATTATTACTTGGCTATGTAGTTTGGTTCAATTTACGCTCTTGCTTTTCAGGTAATGCAGTACCCAATGACTGCTAGCAGCTTGCTGTGCTTAATTGGAACCTGCCCTGTGAGTTACAGCACTGCTCGCTGACACTGATGAAGCACACACTGAGGAACCCCTGTCTCATTTGTACTCAGGAAATGAACACCATTCCTTCCCCAGCAGGACCTTTTCTGACCTGTCCCTACCAGTCTCAGTCTTTCTTGCACCCCTCACATCTCCTGGTTTCTTAATGCAGAATCAGCCAAAGGGAAATGATTGTTGGGAGGTCTACTCCAGCCTGCCCAAAGCAGGATCACCACTGAATCCAGAGCACATTGCTCAGGGCTTTATCTATTACGGCATTGAAAACCTGTAGGAAAAGATTTTTCCCAGTCTCTCAGGGCAACCTGCTTCTGTGGTTAGCTCTCCCCATAGTGTGCTCAGATTTTGGCTAACACACAGCTCATCCTAAGGCCTGATGTATGTTGGAATCAGTGTTATTAGGTCAAAGTGAAGACAACACGTAGGCAGGAGCATGTAGCCAGACAGGGCTAAAGGGCATGATGCAGCCATTATCACCTGAAGCTTGCTGTCCTCTGCTGCCACCATCCTTGTGTATTGTTTCTCTGGCAGTTGCTTTAAAATTTGCTGATGCACAGAGATGATGTACACCAAACTGCCAAGATGGAAGGTATAAATTTGCCAGCAGCTGCACTGCTGAGACTTTCATGTTTCTCGGTATGATACAGGGGATGTCTTCTCCACATCATCTAGGTAACTGGTTTGCTCAAGTTATGAGTTGAGAGTTATGAATTAGAGAGCTTGTGAGTTACAAACCTCATGTGATGAATTAGTGAATTCCCATTAGACTAGCCTGTAGAAATAATAATGTAAATATGATGTGAACCATCTAGATACTAGTTGCTATCTATCATACTTATGTTAAACAACATGTACCAAATGCAGAAAGCTTCATAACCCCCACTAAATGAAGCATAAGCATGCCTGTGATTTGGATGCAATTTGCTACCTCATATACCAAGAGTTTGTTAGCAGAACCACCAGGAATGAGGTATTCTTTTCTTCCTGCTTGGATCAGAAAAAGCTGATCTGTTAAAACTCAACTTTGTGTGGAAGAAGATTAATTTTGAAAAGACAAATTGTCTCATGCAACCAGCAGAAAACAAACCCTACAACAAGAAAATTGCCAGCTTCATCAGTAGGAGTATCTGAACAGTCTGTCATGGTTCACATTTTTTGGTGAAGAAATTTGAGGTTCTGTTTCATCCTACTAAAGGAAGGGAACACTTTTGAAATCTTGCTCAGAAGAGAATATTTTTTCCTCCAAGCCACACCATACCCCAAACACTTCCCAAAGTCTGACACTGCCCACATTCACCAACAGCAGAAGGAAGAAATATGACAAGGAGAAGGGGCAGTGATGACAGCTGATTTAGCTTCACAGAGTTTTAGCTCTGTCCTCTGTGTTTAAAATACTGCACTGTGTCTTTTTCTATCAAAGCTACACCTTTTAAGGTATAGCCACCTTCAGAACTGGCTACAGCTAAGCACACACAAGCTCACTGAAACCACTGGGGAAACTTACATATCATAGAATGATAGGATCATTAAGATTGGAAAAGATCTCTAAGATCATCAAGTCCAACCATTGACCCAACACCCCCATGCCCCCTAAACTATGTGATGAAGTGCCACATTTAAACGTTTTCTGAATGCCTCCAGGGATGGTGACTCCATGACTGCCCTGGGGAATCTTTTCCAATGCTTAACCTCTCTTTCAGTGAAGAACTTCAATTCAAGTCAAAACTAAATTTTCAAGCCAATTTAGCTATCAGGGTTCTGGGAAGGCAACAGTAACAACATTTTTTTCCATAATCAGACAATTATAAAATCAACAAGCTTCTGATTACAAATTCTGGGCAACCCTTTAATGTATGTCAGTAATAATAGACAACTCATTATATGCTAATAATTTTTTTATTTACATGCAGCTTCACACAACCTTTGACTAGAGGATTACTGTAGAGGATTTTAAATGCCCTTTTGGTGAACTTAGCACATCTGAGTTTAAGAATGACAATAAGAATAGGAATAAGAAAATAAGAAAGAAGACTAAGACTAAGAAGCAGATTTGACTCCAGGACATGTAAATAAATACATTTGAACAGGAGGACCTCCAGAAATTTTGAAACTGTAGTTAAGCCTCTCAAAAATCCCAGTCTTGTAATCCAGTACACATATGATTATGGCTGAAATATCTTCTTGGAACCCACAGAAGTTGAATGAATTGTTTCACTAATTTGTTATATTCTGTAATTCTTAGCTCTAAATCTCTTTTATTTGTTGTCTCTCAGCATAAGAATGCAATCAAAACATCATAATTTATAAAAACAAAGAGACTGCAGTATAAAAAGTGTCTTTGCTGCTGGCAACAGACAGGGTTCACCTGTCTCGAAAGGGGAGAAGAATTCTACCTCAAGAGTTAGCAGGACTCATTGAGAGGGCTTTAAACTGGATTTGAAGGGGAAAAGGTATAAAACCAGGCTCACTACAGATGAGCCTGGGGGTGGTGCACCAGTGTCAGAGGCAAGATGGATAGAGACAAGCTAGGAAGAAGAGGCAGTGGAGTAAACCTGTACCTTAAGGAGCGTTCCAACTGTCTTGTGCAAAATGATGGTAAAGACGAGGTAGAGTGTTGACTGGTAAGGATCAGGGGTAGGGCAAATAAGGTGGCTATCCTGCTAAGACTTTGTTATAGACCACTCAGCTAGGATGAAGAGGCAGATGAAACATTCTACAAGCAGCTGGGACAAGATGCATGATCTAAGTTGCTAAATTGATCTAGCCCTTGTTCTTGTGGGGGACTTCAACTTACCTGATGTCTCTTGGAATTACAACTCATCAGAAACAGGCTAGGAGGATCCTAGAGCATGTGAAAGATAACTTCCTGAGTGAGCTGACTAGGGAAGGCATCCAGCTGGACCTGCTGTTTACAAACAGAGATGTGGTGGTTGGAGGCCATCTTGGGCATAGTGATCAGGAAACAATATGTTTTCAATTCTTGGTGAAGTAAGAAGGGAGGTCGGCAGAACAGCTATCTTGGACTTTTGGAGAGCAGACTTTGGGCTATTTAAGAGACTAGTTGAGAGAGTCCCTTGGGAGGCAGTCCTGAAAAGTAAAGAGGTCTAGGAAGGCTGGACATTCTTCAAGAGGGAAATCTTAAAGGCACAGGAACGGGCTTTCCCCATGTGCTGAAAGACAAGCTGGCAGGGAAGAAAACCAGCCTAGCTGAACAGAGAGCTCATGCTAGAACTCAGGGGAAAAAAAGGTTACAGACTCTGGAAAAAAGGGGTAGGCAACTCAGGAGGACTGCAAGGATGTTGTTAGACTATGCAGAGAGAAAATTAGCAGGGTGAAAGCCCAGCTAGAACTCAATTGGCCACTGCAGTAGAAGATAGCAAAAAATGCTTTTACAAATATATTAACAACAAAAGGAAGACCAAGGAGAATCTCCATCCTTTATTGAATGTTCGGTCTTTAATAGTCAGAACAATTATCCTCAGGGTCCTCAGCCCCCTGAGCTGGAAGACAAGGACAAGGAGCTGAATGAAGCCCCCTTAATACAGAAGGAAACAGTTAATGACCTTCTGTTCCACCTAGACACACACAAGTCTATGAGGCTGGATGGGATCCACCTGAGGGTACTAAGGGGGTTGGTGGAAGATCTTGCCAAGACACTTTCAGTCATGTATCAGCAGCCCTGGTTTAACTGGGGAGGCCCACATGATGCCCATCTACAAGAAGGGGTGAAGGGATGATGCAGGGAACTGCCAGGTCTGTCAGTCTGACCTCACTGCCAGGAAAGGTTGTGGAGCAGATCTTCTCGAGTGCCATCACATGGCACATACAGGAAAACCAGAGGATCAGGCTCAGCCAGTATGAGCTTTATAAACTCAGTTTTATAAAGCCAGTATGGGTTTATAAAAGGCAGGTCCTGCCTGACTATGACAAGGTAACCCACGTAGCAGACAAGGGAAAGGGTATGGATGTCATCTACCTGGACTTAGTAAAATCTTTGATATAGTCTCCCACAGCATTCTCCTGGAGAAACTTGCTGCACAAGACTGGTGACCTCTTCACTGGGTAAAAATCTGGCTGGATGGCCAAGCCCAAAGAGTGGTGGTGAATGGAGTTAACTCCAGTCGACTACCGGTCACAAGTGGTATTCCCCAGGGCTCAGTATTAGAGCCAGTTCTGTTTAATATCTTTATGGATGCTCTGGACAAGGGGATCAAGGGCACCCTCAGTAAATTTGCAGATGACACCAAGTTGGATGGAAGTGTTGATTTGCTTGATGGTAGGAGGGCTCTGCAGAGGAATCTGTTCAGGCTGGATTGATGGATTGAGGCCAATGAGACGAGGTTTAACAAAACCAAGTACCAGGTCCTGCACTTGGGTCACAACATCCCTATGCAATGCTACAGGCTTGAGGTATAGTGTCTGGAAAGATGCCTGGTGGAAAAGGGTCTGGAGGTGCTGGTTGACAGCAGCTGAACATGAGCCAGCAGCGTGCCCAGGTGGCCAAGGAGGCTAATGGTATCCAGGCTTGGATCAGAAATAGCGTAGCCAGCAGGACTAGGGAGGTGATTGTGCCCCTGTACTCAGCACTGGTGAGGCCACATCTTGAATACGGGGTTCAGTTTTGGGCCCCTCATGACAAGAAGGACATACAGGCATTGGAGCATGTTCAGAGAAGGGCAAAAAGGCTGGTGAGGAGTCTGGAGAATAAGTCTCATGAGGAGCTGCTGAGGGAACCGTGGTTTAATCTGAGGAAAAGGATGCTCAGGGGAGACCTTTTCTCTCCCTGCAACCACTTGAAAGGAGGTTGCAGCAAGGTGGAGGTCAGTCTCTTCTCACAAGTGACAAGGGACAGGATGACAGGAAATGGCTTCAGGTTTTGCCAGGGGAAGTTTAGGTTGGATATGAGGAAAATTTTCTTCACTGAAGGAGTCATTAAGAATTGGAACAGCCTGCCCAGGGAAGTGGTGGAATCACCATCCTTGGAAGTGCTTTAAAAAATCCCCATGTAGACATGGTGTTTAGAGACATGGTTTAGTGGTGGACTTGGCACTGTTAACAGTTAGACTTGATCTCAGAGGTTTTTTCCAACTATATCAATTCTATGAACTTATGTGACACAATTTTCAGCCACTAGAAATATCTTCCAAGGAAGGACAGTTCATTATTGTGGGTTTTATTATTTTATCTATTCCAGTAGCACTTCAATACTACTTTGAAGATCAGTGGAATAAGTATTCAATGTTTGTTTTACAATAGCTCCTAGAAGTCTTGACCACGCTATTGCCATACTATTACCTTTCCCATGCAAGACACATGGTAAAAAAAAAAATCTTATCTACTGAACAAAGCAGAGAGACAAAAGAAAAGAAGGCATCTGTTTAGTCTTTCTGTAAGTCTGATTTTCTTTGTAAAACAGAGTTGAGCAACATGTTCAAAACTGCAGAAAAAGCCTCCAGTTAATCTAGGGATTAAGGCCAAGATTTCTGGGATACAAATATATATTCTTAGCTACATGGCTGGTTCCAGGTTTATTGGCCTTTCCTTTTTACTACATTGCACAGAATGGATCATAGCAAAAAGCAAGAGAAATACAAAAATATATATATGCAGTAATATTTCCATTAGATAAACTATTCAAAAGAAGATAGAATTCTATGCCCAAATGTCAAAGCCTTAAGTGTGTGTACATACTTTCACATGTGTAATACAAATATATACATAACACCTAGATATGTCTGAAATTAAAAAATTATGAAGCCAGAAATCCAAACCCACCTACTGTGTTATGTCCAACCTCACCACGTTGCTTTCTATTCTTGTCTAGCTTACAGAGAAGTATACACATACTCCTTGATGGGTACCAATATTTGAAGATTGAGCTGTTGAAACCTCTTACATGTTCTCTTTCCATTAAAATGGATTCTAATTAGTAAAGACTAATAGATTTTAGTAATTTACAAATCTTTTGTTCATAGGGAAGAAGCAAGTCAGTGGCTACTATTTTGTCTGTTTCTGATGAGTTTGTTTTCATTATCCCATGTATTTTGACTTTTCATTATCCCACACACTTAGATTTTTTTCCTTCCCCAAAATCTTGGTGTTAAAGAAAGGAAAAACAAACCAAAACAAAACAGAATCCACCTGACAACTCCATTTTGTGATGGAATCTACTGTTCAAGGTATCTTCCCCTTACTTGATACTTCAAATACTTCAAATAGTTTATTGATGAAAGCTTAAAAAAGTTAAAAAGTTAAAAGTTTAAAAAGTTAAAAAACTTAAAAGTTTATTGATGAAATCTAGGATGAGATGTACTTGTGGTTTAGTTTTCCTTTTCAATTATGTATAATAATTTGATAGTCAATGATCCTTTTAATGCTATACTTTTATGGTCAACTCCTTCTTTGATTTGCCTACTGGACAAGATTATTTCAAAGCCAAATAAGCCATCACTTCATATGTGTTATTTAGAGTTTCCTTTTGCCTAAAATTGTCTTTCTGTTCATCAGAAATGAAATAACCATCACATGATGGTTATATCTCACAAGTATATCTGGAGTGTTTCCTGTTTTGGGTTCACTATGACACTGAAGAAAAGTTCTCAGAAGCTGGTGGTAGATGGGGAGAGATTGAACTGGCAGCTTTATTACACTTGAGGCATATGAAAAGAAGAAAACTGCAGCAAGCATAATAATAGAAATGAAGGGCTTCAGAGGAGTCTAACTGCACCAAAAAAAGTACCATCACCAAGCAAGGATATTTTGGCACTTCTCCGTGGTATCGTAAGTTGAAGTTCATCTCCTTCTTCTAATTTTGCGATGCCTGGCAAAAGATTTGGAATATTTTTCTGTTAATATTACAAATACATGACCTTCATAAATGGTATTTAAAAAGTCATTCTACATCATCTGACATATATAAGCATGGCTTGTTACTTCTGACTGGTGCTTTCTTCTCTTCAGGCACAATCTTACAAATTGCAGCCGACCCAAAGCTGACAACATTTTCTGTGGAGCTGCACCAACCTTCCACTCTGCATGCAGCATGTGACAATCCACTTAATGCTGCAAAATTTCATCACAGTGCTGGACCCAGATTCCTCATGTTCTGGTGATGTGACAGTCAAGATCAGCATTGAGTATTGCTGGTCCTAGACCACCCTGTCCCCACGCTTCTGTAGGAGGTTTTATGAGCTTTACCAACCGAATGAAGTTACCAGACACCAGCTGATGTAGTGCAACTGCAAAGCACCAAAGTCTGCTTCCTGTCAGCCACACATCAGCTGACATGATAACAGAAAGCACCTCACTTTCAAGTTGCAGAAGGGTGGGAGGCAGGAACTGTGAAGTGGCAGGATGGAGCAGAGATCCTAGTTAAAGAAGGGGAGGAGGTAGGGTAGTGCAAGGGTGAAATAAGAGGATAGATGAAATTGAAAGTGGTTATGATGACAGAATCTGTGAGTGGAGGGGCAGAAATTTAAGGAAAATGTTTGGACAGAGTCAAATGCCAGGAAGAAGTAGCTAATTTATTTTTATTTGAGGAGGAAAAAAAATCTTTTTCCCCCTTCCCATTTGTTTAATGCTATTATTTGCCAAGAGTCAAGTCAGAGTCACCCACTATTTTATAAGGCATTGAAAAACCCCATAATTTTTATTCACACTGATCTTACTGGAAAATAACAAAGAGAAAAGCCTCAAATCCACCATTAGGTGAAAAAGACAGATAAGAGCTACCAAACGAGATTTAATAGGCTTTGATAATAATTCCTTACATATATATTAAGCAATGAGCCTGTTGGACTGGCATTAAACATTTTAATTGGTCTTTTCTGTGTTTTTTCTAGTTTGTGCAGTCAGAAAGAGCTCCTTATAAGAACTAACTGGTTTTCATCTAATCAAAGTAGCCATTAGAAGGAGTAGAGAATTAAGCTCATATGAAATACCCTTGGGTCTGCAAAACTTCCACAGCTAAAATTCATGTTTGATGTTTTAAAGCAGAACACAGCACCTAAATATTTCACTAGCATAACTAAATGCAGAATTGAAGCCCTAAGCTGAACCAAGTTCTTCAGTAAGGACAATATAAACCCCTTCTGTCTGCTTCTGGCATCTAACTGAAAGCACCAAGTATCTAACCACTTTCTCTAGTCAATGGAGAGAAGGGAACTGTTCAGATCACCAGCATTAGATGCAGACCTTCCAAATATTGATACTTTATAGAAAACTGTATTTTATCTCCACCAGATCCATGAATGCAGTCTCGACAACTGCCACAATACTTAACCACCCAACACTACAGATTCTATGTGATACAATTTATTTGCACACAAAGAAAATGAAAACTTTGATGTTTACCAGCAGTATAGCAAGAGTTATTTGGATAAGATTGTGGCATATTTTGGATGCAACGAAACAAGGTCACCAAGCTGAGATCATCACCGAACACGTGGGCCTTCTTCCTCTGTATTAGGTGTCCCATAGCAAATGTTGTGTCAGTATATAAAACCTACAGAATGAAGAGGTGCAGACTTCAAACATATTGCTTGGAGACATTAAAAATCCTTCTAAATCGGATGCTGAAGCAAATTGAGCTTTCTTACCTGACCATATATGAAAAAATATCCTGTTTCTTTGATCACTATCTTATTTCCTTGTTCTTCCAGAGCTGTTCCACGTTTAAAGCTCAGAAGCCAAGGGACAATGCTTAAATTATCTGAAAGAAACAATATTTTGGGGGGTAAACAGAAAGAATGGTTACTATCTTCATTCTCATCTGCCTAAAATTAACAAAGCTGACTTCTAGTCCAGACCTCCAGTCTAGCTGGATTTCCCCACTGTAAAGAGGATATCTGTAAGAGCTGTCCAGATGCAGGGACTTTTTTTTTTTCCTCTCTTTTTTTTTTTTTTTAGTTCAGTGACATAACTCTGTTACTACCTTAAAGTTGGATAAAATTGAATGGAAGAGTTAATACATGGAATAATTAGCAATAAATCATGGCACATATTCTTACCTTTCTGTTGGATATCGCTTTTGCTGTCGGCAATCAGTTGCAAGCAGGCCTGCAGCACTGCAAAGTGAAAGCATTTTGAAAGCAAAGAAACAGAAATCAGGAATAGAATAGACTAAGCTTCTGAAACTACTTTAAAAATAAATAAATAAAAACACACATACATAGATCTCTTTTGTCTCACCACTTCTTTGAAAACAGAACCTATTGATTTGAACACGGACCTTAGTCTAACATGCGAAGACAAAATTCATTCCACAACATGTACTAGAAAAGTTTCAGAGATCATGCAGCTAAGCAGAAGGCCTCAGATAACAGCACAAATAATACTTGATTGTTTGAATCTCTGGTCCTAATATAATTGAACAATGTAGCAGTAAGTCAAATGAGCTAGGAAGTATCCGATTAATCAGCCTTGTTATTTTTCTAACCAAAAGCTTCACCACCACCACCACCCTGCCAGCTATGACAGGTAAAAGATTTTCTAATGATGTTTACTGCATCATTTAAAGAAATTTCTTTCCAGTCATAGTTGCTGTAAAATCTTAGTCATATATACTGGTTAAGAGTACTTTCAAAATAAATAGTCAAAATCCATATTTGTGTACTTTCAATATGTTTTCAGATACCCACAACCTTTACTAAGACTAGGAGGGAAGACAGAGGGATGAGTGTCATCAAAGTAATACACACATAAGAAATAGCTGCCAAAACTGATGCACTACTCGGAACTGTAGAGACTGGAGGCACTGACGAGAAACTAGGAGCTCAATCAGAGGAAAACTCTTGTGGTATGCTAAAATATTGGCTCACAAGTGAAACAAATATCTCTTACAAAGATCTGCTAACCACAAATGTCAGAGAACAAGATGAAAGGAAAAAAGGATAGTTGTGTTTGCTTCGAGCAGATTGTAATGAGAACATCTGGTGCTAGCGTTACTTTGAAGGTCAGAAAAGAGAGTAGTAATATTTATTACACTTGTTAGAAACCAAATGGATTCATTAAGAGTGAAGAGAAGAAATCTCTGCCATGGATTGCTGAATCTCCATTTTGGTTTATCTCTTTTTTTCAGGCAAGATATCTGTGGGTCGGATTTGGCCACTCTTGATATAATGGGCAGTGGCCTACTTCTGCAACCTGAATATTTGCTGAAATAAAAACAAGCCAAAAAGCTCAACTTTAAAACCCAGGCTTGCTTGTTTAGATTCCTACTGTGGTCTATATCTGTTCTCTGTAGACTTCCCAAAACATACTTAAACACTAGATAGTTCAGTTTGTAAATGAGATATGCATGTTCTTCAACAACTTGCAGCTCTTCTTCCCTTAACTTCTTCATTCCTCATCACGATATTTCTTGAACTTTTTATTTGTGGATTTTTACACACTGGTTAATTTGCTGATTCATAATTAAGAAGTCTTTATATGTCATTAAATATAGATTAATTCAGTCTGTGGATTAAAATGGCTTGGTCATAGTTACAGATATGGCTCAGATCTAACAAACATCTTCAAAGTATTGTTAGCATGATTTTGACCTTAACAGAACTACCAATAACATGCTACAATCAGAATCACACAAAAATAATTACTAAGAATTAAGAATTACTTTATGTAGATTTCTATTACACAGTACAGAGGAGAATATTGTCTTTAAAAATCAAAGCCTATTTTGTATGTTTTCTATTGCACATGTTCTGCATAACACACAGCACTGACTCATTCACTAAGTGGAATTCTTTAAGTAAAATTGCAGGCATTGTATCAAATCATTTTCTACCCTTCCACATAGAAGGGCCTACTTCCTTTTGAGTTGGACTGTTGTCAGCAGAAACAATAAGGAATAAGATATCTTTTCAAGAAGTAGGCCTTTCTCTTTTTTTTGTATTAAGAGAACTCTTGTATTTCCCTTCTTCAAACAACAAAATAAGAAGTATTATGAATATTTGGTAAGGGAGTTTTACATGTGGCACTTGTTTAGACTAGTAGCAAAAGGTTAGGTTTCTTGATTCAAAGATCACTGAAATCAAGGTCCAGTTGCAAAATTTAGCATTATCCTTTTGTCACAGAGATCTGAAACAACACCACACAGAGCCAAAACCCTTCTAAGCAGCAGAAATGCTGATTTGCCAGTAAATCAGTTATACCAAGAACAATGGCAAAATTCTCACAACTTACACACCACCCTTACATGGCAATAATTATTTCCCATGGAAATAATAGGATATGGCAGCAGATCCCAGGAACTGCTAGTAAACAGTGAAATAAAAAAGCCAAGTCACATGCCAGGTTAGCCTGTCTCACTGCTCTCTGGAACTGCTTAGACTTCTCCACAGTTCCTTCCATACATGCAATCAGACTGGTTGAGATGGTTTAACCCAATACACTGAATTAAATATAGTCCATGGCTCCAAACTTATCACAGCACAATGTCACCTGAATTTGAGTTTACAGAAGACTTGATGTTCACCTCCCTAGTTGGCAGTGGGAATTAGAGTCCCACAATAATGATCAGAATAAGGCACATAGAGAATGTGTGAAGGAAACTTGACATTCCTACAGTGCACTGCCTTAGGTAATGGAATTCTTGATCCTGGTTGCAAGAACACCTCCAGTTAAGAGAGACATGCAGGCAGGCAAGGCAATCAGGAATAAATACAGGAGAGATTTTTGGTGTGTAGTGATTCTCTTCTACAGGCAAAATCCATAAACAGACAGACAACAAGAAAAATTCTCTCTCTTCTTATGTGTCCTGATAGGACACTTGCTAGAAGTTGTTAGATGATATATCTGCCTGTGCATTAATAATCCACACCTTTGAAAATCACCCATTAAGTCCTTACTCACTGTTATCAAGAACTCTGCTTCTGACTGCTAACTGTACAGCTTTGTTTGGAACTGATGTTTGCAACTCAACCATTCAACCTTCTCGAGATGGAAATTTTCTTAAGACCCAAAATGTACTGCTACTGATGACTAATATGCATGAACACAGACAAATGTCAATCCCATCAAAATAGGAAAGAACAATATTGTGCTAGATCCATTTTCATTCAATTGTCATTTCAATTAAATTTTAATTAATTTCTGGCTACTTTTATGCACACAACATCAAGCACATAGGAAAAAAGAAACAAACCAAACCAAACCACAAAACTTCAAAATGGAAATTCCATATACTCAAGAAGGGAATTGCTGGGCATTAAAAGAATCATGGAGCACACATAGCTGGAATTTAATAATTTAAAATAAAATCGAATTGAACCAAAACTCCATTAATAAACAAAAGAATGGTTTTAAAATTCACCTCTGCTCTGTGATGAAGCACAAGAGAAACAATTGTATATCAGTGACATTTTCAAGCATTTGCTTTCTAAGGAACTGGTCTGTGTTAAAGTGATGTTGTGGGTCTTACTTAAGAGAACAAACTCTCTTTTTCGACTTTGCTGAAGGAAACAGGAACAGGACAAGAACAAAGCACCTCACTCCAGACCCTAATTTATCTGCCATTGCACCACAAGGAATCCAGTGTGTATGTAGGACGACTGGAAGGCTGTTAGGACATCTGGTAGCAAGAAATGGAGATGAGATTCCTAGCAGGGCTAGAGATTCTGTGCACATGAGCAACCAACAGACAGGATTCAGCACCATGAACAACACCAGGAGCTCTTATTTCACTCCCTCTGCTAAAGCAAAGCTTCACGTTTACTGGTAGGTTCCTGGCAATCAGGGAAACACGAGCTGAGAAAATGCAACATCTTCCTTAACTCTGACCGACTTCATTTGGTGTAATTACAGCAGGCAGAAAGATAATCCAAAGAGATGACCTTCTCTAGAAATGTCATTTTTTCTTATTTGTTTTTTCTTTTTTTGTATCTAAAAATATGACAGTGGTGTTACTAAAGAGTTTTGGAGGAAGTCAAGCTGTGTAGCTATTCCCTTGAAAATGAATGTTCATTTTCTGTGCTTTCTGTCATCCATCCTAAACAAAATCACAACCAACTGCATTTAAAAAAAGAAAAAGGTTTCAGAAATAAGTAGCTTGATTAAAATGTTATGTGATTAAAGGTAAATAGGTATAATCAGAGGTGGCTACCTGATGAGAAGTATATTAAGGCTGCTAGAAGCACAGCTGAGGAGCCCAACACTGTCCTTTTCCCCTGTCCACCCTCAAATAGCAATAAGAATAAAAATGAAAGCTACCATGAAGGGAACTGGAACACTTGCAGTGTACTGGTGCTATAAGATTCATTAAAAAGTAAATAAAAATTAAAATGACATGGCTCCTTATTACTGATGATATTTGTATTTTAGATTACTAGTTTTTCTCTAGGAGATGCTAGGGTGGGGAGAGCAGGGAAGGTCTGTGGTTTCTGTGATAGGAAACAGGCTACCAGAAATAGAATTTAAGCAATCTTGTCCTCAGCCCCGTTTGTGAAATCACTCTTAGCCGAGACCCTGACTCAAAGATTACTAATGAAATACAATAAATCCCATTTAAACCTATGGATTTGGGTAGTGTCCTAGATGAATATTCTCCTTTGAGAATATTGGAGGTAAGTAGAGTGATTGTACTCTAGAATCATGGTGTTTGGAATAAGAAAAAGAACAAAAAGTAGGCATTTTATTCCCAAAGGAAGCAACTATATCTCTTTAAAATTCCACCATTATAATACACATCAGAGGTCTTTTATGTGGATTTTTACACACAGTCTTCAGTGTTCTCTGCACCACCTTTTAAAAAAGGCCATGATAGAAAAAAATCTTCCTGGAGAGACATGCCTTTATCAATTTTTCTACTTATATTAATAGATGGGGTTAATGTAGAAATGATGCTAAACTTCTGAGTTCCTTACAGTCTGCCTCTTTTGACAGGTACAAGCCAGCCTTTCTATTTGAAAGCTCTTATATCCCTATATTAAAGATCTTCCTCCTTAGTTCTCTCTTTTAGGATAAGCATGTTTTTTCCAGGAAAATTACTTGGTGTTTTTAATAATAGCTTTCACTCCCAACTCTTGATCAAAGAGAAACAAGTTAGTCACTGCCCTGAGTTGAGACTGATAGATTTAGTATTGAACAATTTCCAATCTGAAGGATTTCAAGTCATCTTACTCCACTCTACTCCACCCCCAAGATGCACTTCCACTACAAGAGGCAGGTTTGGGATCTAGCATTCAAAGTTCAACCTGCAGATAAGAGGAATATCTGGGACCTTAAGCAGCACAGTAACCATCCAGGGAATATGCCCACAGTTGTCACCGTTCCTTCAGCACTAATTGTGAGAACAGGCTCTGGGAGCACAGGTCAGCTGACAGAAAAAGACATGAGTCAAGTACTGCTGCTTTTCTCAAGACAGTATCCAGCCGTGACATCCCAACCCACTCCACCAGCTGCTGCTTACCTGTTTCTTCTGTGTGGACAACAGACCTTCTCCCCCTGTTTCTGCTTCCATTCCAGATTTCTTTTTGGAAGCTCTCAGCAAGGCCAGGACCAGGAATTCTCTTCTCCTAGCAGGGAGAAGAGACAATCAGTGGAAGCAGCCTCACATTTGCTCATCCCCTGTGAGCCACAAACACCCCACCAGCTTACCTGCCTGGCACCAGCTGCAGACACTTGCAGGAAGGAAGAAAGAGGGCTACCCTCCTTATTTTCATCGGGGGACACGGGTGGCCTGTCTAGCGGAGACCTCACCTGGACCCTGTAGATCAGCTCGCTGCGCAGAGCTTCTAGTTCTGTTTTCAGGGTGATAACATGGTAAAGAGACACTGCTGCAAGACAAGAGGACAGGAGCATTGCAAGCCACAGGTATGTGACAGAAGCAAGTCCCGTGGTGCCTGAAGCAGCACCAGGGGGGGCAGAGGGAGAGGAGGCGGTATCCTTCTGTTGGATGACGTGCACACAGTCCACGGATTTCATCGCTGCTCTTTCCTCACTAAAGCCAGAGGGAGAGTTCAGCTGTCCCCTTCCGAGGTGCAATCCATGTTACCAGTTGCTCTCTGAAACTAAGGGCATCCAGAATAAGTGACAAAAACGCCCAGATCATTTCCTGTCATATGAAGCCGTTGATAGACTCATTAAACTTAATGCACAGAGTGAACGTCTAAGATTCGGTCTCCGTTTAGCTTTCTTCTTTCTGTGCTGCATTTTGGAAAGGAAGGCTTTCTCATGGGCTGCTTGCTCAACCTACCTTCCTTCTTTCACTTTCAACTATTTATTTATATGGCAGCTTGCTATTACCATTTCCCATTATCTTTACATTTAGGCACAGCTGGTACCACTGGTAATTTAGACCCTTATCTAGAAGTGCAGAAACCCCAGAAGGTTTCCTGGCAGCAAAGCATCCAGTGCTACTGAAAAGACAGATATATGTGACAATGCATGTGCCTCTGTGTGTCTAGGTACCTAGATGTACAGTGTAGATACATTGTGTCATGTATATGAATATATATGTTCCTATCTAAAGTGCCCATGTGCCTGCAGAGGGGACAATCTGCTCCAACAGAAATGTTTGTGGCTTCCTAAACACAAGACTGAAAGATACTCCTAGGTATGAGTGACAAATGCTTGGCTCTCAGCTCTATAGGTGGCAGATTCTGCAGTTCAGTTCATCATGCTAACATGGAAAGGGATGACTTCTATTAAATTTATCTAATAAATATAGTTTCTCTACAGAATTCAAGGACCTGGATTCATGCAAAAGGAGGCACAGAGAAGTGGGGAGAGGAAAGGTGGAGCAAGGGGGAAAGGAACTAGAAGTGGTGAAAACTAAAGGATGGGAAAGAATAACAGAAGGGAAAATAAGAACAGAGGAGGAAGAAGGGCAGGGGAGTACAGAATAAAAATAACAGAATTTTGAAAAAATATTACCCCCCCCCCCAAATTTTAAATATGCATGCCTATGGTTTTCAGGTGAACCCAAAGTGATTGGCTTAAGGTCAGCCTTCTAAGATTATACTAGTCTTTTCATCTTAAAACCCTGCATTAGGAATTCCTCTCTTCTCTGCACCAGCAAGGCTACCTAAATATCCCAAACATGTTTGTGTACTTTTTGTATTGTCTTCTCATAAAAAAAAAAATGAAGTTTTACACCTTTGTTAAAAGTTTCAGTGGTCTGAGACAGAAAAGATCGAAAAACATCACAAGTAGAGCCACAATTAGAGCCACAGGTCAACATACCTACTTGAAACTAAATGTTTCTACCACGTAAGTAAACTTTATCTTTGCAAGGGAGAGAACTTTAACAGGTCTGTCTGAACACTGGATAATGAATCCTGATGGCAACATCTATCACAGTAGTTTAGATCAAGCTGATTCTGTTGGGAAGGAGATTGAAGAAGGAATAATGAAATAACAATTTCCAGATCCTCTCCCACTCCTATTTCTTAAGACTGTGAGAAACTGAGGATTATAACAAGCTTTCTCTTCCTTTGTGATGCAAGGTACTCTTTTTCCTTGCTTTGCCACATCTAGCAACCACCCTCTATCCTGCACAGACAAGAAATTCTTTTCCTATATGCAGAGGCAAAACTGTAGACCACTTACCATGCCCCTAGAAGGCATGTACCTGCTGTGAGATGCAGTAAGAGCAGAATATCTTGTCATTTTTGTACCTAGTTTTGTAAAGTTAAAGTGTAAAGGGGGCTGCATTTTGAAGGAAGTTTCAGATGAACTGAGGAAAGCTTTTTGGGACAGGACAAGCAATTATGAGAACTAAGCAGACATGCCCTGAAGTATCACTAGACTCCAGAACATTACCAGCCTAATACTGATTGTGTTCCCAAAATAAAATAATATGACAGCTGGAAAAGAAGTGCTACTTAAGAAAATGAAACCAAGGGAGAGAATGAAGGTTCTAACTAGCTCTCCAGGAATACTGAGAGACAATAGGCTCATAAGGTCATTAAGACTGAAGAAAATAACAGACAAGTATATAATTAGCACCACATTGGTCCCTTCTAGAGAAAATAGGCTGTTCCCTGCCTCCACACCTTCTTTAAATGGGGTCATTATTCAGGCTGACAAAATAACTGTGAAGACACAGGGGACTTCTGTAAGACACCTGGCTTTGTCTTGCTAGCAATCTGACACATCAGAATTTCGAAGGGGAGAGGAGGACAATCTGAACAGCCCCAACACAGCAAACTGTTAAATCCAACAGATCCTTCCAGGTGAGTATCAAAGGGATCACTCTGTTTGCAACCTTGTAACTTCATAAGCAGTAAAATGATTGGAAAGAAAGTATCATTTTAGACAATATTTGCAATGACAGAAACATAGTAAGACAGAGAGGTCAACCATAACAAACAACCTGAATTGCCTAGAAATATACTCAGTTGAACAACATCCATTGTAACAGACAGACTCACACAACACTTCAGTAAATTGCAGTCTACTAGCTGCATTACAGTAAAAACTCAGAAAAATGATTGAATTAAAAAAAAAAAAAGTCAAACCAAAACCCCCATGTTAACTGAAGAGCCTAGAGCATGAAGCTGGTGCCTTGATGCTTGCCACTATGCCTTGTCATAACTTGCTGGCTTTATGATTCCTCTTCTCAGCAGATCTGCAAAGCAGTCCTTACCCTGCTTAAAGCCAAGGCAGTAAGATGAACACAAGTGCACTTTCCTCTGTGTTTTAAACTAGGGTATGACTAAAGAGGACTCCTTCGTGTTCAGATTAGGCTTCCATGAGCAGACATGAGAGGGTGTTGACTCCAGCTGAACATGAGCTCTCAGGGGAACTTTCTTGTTAAAATAGAAGTGTAGTATTTGGATTTATATGCCAAAGCAAATTATCAAGCAAAGATAAGAGGTAACAGTAACCATACTTTTATACTGACAAAAATGTTTGCATGTAGTCATGACTCCCAAAATTGGATACTGAGAAAAGTTCAGAACAAAAACCCAGAATTAATATAAAAGGCCTAAAGAGCTCATCAGGGAAAGGGTATTCAGGCTGTGATTAGCAACCTGCTTCCACTGACCAGCTTCCCTGCAAAGCTTTCTGCAAAAGTTTGTACCCTAGTAACTGGGTTTGGCTCAAGAGACAGCTGCTACGTGACACATGAATGCAGTAAAACCTTAGGGCAGCAAATGACCACCTCAAGCCCTGTCCAAAGCAATGCTTTCCAAACTATTTCTAGAAAAGAAAATGCCACCCCATTAAACTGCAGGAACCTTGTCCTGGCCACCTAACTCTGGAAGCAAATAGGAAGAAAACCTTAGAATAAAGGTATTCTGAAAATACAGTCCTATTTTGTGTGCACAGTACAGCTGATCCATGCACACACAGTGAATACAACCATTTAGTGCCTCCTTCACCCAAAGAATGAGCTATGCTGAAGATTTGGGTTGACTGACTAAGGGACCTCTTTGAATTGGCCAAGGCAAACATATTAAGAAAGGCCTTGGCTAGTCTAAGAATTTTACTTTTGAAGTCTTTTTAACTTTTTGAAGTCTTTTGAGAAAAAAAAAAAAAGAGCAAACTTTTAGGTAAAATTCAAAATATTAATTGAAAAACCCCACCATTACGACTGAAGACTCTTAATGGTGAGAATGTTTCACTAGGGAAATAGGTTCTTGAACAAAATCAAGGCTGGTTAAACCTTCCAAGATGTTACAACAGAAACAAACCCTGCCATTTCTGCAAGCAATTCTTATTTTGTTTCATTTCCTTTATGGCAGAGTATCAGATTAAATGATTGAGATGGGACCTGCTAACCTGTACATTTATTAAACATTATCACTACCTCTGCAGGAAACCAAGGCACAGATAGTAAGCAATCACACAGGAAATTTGTGGTTGAACCAGAAACAGAACTCTTGATTTCCTGAAATCCAGAACTGTACTTTAACCACAAAAGCATCTTCTCTGAGGGGGGAGGAAAATGTCATAATGAAGTTTAATGTCCAAAAGAGAAGCAGACGATTCCAATATGAAGACTTGGATAAAAAACCCAATTTACTGAAGAAATGCAAAAGTTTACTCAAAAACGAATGCTCTGGTTTTAAGAGTGAGGTTGTCCAGATCCTGCAACCTAGAGATGCAGGCAAATGTCAATGGCCATAATAAAAAGTATGTGCCCAGTGGCAGAGGTTCAATTTTGCACACTTCTGAAGTAGCCACAACATGGATCTGGTCCCTGCAGTTAGTACAAAAAGAAAGAGGCCAGGATAGCTTGCCTTACTACACAGAGAGTGCAGAACAGACAGAGGAGCAAAGAATAAGCAGGGGTTCTATTTTAAACACATTTAATTTCAAGTCCTTTCTGAAGGTGCACAAAATGGATGGACTATTTTGAAGGAGATCAGAATGTGAGAGTTTTCTCCTATTAGAGATATCTGCATTAAGAGCATTCACCAATAGCCCTCTGAAACTGCACACATTCCCTGCAAGGACACTTAATTAGTTCTTTTCAGTCATTAACTGCAATTTACATAATAGCAAAAGCAGGTAAGTTCCTGGCTCCAAAAATCACTGTTTGTGGACACTGTGCTCCTGTGGCTATGTATCTTACATTCTACTATCTTAAAGTTTAGGAAGCTAAACTTGCAAGTAAAAGGATGTGTTGTTATACAAAGAGTTAAAGACTCATTTGATATATTATCTTCTTAAGGAGATTAAAAAAAATCCTGTGAGGTTTTTCTGAAGCAAAAAAGGTATGTTCTGTGCCTCCTAATTTCAAATTCTCCCAGGATAAACAAGTGCCTCTGCATATTTTATATACGCTGTGCTTAATTTCTTCCTTGCCTAAGAGCATTTCTCTAAACATCTAGACAAATTGGGTCCAAATCTGGCATGCATATGACATAAAGAAAACCTACAGTTGACTTCCAGCCATCATTAGGTTTTACAATGTCTTCAAAGAGAAGAGGCAACGGCACAGAAAGGAAAAGCAATTATTATAGGTGTATGCAGCAGAACCAACAAGAAATATCATTTTAAAAGCATTGCAAATGCAAAAAGAAAACACAAGATTTCTATACTGCAGCAGATTAATGACAACCTCCTCCTCTTCCTCCCCCTCCCCCCATGATGTTGTAGCAATTCCTTCTTACTGCACAGGAGAAAAGGAGGTCTGTCATACAGCTGTGGCTCACTTCTCTTACAGTCTCTCTGCCTTGGCTAGCCAGCAACACGGAGTCTTGCATTTCTCCACCTCTTCGCCACTATGCAACTTCACAGATTTTGCACAGATGGGCTACAAATGCACTTGGATGGTAGCAAAAGAAACAAGGAGCCGTGGCCCTTCACAAGGGAGTGGCCACTCTGCTGCTGCTCCAGGCTGTGGATCTGGGATAAAGCATACAGGACAGGGATCCAAGGATTTTCATATCACTGAGTTATTTCGTCATCGCTGAATCTGCTACACTACTACTCCTCAAGGACAGAAAGGGAAGGGTTCTCTGCCTGACCTTTCCCTTTGAATTTTTGTAAATAGTTAGCCCACACCAGATGTAAGCAGAAGGCAGAACAGCTGTAGAACTTCCTTTCTCTCAGTATCCACATAGCAAAATCCATGTCTTAGATGCTCGTCCAAGCTAGCAGCAACATCTCTCTGAACTTGGTATGTGAACACACATTTTCTGTCAGCAACCTTGCAGTTTTGTATTATCCAGCTCATTGTCTAGGATTATTAATGATGTATTTCCAGTCATTATCAGTGCAACTATGTTCTGTAATGTATTACCCCCAGGGCTGCCCATAAGACTAGTTGCCTTCCAGGAAAAACAAAAACTGCTGATTTTTCTCTCAAGATAGAAGAGTCATTCTGTCCCCACCCAATCTGAAGCATAACAGATTAATCACATTAAGGTTTTCAGAACATTTCCAGAAAATATTTAATGTATCTGCCTTATCTACTTACAAAAGGCAGAACTCTGTAAAAATTTGAACTGAAGACCCTGAATAGGGTCCAGCTAGGAGTTAAAGATCAGGCATGTTCTAGATCTTCAGAGCAAATAACTTTTCTTTAGCTGATGGTTCAGTATTTCCTCAAAACCTTACCTACCTATACTTCATAGAATCACAGACTGTTAGGGGTTGGAAGGGACCTCTGGAGATCATCTAGTCCAACCCCCCCTTGTCACAACAGGTTCACCTAGAACAGGTTGCATAGGTTAGCATGCAGTCAGGTTTGGAATATGTCCAGAGAGAGAGGAGACTCCACTACCTCCCTAGGCAGCCTGTTTCAGTGCTCTGCCACCCTCAAAGGAAAGAAGTTCCTCCTTATGTTTAGATGGAGCTTCCTATGTTCCAGTTTGTGCTTGTTACCTCTCATCCTGTCACTGGGTACTACTGAAAAAAAACTGGCCCCATCCTCCTGACACCCACCCATTCTTTCACCTTTTTAGCAGACAGCAAAAGTCCTTGCCTTGGGTTTAGGTTTCATCTCTTAACATTTTAGTCAGATGTGCACAGGCCCTTAGGAATATTTACTGTGATGTAAGCAGCACTTGCCAATTCTGAGAGAAATTCAGTCTCTGCATTTTACCTTTTTCTATCTGGTATGAAGGTCTATACACACATCTACTAAGCAAACCTACATCACATCATGAGACATTTCAGGACACAGTTTATGTTGCATTCTGTAGCCCAGCTGCTTAGCAATTTTCAAGAAAAGGCAAATGCAAGGCTTGTATTCTTCAGAGCAGCACAGCACCAGCATTTTGTTTTCCATTCAAAATTAACAGATATCTTGAATAAAGTGTCAAAATGTACCACCCACATCCCTACCCCTGTTTCCTAGTTACTGGGTTAAAACTGAACTATAAACCTTGGAGCAATGTAGGAGAAGACACACATATTGCAGCTTTGTAAAAGACAGCAGTGTCTTTCCTCTTTTATATATGTTTTCTTGTCTGGTTTCTGTGTATTTCACATTAATCATCCAAGCTTAGTTACGTGTTTTTCTGTCAGAAAGCAGACATGGCTTCAGCCTCTATTTTCCACTGCAGCTACATGAATTAACTATAAATCTGCCAGAGTGATTGTATAGCATTTAAAATATCACTAGCAACAGGTAGTAAAACTAGTCAGAAATGCTTCAAAATGTGACATAATATTTAGACTCTCTCAGTCCCCCAGAAAACAGAGAGGTTTAAAATGCAGGGGCTGTTAGAATATGGTTAAGAGCTATCACAGATCAGTTTGACTTATTAACTCCTGCTGAAAAAGAAGATATGTGACAAAGGTTACAAATAAGTATTTGTAATATAGTTCTCCCTGCTGCAACAGCTACATCTAACACTGCAGATGTTTGTTTTATGTCCTCTGGTTTTGGGAAGTAACTGGAAATGATACCTGCAACACAAAAATCCTCCCCTACACATACTGAAGACAGGCCACAAAGTAGAAGACAACATTAACAGCACTTTTGATGTATCAATTTATTGCATATGTCAGTACATAAAAATAGAAAAGTGTTTCTTTGAAAATTAATTTTATTCTAAAAACCAGACTAGAATGAGAATGTAAAACTCTGACACAACCAGCACATACACAGTAACATTTACACTTTGCCTACAAAACATACTTGATATGACATTCTTAACTATACATCAAAGAAAAATAAAATAAAAAGCTGGCATCATCTATTCAATCACTATTTCTGAGCTCAGAACACAAGTGTTATTGAGGACTTCAATAAGCTATCTCTATTTACACTTCTGTGGAGTTCTACTCTAAAGTATACAAGCAGGATGGCATTGTAAATTATTCTTACTGAGATACTTTAGGCTGATCCCACTACATGCAAGAGGCACCAATTTTTATATTTGGCAGAAGTGCCCCTGGCAAAAATCACCTGTCATGAACAACCACCAAAATGCACTTCTCAAGAACTGAATCATGAAATACAAATGGAGGTATGTCTGCATCTTTGTGCTGAGAAGAGACACCACATCTGGGACTCTCGACCCAGCCTTGCATTCCTCACCAAGAACATCCAACACAACACAAATGATTAGCCTAGAGATGCTAATATGCATATTTTGGATAAATAATCCATCTGCCCTTCAACTGAGAGATTGTCCATAGCCTACCAAACGTGTTTGTGCTCTATTTGTTATTTTACCTGAGAAATGGACATGAGGGCAGCTACACCAGTTAACATTTCTTCAGATCAAAGCATAGCTCAGCTGTCTGCATTTCACAGTTCAGGAACAAACATTGGGAATGTAAACTTGGGTTTAGCAAGAAGCCTCAAGGATTTTCACTAATTAAAAACACACACACACACACTTGTACATGCACATGGGATTAGAATGGATGTTTCCTTACAAGGACTCTACTGCTACAGCTGTTCTAGTCCAAATTCTGACCCCTTTATTCTATTTTTCTCTTCCTTNTTCTTTTTAAACTCAACATTCCTCTTATAAAAAACAATTCCTTTAATGACCCTATTTAAACCAAGAGGCTTTCTTACAAACCTATGAAAATATCTCAGCTTCCTCTTCCCAAACTAGAAATTTCTATATACAGGACAAATACTCGAGAAACATCTGTACACAAACAGAAAACTGTTAAGGGAAAACACACAATGGTATTAAGTGGAACAAATGCAGTATTATCATCATACACCTTTTGGCAATTTGAAGTTATTACTACTATGTTGCTTGCAAGTTCACTTTGTAGCAGCAGGTAACTGTGGGTTACCATCACACAGCCCATAAAACAAAAACAAGTCTTGACTTGTCAGAAGAAGGGTTTTTTCCTTCTCCCTCCCTTACAAGATCTTATCTGCAGCAGTGGAACCTTTGCATAAAAAGTCATTTCCTTCCTCTTTTCTTCTAGTGGATTTCATAGTCAATGCAATGAAAACTAGCATAAGAACGGACATTCATTCACAAATGGATGTGCCCAGCTCATTAAGGAAGTAAAACTATGCCCACGTGGAAGAAGTCACATTAAGTATAAAGAATGCCTATATGACAATTGTGTCTTCTGATACCCAATACCTGCAAAATCAGACAAACTTTCACCTTTATGTCCTGCAGACAACAGAGTGAAAACATACAGCTTGGTAAGAAAAAGTAATGTTTAGATACAGCCCACTTTGAACAGCTTCTGGTTGCCACCAACTAATGCCACAGATTTGACTTTGACTTAGCAACTGCATACCCAAATGAGAACATTTCACTTGTATGTAAGTGCCACATAATAGCTGGGAGCATTTGGGATCAAGGGGTGGGGGGTTTGTCTTTGATTGGCAGGAAGCAGGGTAAAAAGTCATCTTACTTTACAAACTGCCACCCTATGAAAAAAAACCCAATGGTATTTAATGGCAACTTATGACAAGTTCTGAGACAATTGTTTACTTTCTCTTCATTCTGTCTTCAATAAATAACCTGTTCTTTTGGCTCCATCAACTTATTTTTAGAAAAGCAGTATTTGCCCACTTCTTTCCCTTCTCTCCCTCCACCTTATTCTAAAGCAATGTAAAGCAGCTGAATCAACCTATGCAAGCAGCTCACAGTGGCATTTTAGAATGCATCAAGGAAAGGGAATGGCTGTGACTGATAACTCCCTTCTGCTAAATAAACACTCATCCCTCCCAGTCAAACTTCACCAAAATACCTTCCCCACACATCTACCATTCTCCCCCCCAACCCCTTCCCCCCAAAAAAACCCCAAAACAACAAACTATCACTGGAAGGCTGAGGAAAGTTTGGGATTCACTTAGATTTAAAACCATGCTCTGCCTGTAACAATTTTAGGTCTACAGATCCAAGTGTCTATAGCTTTTTCAGTCAACTCTTAAGAAAACCTTAATAATAGCATGATAAAAAGATACTTACCAGAGGAAGCAGCAACTTCTGGTATGTGTATGTTTATTTTAAAATAATCATTTTTTGTTTTAATCACATTTAAGTACAGATATATCACTATCTACAAGTTGCTGATGACTATTACCCATGTGTACATACCTGTAATTCCATGCAAAATACGTTTTAGGAGGCATAACCATTAAGGCACCAGTTCAGGAAAGGAGTTTTATTCAACAAGAGAACTTAAGCACAAGCTTAAAATACTGCTGCCCATCAGGAAACTGATTTTAAGTGTGTGCTGAGATGCTTTGCTGAAGCAGGACAACATGGCAGAAAAGTTTATTTAAAGGTTTCAATCTGAAGGGCAATTGTACAGATTGTGTGGAAGATTTTCCACAGTGTTTGTTTTTCCCATTAAAAAAATATTTTGAAGAGGCAAACCATATAAGGGCTCCTAAAACCAACACAAGAACACCAACATTCATTCAGAATCAGACTCTCTCAACTCAAGTACTGCTGGCTCAGAAGTCAGTGATGCTAGGTTGAAAAAAAATCACAGCAGACCTAAAGAAAACTCAATTCTGCTGAAGCTTAGGCTACTTCCACATGGTACAACAGAACTGTAAAAGACTTTTTTGCAAGCCAGTTGGTAGAAGTATTAAACTAAATACCATCTTTCAGACTAACTAAGCTTAGGTCAACCCAATTTAAAGCACTGCTCATTTTTATTATCCTTATTTTAACAAGTGTATACAGTCACCTCTAACCACATGATCACTGATAATGATTTGGATGTGTTTCATTTGGAGGTATAAAAGAAGGGCACAGACATTTAACTACATCAGGCAAAAAAAAAAAAAAAACCCAAACCAAACCACAAACCCCCTAAAATAAACCACATTACATACTTTTACCTTGGATGTCATTCCTTTTCTGTCACAGCAACCACTCTACCTTGGGAAATCCCATCTCAAAGGCACAAGCAGACTAACACCAACCCAGATTTTGCCTGTATGTTAGTGAGGAGAGCTTAAGCAGAAAGGAGCTTAGATCTCACTGCTCTCCTTTTGAAGGTGACCACCACTTTCTAAAGAGAAATTGCCTGGGCAAAAAAAACCAACTAAAAAAGAAAATCCTGAATCCATGATGGTTAGGCACATACAACTTTCCAGGTGTGATTCTGATACGAGTGGGAAAATAAAAACCAGGAAAGTATCTCTTCCTCTTCAGGTGCAGATTGAAATATATATGTATGCATAACCATAACCAAAGAGTAATAACCCAGGTTAGTATACCAGCAAATATACTCTACCATTAATGTTATATTATTTAGCACATTGAAGACTTCCCACCTTGCATAATAGGAAATTTCAAGGAATAACCTCATGCATGGCACACTGTAAACAAACTCTGAGGAGCAACAAATCATTGTGCTAACCACGACTGTCCAAAAAGCTCACACATACAGCAGCAAACACTGAAGAGCCTCCTGTTGTTCTCAACTAATACATTCTGTATTACTTTTGTAGCAAGTTCCTTTAATAGTATCCATTGTACATATCAAACCAACGGAACATAGGACAGATACCAAAGAAGGATGGAGAAAGACATCAAATGGCTCATTTACAATGCTGCAGATGTCAAAGTTATCTGGAACATCTTAATAAAGCATCAGACCTTTCCAAGTTTAATTTCACTCTTTAGGCAAGTACAGACACGACATACACTTAAAAATGGACATTCTTTTACCACTTTTCACAAGTCAAGGTACAGTGCAGGTACTCCCCCCGCCCACAGAAGAAGATCAATTATATTATTGTTACATTAGATGACGTTTTTGCCATTTCTTCAGGGGAGTGACTCTTTATTACTTCTTTGATGAACTGTTCAAGTGCAGTGAAATAACCCTGGCACTGCCAAGTGTCATTATGAGTTCCATCAGGAAATATTGCCAATCTCTTAGTCCGAGCTGGGGATAATTCATAAAGTTGCTTCATCATAACTGGTGGAATTAACTGGTCAGACAACCCAGAGATGAAGAGAGAAGGCATTCTGCACTGAGAGATTTTTCTGTAGGACAGAAATTTATTTTTGTAGCACCATAAAGGAAGATACCTCATTGGAAAGAAAGAAAACAAAGTGCTGGCCATGTATGGGATGCTAAGAAAGGTGTTCTCCACCACGATGGCAGAAATCCTGTGGGAATTCTCAGAAGCTAAGTGAATAGCTACTGCTCCCCCCAAGGAACGACCAAAGAGAACAATTTTTGTTTTGTCAAGATCAGATCGAGTCATCACATAGTCTAACACAGCCTCAGAATCTAAGTACAAGCCTTCTTCACTTGCTTCTCCTTCACTTTTTCCATACCCTCTATAATCAACAAGAATTAAGTTTACTTTCAGGTTTACCAGCATCAACAAAGCGTTCGGCAACCGGTGGCCAATGTTGCCTGCGTTCCCGTGAAAGTAAATGATGGTTGGAGAGTATGCTGCATTGTCCCCTGTGTATCTCAGCAGGATAAGGTTGAGAAGAACTCCATCTTTGGTTCTGATGAAGATGTTTTCATGGGGTATACCAGTAGGCATAGGAACATAAAGGCGTGATGAAGAGGGCTGTTCAGGAAAGTAAAGCAGCACATCCTGGAATTTATACAATATACCTGCTATGGATACAAAGATTAGTAGGAGTAGTAGGATGCCTCCATACAAGTGAAAAGTTACTATCAAAGGTAGAAGACAAATACGGCAGAGACTCCAAGACCAGGAAGCCAAAGCCAGTAGCCATCTTTTCACAAAGGTCCAAAGCATCCATGATTTTTCCATTGCAGAAGTCAGTGATCTTTTACTCCAAGTAAATCCTGTAAGAAAAACCCAAACATGTATTTATGTAAATATCAGGGAGATAAAAAGGCAGTGATCTAAGCATTCGTACTTGCAGAAAATTAAAGCAAGTCAATACGTGAAAGCACAAACACCAAACTTGGTGGCAAACTCCCTTTGAAAATTAGGAAACCGACTCTGTAAAACAAGCAGAAAAGCAATCATAAGGAAGAGGCTTACAACTCTTCCAAACTCCATTTGCATATTTTTTCAGCAGGCAAGGCCCACCAGAAAATTGCCTGACTAGGACTGTAGCAGCTCACGCTTCCCCTCCGCCTTCCCTCCTGACCAACAGGACAACCACACAGACTGTGTTACAAGTTTGTCAAAGCTTCTCCTAGCACTAATTCTAGAATCCTGAGAACACAAACAAAAATAGCCCTTAGGGCAAGTTGCTACTGATGAAGGCCAAGAAAAGCATTCATTAAGCCTACCTATGCAGTTCACTCTGCACCCAGTGGAAGCTCCCAATGTATCCTGAGTCTGCTACTGTTTAGTGGCTCTCTCTCACAACCCTGATCAACTGTGATTACAGAGTAACAGGTAAACTGCCCAGAAGAAAGACTCCTCTATAGTAAGACACCACATTGTAGTTACATTGATGGCAGCTGTTCTGCTATATTTAGATTCATTCTGATGTACACTGATGACTTTCCACTGTCAGAACCACATTCCAGAACCACATTCCATCTTTAACTGAATAAAAGACAGTATCATGGTGCAAGACCACTGAAAACAGTCAGATAACCACAGTATTCTCTGGCCAATGAAAAGCCCAACTGCTTAAAAGTCCAAACATGAAAACAGACTCACAACAGAAACATATGTGACTAGTGACAGGACTAGAGGGAATGGGCTTAAGCTGTGCCAGGGTAGGTTTAGATTAGATATTAGGAAGAATTTCTTTACTGAAAGAGTTGAGATATTGGAATAGGCTGCCCAGGGAGGTGGTGGAGTCACCACCCCTGGAGGTTTTTAAGAAGAGGATAGATGTGTTTCTTCAGGGGATGATTAAGGGATAAGAGTAGTGTAGGGCTATCGGTTGGACTAGATGATCTTGAGGCTCCTTTCCAGCCGTAATGATTCTGTGATATACACAGCATAAAATGAGGAGAGTGATGCCAATGGTAATGGATTAAATTATCTTTCCATCCATAAGAGATAGCTACGTCTCACAGCAAACAGAGAATCTCTCATTATTATTTACTGCTGAGTTCAAGTGTAATCAGCCATCTCCAATAATTTTAGGTAATGAGTAGATATAAATCAGAAATGTTACATCTTAAGATTGACACATTAATGAAAGCCAACATGAAATTATGCTTTATAAAATCTACTTCAAATATGTAAGACTGGTGAAATGGAGTCTAAAGAGCAGTTATCCCAACTTTGTTCTCTTCTATTATTTCTAAGTTCATGTCCAATATCCATATCCAAGTGTGCATAAATATTGTCATATGAAAATTTAATTGTTGTGATCTGTTTCTGCAGGAAATAAGTGCCAGTAACTAGGAAACACATGAGGTATACTTTAAAGGAGAACTGTGGGAAGTACTGACCTGTCAGCCCCACCTCTGTGCCTGGGAAGAACATGGAATAGGTCCTCCTAGTAGCTATGCTAAGGCTCATAGAGGACAGGGAGGTGACTGGAGACCACCAGCCTGGCTTCACCAAGGAGAACTCCTGCCTGACCAATCTAGTGGCCTTTCAGGATGGAGTGACTACATCAGGGGATGAGGGAAGGGCCATGGATATCGCCTATCTGGACTTGTGTAAGCAAGCATCCTTTCAGAGAGCTAAACTGGAGAGACACAGATTTGGACCATTTGATGGATGAGGAATTGTTTGGATGGTCACATCCAGATGGTCAATGGCTCAATGTCCAGAGGGAGACTGGTGACAAGTAGTGCCCCTCAGGAGCCAGTACTGAGACCAGTGCTGTTTAGTGTCTTCACCACTGACACTGACAGTGGGATTGAGTGCATGGTCAGCAAGCTGAGTGGTGTGGCTGACATGTATGAGGGATGAGATGCCATCCAGAAGGATCTGGACAAGCTTGAAGAGTGAGCCTGTGGGAGCTTCATGAGGATCAACAAGGCCAAATGCAAGGTCCTACACCTGATTCAGAGCAAATCCAGTATCAATACAGGCTGGGGGATGATTGCATTGAGAGCAGCCCTGTGGAGAAGGACTTGGGGATGCTGGTGGATGAAAAGCTGGACGTGAGGCAGCAACGTGGACTCAGTCCAGGATGCCAACTGTATCCTAGGGCTATATGAGAAGCAGTATGGCCAGCAAGGTCAAGGAAGACGATTCTGCCCCTCTGCTCTGGTGAGATGCCACCTAGAGTACTCAGCAGAGGAAAGACATGGACCTGTTGGAGCAGGTCCTGAGGAGAGCTACGAAAATGATCTCTGAGCGGGTTGGGTTTCTTCAGCCTGGAGAAGAGAAGGGTTGCAGGAGACCTTACTGCAGGCTTTCAGTACTTAAAGGAGACCTATAAGAAAGATGGAGACAGTCTTTTTAGCAGGGCCTCTTGTGACAGGACAAGTAGCAGTGGTTTTAAATTAAAGGAGGGAAGATTTAGACTAGATACAAGGAAGACATTTTTTACAGTGAGGGTGGTGAAACAGGTTGCCCAGAGAGGTAGTACAGATGGACAGGGCTCTGAGTAACCAGAGCAATCTAGTTGAAGATGACCCTGCCCACTGCAGGGGGGTTGGACTAGATGAACTTTAAAGGCCCCTTCCAACCCAAAACATTCTACAATTCTATGAACTTCCTAGCAAAGATGACAAACATTTCCTGCATTGCATTTCAAGATTATAAGAACACTGACAACGAGACAGTAAGAACACTCTCCTTACCTATGTTATTCAAAATGTTTGACCTTCTTACAACATGAAAGACTCCAAAAATGTTTTCTGAAGATGACGTTCACAGAGGAGTGAGAGACCCCTCACTAAAAACAACTACTAAAAAACAATGAATAAATATCTCAGTTGAAGTGATTCAGCTTTGCAGATGGCCATCTATTCCATATACCCTAAGGATTTCTACCTGGAGGCTGATACAGCTGATTTTATAAACCATGTTACTTTCATTTGAGTGCTGCTTTTATTTTTATTTCAGTAACATAATCTTATCAAAATGTTATACTACTGAGATACTGCTGCTGTGTGATTACCTTGGGTATACTTACATATAAAAACTTTGCTACTGGAATTGCAAAACCAATGCACCCTACAGCTAGAACTCAACCCATGGTAGTTAGCAGGAAGGCTCAGCTACACAGCCAGAAACATTTTGTACATATTTAAGGTAAAGCTGACTGCTCTGCACTAACAGCCACATGACTATTCATATTGTTCATTCAAGTCTTCTTCTCAGCTATGTGAAACTTCACCAATTTGTCCATTTCCAGGCTTGAATCAGACCGTGTCTCTTCACATCTTACTGCAAGATTTGTTAGCTAGAGAACCAAGATACAAGTTATCTCCTAAATTCTTCCCTGCCTCCTTCCAATAGCAACAGAAAGATAACCAGAAGGGAAAATGATGGTTTCTGAAACGAGCACACAGGCCCAGGAGAGACTCTAAACCAAACCAACACGAGCTCATTCTCAAAGCTACAAAACATGTTTTCTATCGAGCCCAAAGTACCAGGCCTTCCAAACATTATCTTGTTTGACCTGAACAGTAGAGGATGATACAAACAGAACCAAATTTCCACTTAAAGGCCATAAATGAAAAGGGTAATGTAACATAGAAATTTTCAGTGGGTGATGGGGTGGACTTTTTGAAGTGTGTCCTGTTTGGGAGTGCTCACCATACTGCAAGACTACACACAAGATACTTTTTGTTACAAAAAATCTCTTCTTGGTCCTCATTTCCCATTACTGTTGTGCTGGATGAAAAGTTAGAAAACTTCAAACAGCCTACAATACAGCATCTTATGACAGAAAAACCTCTGTGTTGAATTATGAAGAGCACATGTTGCAATTCTCCTGTATCTCTAATTTTTGTGACTAGTAAGATGCCAGAATAATCAGGGGGTGGGGGTCAGAAATAGGGAAGGGAGAACAATAAGGGCTCAGCTGGTTAACCTGAGAAACAGAGCAGACCCACCACCTGGACAAGGCTGTTTCTCTTTCTAGACAAGGCTACTTCTGCTCCTAGACTACAAGAATCACTTATGGACTTGTTCCATAGCTGCCTGATAGTTAAGGCAAGAAGCATGCACCTCGCTATGTCTTCTAAAATAGACCTTTTAAATCAATTCTTGTCGTCTGTAAATACAGCTGTATGACTGATGGGTTTGTGTTAATACCTGACTGTTTTAATAGGATCACCTTGATTGCCTTCTACTGTTATAATTATCACAGGTCTATAAAGAGATGGCACAAAACATTATCCATATATTACAGATGGAAGAACCAGGGGAGGTCAGCAAGTTGGCCAGTGGCAGGCTAGCGGAAGTTCAGTTTCAGCCAGGGAAATAAGGTTTGCCCTTCAGATTTCTTTTTCAGATCTCCTAGATAAAACATTAACTCCTTGGAAACCATTCTTGCTCCACTAAAACTAACTTGTTTTTCTGAAGGAACATTATACTGCAGCACTATATTTTTTGTCTTTGGCTACATTTTTCATATTAAAAAGTGCTACTTTCATACACTAATCACATTATAAAACATTTACCTTTGGATGTGATGATTTCCCAGGCTTCATCTCTGCCTGAAAGACAATTCAATTTATAAACTTTGAGTAAAATTGCCTTTGAATTACACATATAATTACTATTTGTCTTCAGTCACTTGAAAGAAAGTGAAGTGCTAATAGCCAATAGCCCTAGAAGTTACACTTGATTTACTAATGCAATCGTGCATATCATGTTCAAGCTCCTCCTTAACAAGCTTCAGCTCCTGTTAGAAACATCTGACAGATTTGTATAATGAAGTTCAAGAATCACATCAAAATGTCTTGGACAGGCAGTATAACACATACATGGTGCATAACAACAAGGTAATGATAGATTTACATTGTCTCCTTAAAACTAACTTTCAGCGTAGGAGCAACCTTAATGTTAGAGCTAGGAAGAGCACTCAGGTGTTTAATGGCTGCTTTCTCATTAAAGAGCTTCAAACAAAAAGTTAGTTTTAACACTCACTGCAATCCTTCAGATTTCAGAGTTTGAAAACACACACACAAAATGAGGTATTTCTTAAGAACACAAAGAAATATCTGAAGACTTCTGTTTCTTCCTATTGCACTTCCTTCCCCTACACTCCACCTCCTTCAGGCAGAGAGAACATTTACATAAGCTTTACATTTACTCATATTTATTCAGAAGACTTTTGTAAGTAGAAATATTAAGTCCTCAACTGTAAAAAATCAGGTTCAGTGGGGGGATCTAATCTGGGAAAAAACCTCCAAGTTTAGTAAGGACATGGAATATACACTTTCTTAATACTAAAAGCTTACAGAGACTTTCATTAGGAAAACAAAACAGGAAAAAACCCAAAAACATACACACAAACCCCAGGTTAAAACAGCAGTTACCCCTAGTCAAGCTAAAAGCAGAGTAAGAACAACCAAGCATCAGACTTTGAAGGGCTCTAGCTTTTAAAAACAGTGAGACACTTGTCCTACTTATTTCAAACAGCAAACTTCCATAACTCTGCATCAAGTGGTACATAGTCGTAACTGAAAGTGTTTTCCCCTTAACTCTTATACTTCTCCCAACTGAAAACTCTTAACGAACCTTCTTAGATTATGATGGTACCGTGTAAAAAACCCCAAACAACAAACTAAGAGCAGCTATATTAGATCCTTAGTGTTTCAACGAGCATGAGCTCCTAAAACACCTTACTTTCTAAGCCTGAAGTATTATTTCCATTTGTACGTAAAAGACACACCGGGCTCCTCCTCCTCCATGTATTCTCTCGGCAAGTTAAGCGCCAGTAAAGTTATCAAACACCCACACTAACAGAAATCGTTCAATACGGCAGTGCAGACACTACAGACGCAAAACCTCTACCAGGGCTTCGCAGGAAGGCACCCGAAGGGACTCTTAAGGGCTCCCGAAAGGCCGGCACAGGAGCCACAGCACCCCTACCCGGCCAGCCTGCCTGCCAGCCACTCCCGCCCGGCAAGAATCACGTTTTGTCACTGCGAGATCTCGAAGCCTAAAGTCAACCCCAACCAGCCAGCCGCCGCCCGGTTCCCCCACGCCGCTGTCAGCCCCTCAAGGCGCACCCCGGCTCCCTCCCTCCCCATGGCGGCCTTACGGGAACAGCCCCGTCCGCCACTGCCCCCACCCCTACCCCTACCCCAGCTCCCTCCCTTCAGAGCGGGACCAGCCCGATGAGAGACCAGACCCACCGACCGCATCCTCCCGCGAAGGCTCTCGCCGGCGGTGCCTCAGCCCAGAGCAGACCCCGCCGCACAACTTCAACCCCCGCTCCTTCTGAGCCAGGAAGCCTCTCCCGCTTCCGCTTCCGGGGTAGAGTCCGTCCTCTCTCGCTCTCTCCTTCTCCTCTCCCGGCCTTCTCCCCTCACCCCCACACCTCGCCTTCGGTGTCTACCAGCGCTTCCTCGCCGCTGCGGTAGCCGATGCCTTCCGGCGCGGCTGGAATCACTGCCCCTGGGAGAGGAGTAAGGGACGCGGTGGCAACGGAATGCGGCTTCTCTTCCGGGGCGGAGGGCGGCCGAGGTGACTCCCGCTGCGTGTGAGTCCCTTGCGGAGGTGGCTCTTCTCCTCCACCGTCGGGTGGTAGCGGGAAGGAGTCCGCTCTGGGAGCCGGGGGGTGCGGCCGGGGCGCAGCGGAAGGCGCACGCTGGGTGCTGTCCGTTCCCTCCCGCCCGGTGTCCGTGGCAGTGCCGTAGCGGTACGGTACGGATTGACGGGAGGAAGGCCTCGGCCGTTAGCCTTTACGTCCGGCCGCTGTGTGCCCTCCGAGAGCGGCACCCGGCCCCGCAGGACCCCGCCGCCCCGACGGGTCTCCTTAGGCGCCGGGGAGGTGCCGGGAGCCGAGGGATGAGGGCGGGTTGGTGTCAGACAGGCAGGGCTCCAGGGGAGGGTGGCGGAGGTGATGGATCTCGGAGCGGTGAAAGCTGCCCATGTAGCAGCGGGAAGGGTGGGGTGCATGATGCCTTCTCGTCTGCGTTAGAGTGTCGCAGCCTGGCAGTTGAGTCTCACCTGTAACCAAGGACAGTGGTAACAGCTGGTGACCCTTAAGAAAAGTTTACACGCTGTTTGTTTTTCTGTTAGTTTTTTTTGTTGTGTTGGTTGTTTTTTTTTCTGGGGGGAGTGGGTTGGCTTTTTTGAGGCAGAATAACGTGCTGGCATTTTCTTTCTCTACAAACATATCCCTTTTTTTGTTCGTAGTGAAAACCAGACTCTGATGGCTTCCACAACTGTTTCCCAGCCTTCTCCTAAAAAAACAGTGGCCTCTCACGTTCCTTTTGCAGATCTGTGTTCTACTCTGGAGCGAATACAGACAAGTAAATCTCGTCCAGAGAAAATCAAGTATTTCAAGGAGTTTCTGGATTCCTGGAGAAAGTTCCATGATGCTCTTCATCAAAAAGAGAAAGACGTCACAGATTCTTTTTATCCTGCCATGCGACTTATTCTTCCACAACTGGAAAGAGAAAGGATGGCCTATGGAATTAAAGAAACCATGCTTGCAAAGCTGTATATTGAACTGCTTCATTTACCAAAAGATGGGAAAGATGCTGCAAGGCTTTTAAATTATAGAACACCTGCTGGCTCACGTGGAGATGCTGGAGATTTTGCAACGATCGCATACTTTGTGTTAAAACCAAGGAGCCCAAAACAAGGCAGACTGACAATAGAGCAAGTCAATGAACACTTAGATGCAATAGCTAATAATAACGCTGCTAAAAACAAGGGACTGTTAAAGAAAAGTCTTCTTCAGTTAATTACCCAGAGCACGGCACTGGAACAGAAGTGGCTCATCCGGATGATTATAAAGGATCTAAAGCTCGGTGTTAGTCAACAAACTCTATTTTCCATTTTTCATCCTGATGCTGCCGAATTACACAATGTCACCACTGATTTGGAGAAAGTTTGCAGGCAACTGCATGATCCCTCTGTCTCCCTTAGCGATGTGTCGATCATGTTGTTTTCTGCCTTTAAACCTATGCTTGCTGCTATTGCTGACGTCCAGCAAATTGAGAGACAAATGAATAACCAGGTATTCTACCTAGAAACGAAGCTGGATGGTGAACGGATGCAGATGCACAAAGATGGAGATGTCTATAAGTATTTTTCCCGAAATGGCTTTGACTATACTCAGCAGTTTGGTGTTTCCCCCCTTGATGGGTCATTAACACCATTTCTTCATAATGCTTTTAAGAGCAATGTACAAAATTGCATTCTGGATGGTGAAATGATGGCTTACAACCCTGAGACGCAAACCTTTATGCAAAAGGGAAACAGATTTGATATCAAAAGAATGGTGGAGGACTCTGAGCTGCAGACCTGCTTCTGCGTGTTTGATGTGTTGATGCTTAACGGTCAGAAGCTGGGGCACGAGGTACTGAGCAAAAGATACGAGATCTTAAGCAGCATATTTACCCCAGTAACAGGCAGGATACATGTTGTACATAAAAAGAGTGCCAGAACAAGAAAAGATGTAATTGATGCTTTAAACGAAGCAATAGATAACAGGGAGGAAGGGATTATGGTGAAAGATCCCATGTCCACCTACAAGCCTGACAAACGTGGGGAAGGCTGGTTAAAAATCAAGCCAGAATATGTCAATGGGCTGATGGATGAACTAGACCTTTTAATTGTCGGTGGTTACTGGGGGAAGGGCTCTCGTGGTGGGATGATGTCTCATTTTCTGTGTGCTGTTGCAGAGACACCTCCCCCAAATGAAAAACCTACCATTTTCCACTCTATTTGTCGTGTTGGCTCTGGCTATACGATGAAGGAATTGTATGATCTAGGTTTGAAACTGGCTAAGCACTGGAAGCCCTACCATAGGAAGGAGCCTCCCTCTAACATTTTGTGTGGAACTGAGAAACCTGAAATGTACATTGAACCTTGCAACTCTGTCATAGTTCAGGTCAAGGCAGCCGAGATTGTTAACAGTGACATGTACAAAACTGACTGCACTTTGAGATTTCCCCGGATTGAGAAGATAAGAGAGGACAAGGAGTGGTACGAGTGCATGACTTTGGACATGTTAGCAGATCTCCAAAGCAAAGCAGAAGGGAAGCTGGCATCTAAACACCTTCATATAGATGAGTATGCTGAGCCACAAGAGAAAAAAAAGAAGACTGTATCCAAGGTGAAGAAGGTAATTGGAATAGCTGAGCAATTTAAAGCTCCTGATCTTTCTAGTGTGAACAAGGTTTCCAATGTATTTGAAGATGTTGAGTTTTGTGTTATGACAGGAATGGGAAAATACTCAAAGTCTGAACTGGAAAGTAGAATAGCTGAATGTGGTGGCAGCGTGGTGCAGAACCCAGGGCCAGACACTTACTGTGTCATTGCAGGAGCTGAGAATGTCAGAGTGAAGAACATCATTGCTTCCAACAAATATGATGTGGTGAGGGCAGAGTGGCTGCTTGAGTGTTTTCAAACCAAAATGCTGGTGCCTTGGCAGCCAGCCTTTATGATTCACATGTCTCCTGACACAAAAGAACATTTTGCTCGTAAATATGATTGTTATGGAGACAGCTACACAGCAGACACAGATGTTGCACAACTCAAGGAGGTGTTCTCAAGAGTGAAGGACAGTAAGGTGATACCTTTGGATGTCATTGCAGAGTTAGAAGAACGATACTCGTGGAACAACCTTCGGCTCAGTATATTCAGAGGAAGCACTGTTTATGTGGACTGTTACGCTGTTATTAATGAACCCAGAACCAAAATTCAGGGAACAACACTGTCAATTAGAGTTTTGGAGCTCCGTTTCTATGGGGCAAAAGTAGTCTCTTGCCTTGAAGAGGGTGTCTCCCATGTTGTTATAGGAGATGATCATTCCCGGGTAGAAGACATCAAAGCGCTCAGGAGAACATTTGGGAAAAAATTTAAAATGGTTTCTGAGCTGTGGGTAACAGAATCAGTGAAGGAAGAAGTCCCAAAAAATGAAAGTCATTACTTAATTTAAAGCAGTTTTTAAGCTGGGAGCAAAAGAATTCGTGTTGCCCTGATAGGACTTGGATATCATCAGGTTGCCTTGAAGCCTTTTTGTGTTTTCGTGTCTCTTTAAAGCTGGCTCTGGCTGAAGAATAACACTGTTGTTGAAATCAGAGGAAGGCTTTCAATTATACTGTTGTGGAAGCAAAAGGATGCTAAACTATGTTAGAGGAGAAAAAAAACAGCAGAAAACAGATAATGTAAGCCTGTTACTTAACAAACAGGTCTCAGGAGAGATCTAGTATTTTACATTGCTCTTACTAGTGCTTGCCTCCATTGTTCAAAATGGAGGCAATAATTTACTGTTTTATGGAGACTCTACTATAACTTATTGCTTATTTATCCTTTTACAGTCACATTAATGTTTCTGTGTAAATTCCATATCCTATAGAATTCAGTAATTGATAAGCCTTGTCTGTCCTGTTTTAATTTATTTACATTGATTTTAGCACTGAGCCCCACACAGCCTTTCAGTAGCACTTTGGTTCTAGGCTATTGCATTGCTCTGATGCTACTTTCTGTAAATAAATAACCATTTTAAAATAGAACCTAAACTTCTGAAGGAGCTGCTAATGAATTAATAATGACCTATGTATCTGTAAAATACAAATCAATTCTTTAAAAGCTGTAATGACCTTCTGTGCTCATTACAGTTGAACTGTGAAGTGTGACAGGGCTGTTTTTACCCTTAACTATCAGTTTACCTGTCAAAAATGTTCACTGTTTTGGGTTTTATTTCAATTGCTAAATAAAATCTATTTTTTAAAGTTTGCCTGGTATTTTTTTTTCTTTAGTGAGAGATGTTTTGTGTGTGTATGCTCTTTTAAAAGTACAAAACTTAGTTTCTGATTTTACTGTGTTAGATAATTTATGCATTAACTTAACAAGTAGAACTGCTGTTGGGCTACTCACCAAGAACCAGGTTTTGTCTGACCTGTTTCTTCAATGCTTTTTCCGGTTGTGTTCATATAAAAAGAATTGGGAACTATTTTATGAGAGGCTAAATGGAATGCAGCTTATTCTTATCCCTTGTAGTTACTGTAAACATTAGGACTTGAAATATACTAAATAGGCAAAATGTGCTCAGTGGTGGTATAGCTGTGTTACCTTGCTCGGACAGTTAGTTAGGAAAACTGCTGTGTGCAGAAAGAGTTGTAACCAGCCTTGCTAAGGACTTCTGATCAGATTGGAAGCTGCATTTAAGTTGGGCCCCTAGTCTTAGTTCTCACCATAGCTATCTTGCAGCTGTGCTTGGCCACATATCTAGCTGATCCCAGTCCTAGCGTGATGCTGGACCTACTTTATCACTGTGAGCTTACCTAGGTGTCACTGGCTGACCAGGTTTACCATCACCAGGCCTGCTTTGCTTATCTTCTTGGTGGGACTTGACTGGTGGAACTGTGCCATTTGTTGGGGAAGACACCACCTTCTGCCCTCCTTGCTGTCGCCTCAGCTCCCAGCATGCTTTCCTTCGTGGAGCAGCCTGCTTGCATCTCTTGTTACTCCAGGGAATGGAAGGAAACTCTGCTTCCTTGCTCCTTTCCTTAATGGAAATCCTCACTTTTCACAGAACCACTTTTCCATATCCTCATGATCTCAATCTGGTATTTAGTATGGATCTGAACTTCTTTCCAGGACTGAATTAAAAAAAACAATAAAGACATTTTTTACTATAGTGCATCAGTTTGGTGAAACACTTAAAACCTGTGTGGTCCCTCTTGCTCAACAGCCAGTCACTCTTCCCTGAAGTAATCCATCCGTCTATTTTGAAAGCCTCTGCATAAATATCTTTGCAAAGCAAAAGCTGCATTTGTTCAGGTGAAAAGAAACCAGTCAAAAATCTCTGTCAGCTATGGTAAATGACAGGCAAGGTGTATTGTTCTGTTTATGGCACCCCAATTTGATGATCTGATGAGAGGTTTTAAATAGCTCTTTAGTTTGCTAATGAGGTTGACATGCTAGTTTTTGTAATATTTAGTTTCAATCTTTCTGTTAACATTCAAAATGTCATTTAATCTTTCCAATGCATATGTAATTTCTGTTTGAATAGCTTAAAAAAGGGACTTGGAAGTTTTAAGGTAAAAAAAATTTCTTGAAAAAGAGAAAAAAAAAAAAATGTTCACTTAAAGATGACTAGGGAAATGCCTTTTAACATAGTCAGTACATCCCCAGCTGGTAACAGCTGTTGTACCACAAAACAGTAGATGGGCCTATAAATTTTTACTGTACTACTTTTTGCCATGAGGGAATAGGAATGAGACAACACTGAATTCTCATACAAAGATAATAGTGAAGGTGGAGCTTGTAGGTAATAAGTAAAATGTTATTTTCTAGAAGTAAGGAAATTAAAAGGCATCGATCTTTTCCAGATAAAATATATTTAGTTTTAACTTATTTAATTTTAGTGAGACATTTTGAACAGAAATAGCTTTTCCTTTATAATTTTGGGTAAGATTATTTTGAAAGAAGGTAGGTAGCCAGCAAGGCAGGTAACCACACTCAGAGGCAGGTAGACAGCCCCAGAGGTAGGTAGCCAGACAGCCAGGCATATAGCCCCAGAGGTAGGTAGCAAGCCAAGCAGGTAGGCAGACCCAGAGGTAGGTAGCTATGCAGCCAGCCAGACAGCCTCAGAGGTAGGTAGACAGCCAGGCAAGCAGCCTCTGAGTTGGGTAGCCAGCTGGGCAGGCTGGTAGCCCCAGAGGTAGGCAGTCAGCCCTAGAGGTGGGTAACCAGGTAGGGAGACAGGCAGCCCTAGAGGTAGGTAGCCAGCCAGGCAGGCAGAAAGCCCCAGATGTAAGTAGCCACGCAAGCAGGCAGTGCCAAAAGGACATAATCAGCCAGGTAGTCTTAGAAGCATGTAGCCAGCCTGGCAAGCACAAGCACAGGCAGCAGAGAACAAGCCCTTGCTTACCATTTTCCCCACGAATGAGATCTCGCACCAGGGGTTTGGCTACCACCTCAAAAAGCTCCTTCTGAACAACGCTGGTGTCAAACACTTCTTGAAATGAATAGTGGGTCTGAAATAAAGAAGAGACACTGTCCTGAACCTTCAGTTACCCTCTCCACAAGTCAGTTGCTTGAAAACGCTCCCTTGTGCTGAGGACTCCAGAGCTGGACCCAGCACTGCAGGCGAGGTCTCCCCAGAGCAGAGCAGAGGGGCACAATCCCCTCCCTGACCTGCTGGCCATGCTGCTGGGGATGCAGCCCCAAACTCAGACATTACAAGGTCCTGCAAGCAGTCTCAACAGTTGCCAGCTTTGCTTTGGCTCCTTTTAACTGCTCTCCTCCACCCTCGAGAAGCCTTTTGAAAGATGGAGAATAGCCTTGATGGCTAAGGGTGCACTTTTGCTCTCAGGGCTTTGCTGGCCTTGACAATTCCCTTTTCAAAAAGTGCAGACTGCTCATTTGCATCCTGCAAGAGACCTCCCAGGGCAGCAGAAAACATCTACAGCAAGGAGAAGGACCTTGATCCCCAATTCCAGGGAGCCCCTTCAGCCCCCCCAAGGCGGAAGGAGGGCACACGAGTAAGGTTTCCCTTACCTCCCGGTACTCCCCATTGCAGGATCTTCTGTATCCCTCAGGTGGCTGGATCCGCACCGTGCTCTCATTGATCACCTCTTCCTGGTCCAGGCAGCTGAGTAGCTGTAGCCTCCAGTACAATTGGGTAGGGAAGTGAGGGGTCAGGGTCCTTTATCACTCAGTGCATTACTGAAGGGCAGTCGAAGGCCAAGCTCCCGGGGAAGTACCATAACAGGCAGAGAGGGGCCACTGCCCTTCCCTATCCGGTGGACACACACTTACCCCCAGGGCACCTTTCAGGCTAGGCTTGGATGGCTTCTTCAGCTCCGACCTCTGTGGGGTTCTGGTCATACTAAGAGAAGGAGGGAGGTGTGCGAGACGGCTCGGTGGCCTCATAGGACTGAGCTGGGCCAGACAGACCTGGGGAGGCCCCATATAAGCAGGCCAGAGGGTCTTAAAAGAGGGCCTACAAGAGCCGCGGTGGTGCCACAGGACAGGAGCAGGTAGAGTTAGCCTCACAAGACTGGACCAGCAAACTCAGAGAAGGCCCCACAAGACCTGACTGAGCCGAGGTGGACTCAGGAAGGCCCTGCAGGAGCCAGACAGCAACGGGGGTGCGGGCCGGGCCCGGCAGAGCTGGGGAAGATCTGCAGGACTGAGGACTGGGCCAGGTTGGGTCGGAGGAGACTCAGGGCAGCCCACAGGACCGGGGCAGCTCCACACGACTAGGCTGGGGGAGGCTCCACGCCGGGCAGAGTTGGAAAGGAGCCCTACACCGTCCTCGTGTCGTTAGACTCTTGGCTATCGATCGACCGAACGCTGCAGCCCCAGCTCCGCACTACCCCCAATCGGCGGCGCCGCGTACTCGCTGCCGTTTAAAATGTGCGTACGGACCAGCAGCATGCGGAGCGCGCCCGGGCAGAGGCGCGGCAGCCAACCGCCATCCCTCGCGGGATGCCTGGGACCGAACCGTTATCAGGGTGACGGCTAAGGTGCTCTTAGTAAAGCTCTGCTACCTTCTCTATATCCCCCTCCGTCTGCTCTTGCGAGTATTCATCCTTGTTTTAATGCCTTTAACCTTTCACCAATACCACTAGCTCCTCTGGTGTGGTTATTAACTTTGAACCAATCTCTCTTGCTTGTTCCTCCACCAGAATGCAATGTCCAACACGAGCTAAAAGCAGTGCTCAGCAATAATTGCCATCATCCTATACAATACTAGCAGTAGACTTATGGCTTCACTTTGGAGGCAGAAGAATAAAGAACAAACCAAATAAAAATGAAGCCATTTGGCAAAGGAGTCAATTTTCATTCTGAAACTGGAGAGTTTCATTTGAAAGAAACATTCAAGCACTGATAGAAGCCATTGAAGCATTTGTGGCAGCTAAAGAACAGAGTTTGTTTAGTGACCGCTCCCAGTGAGGAATAGCACAAATTAAAAGAGCCTTTTCACAGTGCACACAAAAGTTCCCCAAGTCCTTAAAAATGAACCTCAAAAGAGCTTTTTGTGCATCAAGCTGTTGGAACAAGGCTCTCTCCCTAACTTCAGTATTCCTAACATCACACAACACCTCGGGGACATGTCCATCCTATTGACCTTTTATTGTCCAAGAGATTTCCTTGTTTCAGGACTAATGCATTCGTTCCCTGAGCTGCAGAGCTGTGCTGAGACAATCACCAGGGCAAGAGGGAAGAGATGAATCATGAAGCTCCAGAGCCAAAACGTTCACTTGAAATTCATCAACAACTGATACTCCTCAAAAATACAAACATTGGGTCTGCCTAAACTTGCTTCCTGCTTTATTCTTCCCCTTCTGCAAATCCAAGGAGATCACAGAATCATTACGGTTGGAAAGGACCCTCAAGATCATCTAGTCCAACCGACAGCCCTACACTACTCTTATCCCTAAATCATCCCCTGAAGAAACACATCTATCCTCTTAAAAACCTCCAGGGATGGTGACTCCACCCCCTCCCTGGGCAGCCTATTCCAATATCTCACCACTCTTTCAGTAAAGAAATTCTTCCTAATATCTAATCTGAACCTGCCCTACCACAACTTAAGCCCATTCCCCTCTAGTCCGGTCATTAGTCACAAGGGAGAAGAGGCCAACACCTGCCTCCCTAGAATGAACTTCCAAGTAGCTGAAGAGAGCTATAAGGTCTCCCCTCAGCCTCCTCATCTAAACAACACCAGCTCCCTAAGCCTCGCCTCCTAAGGCCTGTTCTCCAGACCCCTGATTAGCTTAGTTGCCCTTCTCTGCACCCTCTCCAGTACCTCAGTGTCCTTCCTATACTGCAGTGCCCAAAACTGCACACAGTACTCAAGGTGTGGCCTCACCAGTGCCGAGTACAGTGGCAAGATGACACTGAGCATTCATGACTGGACAGAACTGTCAACTACTGCAATGGAAGTGAACAACAACTTTATTATAACTATCTATCAAACCCTCTTTTCTCAAATTACAAATATCAGAACCTGCCAGAAAAAGAGAACTTCTGGCACCAGAGTTCCTTCTGTTCCTCCTCCAGCCAAGATTTCTTGTTCTCCAGACCCAGAGTCTCTCAAATCCAAACTGGTTTTCTTTGACTACAAAAGAACAGAAAAAAGGCACAAACAACTCTCAAGATTTTACACAGCAGCAGTTTTTCTTAACAGCAGACAACAGCCTCTTGCCCTGTTCTGCTGTACA
>VWZX01011033.1:0-190126 GCA_013399015.1 Galbula dea
GATATGTTGGGAAAAATCAGGAGACCACTTAAAAAAAAAATTAAAAAAAAAAAAAAAAAAGCCTAAAAAAACCAGAAAGCTTTTGAATGATATTTGAATCAAAGATGCAGATGGCATCTTAACATCTGTGCAGAGGTATGTCATTCATGGAGATGATATGAATGAAACTAATTTTTAAGGTTGACAGAGCTTAAAACACAGAAAACTGTTCCAAGTTTTCTGTGCTTTAAGTTTCAAAGTGATTTTCAGGTAACATTTTGAGAAAGTGTTTGGAAATCATGAACACTGCATTGTTCATGGCCTACCTTGATTTCACAGGTTTACATTCTTTCAAGACCAAGGAGGGTGGGGGGGAAAGCCTCTGCAAACCTATTTACACAGAATTTCTATGGAGGCTGAGAAGCAGTAATTGATTTAGTCTGGAAGAGTGTTTATGGAGAAAGGGCATATCAGGGACATATTGATCTTCATAATCAGTCATGCTTCCAGTTACATGATAAAGGAGCTACTGCTTTACTGTGCAGCTCATCCTCTAACCAAGTGTATGCACAGAGCTTCAGTAGGCCAAATATTCCATTATATTTGCTTTGCTGGAGAGAGATTCTATTGAATATACTGTCTGTATATAAAAACTTGTTTTCTTGTCACCTCTGTTTTTACTACAGTTCTGTCCAAAGACTCAGATTTCTCAAAGAACAGAGTAATCTATTGAAAATATAAGATTGGCTCTCAGTGAATACATATTGTTGTAGTTCCAGTAGAAGAGTTGCCTCAGGATACACCAGTGGAGAACCTAACTTGGTATACGTAAACTAATAAAATCCTTGTCAGCTGCTGCACTTCTTAATTAATTCCTTCTAGTTTGTCTATTTTCTTTGGAGATATCAGGGCTGGATCCAAAAAAAAATAATCTGATCTAAAAATAAGGATTTTGGCATCTAAGCAAAGATATGGGTGGGCCCATCTTCATCCTTCCTTGTTTAGGCATTTGGTGCCTGAGACAACAAATTTAGCAGCTTTAATCTGTAGAGAGAAATATTCCAATCTAGAGGACAATATAGTTCTTGATGTTTGTGTCTGTTTCAACTGCCTAAGGAGAGGAGCCTGGAAGACTGGGGTCAGAGCTTGTGTGCCTCAGTTAAGTATAAACTTAAGAAGATGAAACCATGTTTGTGAGTAGGTTCACATTTTTTATCATCTTTAAATCCCTCCTTCCTAGATTCTACGAAATCTTGGAGTTTAGAAGTAAATTTAATACTCATAGAGAGCAAAAAGAGGAAATTGAAGAAGGAAGTCAAAATCTGTTATTCAGTATTTTGGGGCTTTCATCTAGAAAGGAGGAGACCTGTGTTCTTGACTCTGCTCCCAGCAATGTTCTGTCATTGTACCCACAACAGGAATTTCTTAAAAAAATGAAATAATCATCGTAACATAGACCAAGACCCTATATATTTTGTAGATACCAGCAATAAGTTTTTCTCTTCCAGGCACTTTGTAAAATAATTAGATGGGCCTAGACTAGATGAGAATGATCAGACATCATCTCTAGGGAGAAGAGTAAAAGTCTGGATTCAAAATGAGTTAAGAAACTTTGTTATATCCTTATCTGTGTATATGGACTCTTTAGAAAATGTGACTTTTTGGTACATTCTCTGTTTAGCATTTTCTATTATCTTGTTCAGCTGTAGGGTTTTTCCAGACTGTAAAAATCATTCCCATTCAATATAGGATGACAGTAAACATTAAGTGCCTAGAAGTATTAGGTTTTAATTACCTTCCTCAGTTTTTCCTTTTTTGTGTCTTGCATTTTGTGCTGTATGTGTTTTAAGATGTATGTAATTCTATTAGCATCTTTCTTTCTCTAAAAGCTTTGCTAATGTTTTCACTGTCTTATCTACTCCTTATATGATTTCTTTCTGTTTCTTTCCCTTTATGTTGAATTGAATTCAGAAATTGCTTTGGTGTATGTTTAAGGAGAGCTGAGGTCAACACTAGAAGGCAGTGAGTAGGATTCTTCTTCCCAAAGGCAGAAACCTGCATCTCATGGGATACATCTAATTTCAAAGTGGATATCTAAAATGTATGTCAGGTGACTCATCTGCTGCAAGAGTCTATTTATTCTCCTTTCATTATAAAAGGAGCACAAATGACTAGACCAGATATGTTCGTCTATATTGCAACTGTCTACACTATACCATTGGGAAAACCAAAATCCAAACCAAAAACCTAACCAAAAACCGTAAGAACTAAATAGGACAACAGGAAAGTAAATAACAAAGCTGGAGATCATGTAGACCTGAGGAACTGTTTGCAGATAAACTACCTGCTAGGCAAATAAACTACCTGCTAGGCAAAGGAAGCTCACAGAATCCATCCCCATCCCCACTGACTTTTCCAAAATCTTCCATTGCCAACACCTAATTCTTGACATGGTGATACCATGTCAACAGCTAATTCTTTAGTTTGCTCTGCCTCCCTAAAAAGACCTTTGCTTTCATGTGAAACATTCACTAATCTACTGTTATATCAGTGTAACCAGTTGAAAACTATGTAGTTGGCAACCACCTCTGTTTCAAACTCCTTGTGAAAAATAATCACGGAGCATAACATTTATTTCTTAATGGACAAAGCACTCATCACTGTGAATTTTAAACAGTCAAAGAAGGAGCCCTGCCAACTCTGTCTCTACACTTACACTAGCAAGGAGAACACATGTCTATAAATATGACCTTTGTCCAAATGACATCCTCTCCTAATCTGAATGCCTGCTCCTCTCCGACCTGCCATAAATAACCCAGGCTCATTTTATAAACCATCCTTAGTATAGGATAAGCAAAGCAAAATTTTTGTTTCCAAGTAATTTATTTCAGAATCAAGATGTTCTTGTTTTCATTTGAATATCAAAATATCCTTCTGCTCTGCCATTTGGTGAACAGAACATTTATAACTATGCAAAGAGGCTAAATTAGGTTTTAAGTAGAAGAGTAACAGAAGAATGAGATTTGTATCTGACTGTTAACCTAAGCAGCAGAGGTACACTTTCCCTCTCACTGTATTCTTTATGAGTCAGTAGCAGCAGTGTAGCAGTAACAAACAATTGAACTGTGACAACATCTTAAACCACTGCAGTTCTTTGCTTGCTGATTACAAGCTATATCTCTACCTCTAAAATAAATATATATTCTTATAGCAATGAGACTAAAAAGAATTTGAGAACAGGATGAAAAATTTCATGGAGACGAGATGCAGAGAGGTTTTATTTGCTTTTACAATGCAGAGAAATGAACTACAGAATGAGTATTAATAAAATATTTGCTTTCTGGAAATAACAAGTTTTATGCTACTTCCCATACCCAATACTTGGTCCCAGCCATGCAATGCAGATTATATTGCTTTTTGAAGTAACATGAGGTAGTCTTTGTTTATAGAGCTGACACAGCCATGAAATGTTTTCTAACTAGTGCCTTGTGGAATGGAACAGTTCATGAACAGCTGTTTTCTTTTGCTTAAGTTTGTGCTAAGCATAATAAATGCATATGTCAACATTCAATTAACAGAATTGTTCAAAAATTTTTGTTGTTCAGCTAGAATTAATTAATTGTATTAATTACTGATGAATGTGGTGCCTTGTGCTCTAATAAGTTTTAATTGATTTTATTTTATTTCCATAACCTTGGATCATTAGTTTGTAATAATTGTCATCTTTAACTCATGAAAACCATTGGTACAGACTTTCCCTCAAACATACATAATAGTAATTGGTACTTTTAACTACCTGAACTCTCCATGTGTGTTTCAAAAAGAGTGGCATGTTATGACTTGTTCTCTGTTGTATTTAGGAAGCCACATAGCTGCTGTCATTTAGAAAGACTGCATGGAGAACAGTAACTATATAACTGTGAAGCCACTATAGCCACTATTAGCATGTAGTCACCACCTAACAATGTCTACATTGTTGGCTAATTATGTAATTTTTGTTTGATACTCTCTTGGATATTTTCCCTACATTTTATTCTTTTTATTCTGGAAATAACTATTATTGCTAACAGTCATTCAGATTTATTACTATATATGCTCACACATAATGCACATTTAATATATCTGCTGGTATTTGGGTTTTAGTCATCCACAAACAGTCCATAAAACACTTCTGGCAACCTGTGCCTCTAATAGTATTGTATTGGCAAGGTTTTGGTAGCATGAGGAGCTACAGGGACGGCTTCTGTGACAAGCTGCTAGAAGCTTCCCCTATGTCTAATAGAGCCAATGCCAGTCATCTCCAAGATGGACCCACCACAGGCCAAAGCTGAGCCCATCAGCAACAGTGGTAGCACCTCTGTGATAACATATCTAGGAAGGATAAAAACCCCTGTGCAACAGCAGCTGAAAAAAAGTAGTGAGAATATGTAAGAGAAATATCTTTGCAGACTGCAAGGTCAGTGAAGAAGAAGGGGAAGGAGGTGCTCCTTTCACTGGAGCAGAGATTCTAACTAAGATTCTAACTAAGCTAATCAGGGGCCTGGAGAACAGGCCTTACGAGGAGAGGCTTAGGGAGCTGGGCTTGTTTAGCCTGGAGAAGAGGAGGCTGAGGGGTGACCTTATCGCTCTCTTCAGCTACTTGAAAGGCCATTCGAGGGAGGCGGGTGTTGGCCTCTTCTCCCTTGTGACTAATGACAGGACTAGAGGGAATGGGCTTAAGTTGTGCCAGGGTAGGTTTAGATTAGATATTAGGAAGAATTTCTTTACTGAAAGAGTGGTTAGATATTGGAATAGGCTGCCCAGGGAGGTGATGGAGTCAGCATCCCTGGAGGTTTTTAAGAAGAGGATGGATGTGTTTCTTGAGGGGATGATTTAGGGGTAAGAGTAGTGTAGGGCTATCGGTTGGACTAGATGATCTTGAGGGTCCTTTCCAACTGTAATGATTCTGTGATTCTGTGATTCTGTAGGCTGTGGTGAAGACCATAGTGAGGCAGGCTGTCCCCCTGCAGCACATGGAGGTTGATGGTAGAGCAGATATTCACCTGCAGCCCGTGAAGGACCCCAAACCGGAGCAGGCAGATACATCCAAAGGAGGCTGTGACCCTGTGGGAAGCTTATGCCAGAGCAGGCTCCTGGCAAGACTTGTGGCTCAATGAAGAGAGAGGAGCCCACACTAGATCAGATTTGGTGGCAGGATTTGTGACCTCATGGGTGATCCATGCTGGAGCAGTCTGTTCCTGAAGAACTTCATCCTGAGGGAAGGACATATGCTGCAGAAGCTGGTGGAGAACTGTTTCTGATAGTAGAGACCCCATGTGTGTGAGGAGTCCTCCCTCTGAGAAGGAAGAAGTGGTAGAAATAACACGTGATGAACTAACCACAAGCCCTATGCCCCATCTCCCTTCACCACTCTCAGGGAGGAGGAAGAGAAAATTGAGAGTAAAGTTGAGCCTGAGAACAAGGGAGGGGTGGGGGGAAGGTATTTTAAGATTTAGTTTTTCTTTCCCATTCTCTTACTCAGATCTGATTGGTAATAAATTAATCTAATTTCCACAAGTCGAGTCTGTTTTGCCTCTGATGGTACTTGCTGAGTGATCTTTCCCTGTCCTAACTTGATCCCATGAGCCTTTTGTTATATGTTCTCTCTCCTGTCCAGCTGAGGAGAAGAGTGATAGAGTAGCTTTGGTGGGAACCTGGCATCCACTCAGGGTCAACACACCATCAATATAAAGCCATCATTTGACAATATTCTTATTTTAATGGAAATATGACTTAAAGAGTTTCTATTTCACTGTCTTCCACCTCCTAACCTGATCAGGGTTGCTGTTCTTCCTCCCTCCAGATTGTTTTGACACATGACTGTGGACTATGCAGCAAATATGGTAATTTAGAAGTAACCTTTTCTTGACCTCTGAAACAAAGAAAGGTCTTTCTTTAACCTGGATCATTTCATTGTTTCCCTTTGCTTGACATCTCAAACAGTTGTAGTGGTAAAAAAGGATAGTAAACAGCTATGGACTGGAGGCCACCAGAGGCAGGAAGGAAGTGTGAGATCCATGAACTGATCTCATTTATAAGAGTGTCAGTATCATGAAACTATCATCTCAGTCCAACCCTGCAGTAAGTGGAATTGTTCCTGCTTGTAATAAAGTATATTAACCTTTATAATTCTGATTTTCATTGTCATGTTTCGTCTTCCCTTTAAACCTATCACATCATTCCAAAAGTAGATACAGCAAAAGCAATGAACCAGGTCATTAGAAAAGTGGCATGGAAAGTGAGAGCTCAGATTTAATTTTTTGCTCTGTCACAAATGTGTCACTCATCTTGAGGCAAGCTGAAATTGCCTCCTTAATTTTGAAATAGCTTCTTGCCATTGGGTGAAGTGCATTTAGCATGGTACTAAATTGATCTACTGACTAGATGATGCTGAAAGGAGAATTTCTTCAGTCTTCCTACCTTACCAGGTAAGCTTCCTGCAGCATAATGGGCTTAAACCCTTAGACTTGCACAAAAGAAGAAGAAACAGTGAGCTGGTAGACAAGGTAGAATAGGACCACAGCTTTTGGCAGCAACTTAACATCAAATTGGTTTTCCATTAACAAGAAAATTTGTCCTCAGTTACTCATCAATAAAATAGGAGTAATAACATTTTCCTTTATATGTTATGATGAGGATAAAAATATAAAAGCCATGAAGTGTTTATGTATATTAGTTACTGGGGCCAGAGAGTATCTTAAACATATTTTACTCCTGGGATTAATAAAGAAACAAAATTATGATTCTCTATAATTTTGAGCTTTGTAGTGCAATTTCTAACTAATCCAAAGAATGGATTAGAATCTTCCAAGTCTAACCTTTTCTGGTCAGTTTCTTGAAATTTTAACAGCTATAAATTACAATGCAGAGTAAGGACAGCAAACAATTAGTCCTAGTGAATTTAAGACACATTTCCAAGTGTTTTAAATGAGTGAGTGACAATTCAGAGCCAAGAGTAGACCAATGTTTTAAAATATAACAGCATGGCTCTCAGTTTCCCGTGGGATTGTTTAAAACTATATCTATTTCCACTAATATCTTGTTATTTAACTTCATTTGTGACACCTGAGGTTCATATTGCAATTTGTGAGAATGTGGACATGGATAAATTTGAAGCACTGGTGTCTCAGAGACTGCAACAGCAAGGATATGTGATTGGAATGTTGCTTCCTTTCATCTTCACAATCTGTTCCTTCCTTGACCAACTTATTTAACTGGCTTTGCCTTGTGCTCCATTCAGGTTGAGAAGGTGGCACTTTATGATGTACAAGTTTACTCTGAGTCATGTGCTAAGACTGTATAGTCTTGGTCATTTTTGCCTTTGAAAACATGATGCAGGGAGGCCACCTATAAAATCAGATTCCATAATGATGATATTTAGACAATTGTAGATCACATCATGTTACTGCACCCTTTTATCTCTGACTACTTAAATTCACACTAAAATATCACTAAATTTCTGCAAAATAACCTTGCTGGTGAGGGAATGTCAAGATTTACTTAAAGCAATGTGAACTACTAAAAGCCAATTTTTCCTTCTTGCTAGCCTTACAACTGGATGTTTTCTCTCTATTCCCCCCTCTCCTGTTTTTTTTTTACCCTTTTCCTCATTTAGTTACATTAAAAATCCTTTTGGCAGGATGTCTTCTGTAGATACATCAGAGTCCTTGAGAGAAATGCCTGGAAAACTAGTTCCATTTACATGTACATTTTAGGAAATCTTGCTAACAGCTGCATTTTTCTATTAGAAATGGTTTCAAAGGCTACATAAAAAACCAAAGCCAAATGAGGCAAAGTTTAAGTGAGAAAGCATGTGTGCAATATTAAGCCTAGAAAAAGGAACATTTACTTAGAGAAATCCAGGCCTTTCTTTGCAGCACTTTTCAGAAAACATATTAGGAAGTATAGGTCAAATTTTCATTTGGTGTAAATGTGTACTGCTCTGCTGAAATCAATTAAACCTCCTTTAAAGAGTCAAGCTTGGGATCTAGCCAACTTTCAGGTTTCCAAATGCATATCAAAGAGCTGCAAGTACCTTAATGCAGACTGATTATATTCATTTCCTATTTAGTACCACTTGGAATTAACTGCTTAGCTGGATACTTAGAACTACCCATTTTAAAAGTATTTAGAAAGACTATACCAGAAAACATTTAATAAAAATATTTAAAAGATACTCAAAGAGAGAGAAAAAATAGTTTATGCTCATCCACCAGCCCCTCCAACTTATTCTACCTTGATTTTGGATGTATGAAGAAAGCCTGAAAACTTTCTTTTCTGTATTTATTTCGAATCAGCTTATTTCTGCCTGGAACTCTGCAGTTGGAGAACTGGGATCAGGGTGACATCATCAGAGACAACTTGCAAAACTTGGAACCATTCAGAGAGAAAAAAAAAGTTGCACAGATTATAAGTGATTTCCTGACATGAGGTTAAGAGAGAATATAAATCAATTTGTAATTTGGCTCTGGGACTGCAAAAAGACAGATTTTTAAACCAGGGCCTCATTTTTCACACCTTCATTTTCAAGCACAAATAAAGTCTCTGTTTAGAAGCCTTTTTTTTCCCCTTTGATTCATTTATGTGAGCAAAGTCAAAATTACTTCATAAAAAGGCAGGATTCTCTCCTCAATTATTATCCAGGAGGCAGGATATAAACTCAACATGCTAGAATAAAATTAATCTATTGCTGTATCTTTCCCAGTGGCTGCAAAAGGGGGTTTGTATAGCAATCAAGGCCATTGTCTTTGAGTAGCAGCTGAACTTCTGGCTTTTTTGTTTTTATTGTTCAGACTTTATTGGCTCATTCAGACTAACCCTAGGACATTAATTAGAGCTGGTTCAAAGTAGTAAAACTTTTGCAAACCTCTCTTAAATGTTTTTAGGGTTCTTTTTCAGCTTTTTTCCCCCTAACTGAAAAAATAACAAGTTTTATAGTAGGAAAAAAGAGAACAAAAACTGAGAAGATTTGTAGTTCACAATGCCTCCTTCTCATCTTCAATTTTCCTTCTGCCTTCTAACTCCTCATCCTCCTATCTCTAGATCTTTCTGTTTTCCTTGGCTGTTTCTTTACTCTTTCTACAGCATTTCCTTCCCCTGGAAAATCTCACTACTGGGGAATTTGCATAATTCCAGCTCTGACAAACTAATCATCAGCTAGCCTCATGTCTATCTTGAAGTGTCATCACAAAACTAAAGTTTTAAATTAATGTTTGCAAAAACTGGAACCTCCAAGCCCTGATAACTTTGAATTTTCAACTATATTTTAATTCAACCAAGAATATTGAGGGGAGAAGAAAAAAATTTTGCAGAAGTGTAAATTGCAATGTGTTTAGAAATTTAATCTTCCTGGTGGCCCATCAAGAGGGCTGTTAATCCCTCATGCCACTGAAAGCTTTCCTGTCAAGTGGTGTAGGAGCCTTAATGTCTGGGGAATTGGAGAGCAGGAGAATCTGGAACCCAGCATCAAAGTGACTTCTTTGGCTATGTGCCTGGTAGGCTTCCCTGGAGATGGGAGTTTCTAGCAGGGTTGCCTTGGGTGGATAGACTGGCAGATAGCTGAGCAAGTTTCCATCTGAAATCCACCTGGTGGTAATTGATTTTCAGCAGTTAAACATCTTGGATATTTTCTGAGAGAATAATTTAGATGTACTCACACCTTCCAAAGATGCTGGATCTGCACTGAAGCATTCTGGCAGCTCTGTGGGAAGGTGTGTGTGTAAGTGAAGGTCTTAGAGCCCAGCAGAACTCTTGACATGGCTGGCCCCAGGACAGTGGGGCTGCAGGCTTGGGAACTTCACCTCTTTCTCCCCCACTTGCTGACTTATCAGGAGGGAGTCAGCAGGGAAGAGAAACCCATGAGGTGCTATTTCAGGGTGCCTCCTGGCAACTAGGTCAGGAAGAAGAAAATTGGAGGGAAAACTAGAAAAGTTGGTTGAAAATGGGTTCAAGTTGTGCCAGGGCAGGTTTAGATTAATCTATAAGGAAAAAATTCTTCATTAAAATCATGGTGCAGTACTGGCACAGGCTGCCCAGGAAAGTGGTGGAGTCACCATCCTTGGAGGTTTTCAAAAAATAAGTAGATATGGCACCTTGGGGAATGGTTTAGAGCTTACAGCAGTGTAGGGCTATCAGTTGGACTTGATGATCTTGAAGGTCCTTTTCATCTGTGATAATTCTATGATTCTATGGTTGTAGCACTGGAGAGCTTAGTTCAACATGACAGGATCCAGAGAAGGCAAGCCAAAAAATTATGTTGCAATAAAGAGTAAAGGAAGCCTTATACTTTTCTGAAGAGTATTTCTTATCACTGCCTGAACACAAGCAAGTTCCTCATGTCTTTTGCTTTTACAGGACATGCCACTGGAGGAAGTCCTCAAAAGGGAGATGCAGAAGTCAGGCTGATGAGGTGGCTTCCTGCCTGCCTGGGGCCATCCACTGGTGCATATGTTTGCTTTCTTGCATTTCCCTCTAGAAGATGAGTTACAACGTGGGGAAATACCAAAGGGGTGATATTGTAACTCTGTGTGGAAACATAGGATAGAGAAGAGACAGGCAGAGGGAAAAAGAAATCCTCTCCTCCTCTTCCTACCATGGTTGTTTAATGTATTAACAAACAAAGCTACTGCAGGTACCCTTGGGTTTTATTTTTACTACATTCTGAAGGTATATAATTCTCAGATATATAATTACCCAAAAATAAATGCCCTGAATGTCAAGCTGCAATCCTAGAGAAAATGTAAGTGCCTGCTTTCATGTCCTTAAAGACAAGGCTAGCTTAAGAAATAAACATTTTCAAAGTTGTGCATCATCTATACTCAGATAATATAATATACTGAAGTAATTTTCCAAAGCAACCCCTTCTCTCCAACAGTTTAAGATTAAGTTTCTTAAGGTTTTCCAGCAAATGAACATAATTGGAAAAAAAATTGCAATCTAGATTTGTAATCTCTGCTGTAGCTGGAATTTCTCCTGGGCCTGTTAAAATAATTTGTGCACAAAATTATTGGAGACGGGCCAGGGATTTGGCTCAAAGGATTCTTGGCAGGACAGAATTTATCTCACTGCATTACAATTAAAACATTTATTTCTTTTTTATAGAGTTCATCCCTCTGTAAACATCCCTCTGTTCTCCTAAGTTTGGTATCTCTCTGTAGGTACAGTAACACAGAAGCATGAAATAATTTCATTATTATTTTCTGTTACCTACATCACTAAAATTCATCTTTAATCCTGCACCTTGAGGATTTTGAAACCAGAAAGAACCAGAAGTCCCAATCACATCTTTTTAGACTGTATTGTATTCTTCTCAGGGCAAGTCATTAAATATCATAGTGAGAAGACTTTAGAGTGTTTAGAAGACTTTAGAGAAATCAGCTTACTTATTACATTGATGTAAAAGCCATCAAATCTAATTGAAGTTTCATCTACTGTGACAGATTATTCAACTTCCTCGAAGGAACACACAGACATACTCAAAAATATTTATCTCTAGAAGCTTTTATCTGATCTTTTTTCAGTGTAGTAATAAAGCACAAGCTTGTATTCTCAGTGAGTTAAAGTCTGCTTACATAGTCAGGAAATGCACTTATAAAAGCTAGAAATCACCAGGTGATGCATTTCAGTACTTTTCCAATATCTCAGCCATTCTGGGAACACATCAACCAGAACCACAGCAGTTAACAAGAGAAACACCTCTCTCCCTGGTGCATTGAGATTCTGCCAGGGTTTAGAAGCACGTCCTATGCGCTGGCATAATTCTGTTATTGATTCCTGCCATACTGCACTATTGAGAGCTAATTTCACATTGCATTTCAAGGACAGCATAGCAAGCATGGACACTAGCATGGGAAGGACACAAACTGAGAGAACACATTTAGTTTACTGCATACTATGATACACCTTCTGGAGCTGGGCTCTCTGAGGGGCCACATCTCTGCCATCCCCAAACTGAAAACAGTTGAAATGAATAATCAAAGAGTGGGGAGTGGGTAGGCAAAGCTTAAAGTATGATGTTAGGTGGCAAGGTTCTTACTCTTCCCAGCTTCCCTCAAAAATGTGACCTTCACCTATGTCAACCAGAATATTCAAGTTATATTTTGTTATTGTTGTTGCAAAGTAAAGGAGACAGTGACTCCCTGGGGGCATCCTGGCCACGGCTCTAAAATCTTTATTGTCTCCTGAAACTGTGAGGTTTTGGTCATGTGCATACACTATGTTCAAAACATAGGGATTTGGGACAGAGCTGAAGTCATGATGCCCAGGGCAGCAGATAGCATCTGCAGGAAGCTGATTCATTGAGTTCTGGCTCAGGCAACTATTCCAACATTATTGCAGTTTGAACATTGGATTGGAGATGTGATAAGAGTTTGTATCTTTTTGTTTCTCATTTCACACAGTAGAAAAACTGGTGTAAGAGATGTCACTGTGGTAAAAATATCCTGGATGTTTTCTCTGAGGGGAATCAGAATGGTTTTGGAAGGAACCTTTAAGATCATCTAGTTCCAACCCCCCCTGCCATAGGCAGGGACATATTCCACTAGACCAGGTTGCTCAAGGCCTCATCCAACCTGCTTTTGAACACTATGAGTGGTGGAACATAGCCATTTGAAGAAGCTGCAATTTGAGCTGGTAGGTGTTAAAAAAACAGTGGTCACACTTCTTGCCTCTGCCAACTTCATCATTGCTTTGTTTGTCTTCCATTGCAAGGAAAATACCTCAGAGCTTTAATGCCAGTCCACAGCTTTCTTTAACCAGATACAAGAACATCTGGTTCCAAGACCAAAGTTTTTTCTTCTGTGAAACTGGAAGAGAGTCAAAGGAGAGCTCACCTTTTCATGAAAGTTAATGATGCCAGAAGATTTTTTATTTTAATATTACTGAGACAGAGACTCTAGTCTTCTTCAATAATGAAGCACACACAAATAGCATGTTAGGATGGCACTAAATAGTATAATATCCAAAGAATATCACACACCTACAATAATCAACTTTTGGAACTTTTTAGTTTTCTGTGAAAAAATGAAATGATGGAGCAACTCTGAGAACATTTATAATTTACTTCAGTCTTCAAAGTCAGATGTGCAGTCTGTAGAGTCTTGTGGAATCTGACATCAGGTATATGAAGATCAACAATGAAAAAAATACTGTTAGAAAATCATGAGTTAAAAGTAGAAAACCCATTCAGAGTATGCCAGACTACAGAGCAGAGGCAGATCAGATTGTGTGACACAGCTGTGTTACCAAAGAGGAAAATAATAACTATAGTCAACCAAACAAAGGAAAAGACTACAAAGGGAGACAACATGGAAGACAGCAGGTGTGGAATAAAACATATACTAAGCATTGTCCTGACATTGGACAGAGCTAAAGAAACAAACAAACTAACAAACATATTTGGAAAAGAAGAGAAACTATCTGTAAGAATATCTGATGTATTTATCATTAGCTGAGATGTAAACTGGATTACTACTGAAATCTTGATTACTTGTGAGATGGGTATTGGCACTGTAGTTACAACAATAGCTAAGGTTATATCAAAGGATAAGCCTGGTTCTCCTCATTACTGTAAATGGATTCTAGATGGTCAATTCAGATGAAATTCTGAATCTCAATTCAGTCTGTATAGGAGGTAGATAATGTGTATTTACCTCCTAGGGGTCCCTAAAAGAGCTGCCATGTATAAGATATAAGAATCCCATGAAAACAAAAAGAAAAATGTAGAAAAACAGCTTAAAGCAAAAGAAATATAGACACAGCAAGGAAAAGAAATATTCCCTGAAGATGAAAAATGCCATACAAAAACCTACAAGCTAAAAACATTAGTGTTGTTAAAGAGTATAAATGAAATAGCAAAAAAATACCAGTCCAGCACTATGCAGGTAGGTAAGTTTAATGAAACTGTCATTCTCTTGTCCAGAACTGGCACACATTGTTTGTATATGCTGGAGGAAAAATTATAGACTGTTTTTACCTTCTTATTTTCACCATCAAACATCATTATCACAGAAAATTATTCTCAGACATGTAATCATACAAGAACTGTATGTGTTAGATATGGCATCCCTGCTATGATACTGACAGGTAAAGGGTTACAATTAGATATCCACTAGATTAAACATTCTGAATAAATGTGTGATTTAGGCATATTATGCAGAACCTAAGGCATTTGAAGGCTTTTGGTCTTATGAAAAAAAGGTGTTGAAATTTTCAGAAGGATCCCTAGAAATGCAGAATAATCTAATAGACAAGGAATAGCAGTCCTCCCTTGAACCTAGAAATGCAATTTCACAACACAGCATAATGCACAATACTGCATCAACAACTTCCCATAGCCAAAAGGGAGAGATCTTTTTCTTATCTCCCACTTCCCATCCTTTCTAATCCTCCTTTCCTTCCCTGCTCTTAACTGGTCTGCAATCCTGCCTTTGCTGTGGTGCCTGGCCTAGTATTCATCTGGTTGGAAAACTAAATTAACAATGAAAATGGAGATAATATCTCAACAAGTTAATAAGTTTAGCTAGATATTCTGATTAGGCAAGTGTCAAAAGCAGTATTATTTAAGAGAAGGGGCTAGCAGTAAAGACTGGAAGTAGGACCAAAAAAACAGTGCTAAAAAAAGGGAAAAAAGTGTAAATTAGTGTAAACAAATTGAGACACTAAATGTGAGATGTATATTTGCATAAAGGATCACATGACTTCAATGCCTTCCTAGCCACAGGACAATGTCTGTGAGCATTGTGACAGCACAGGCACCAAAATTGTCATCTCTAGTAAAGATACACATATTTTCTGGCAGGTTGTAGCTTCACAAGGGCCAACCTGTAAAAAAAAAAATAGTAGATACCTTGAGCTTCCTCCCAAAGTAAATAGGAAGAGAACAGACAGACCCAGACATCATGGGAAAGTGCTGACTAGAGTACTGGAGTAACCAGCTTCTGCAGCCATCTCTTTTTTTCAGAGATCCACAAATAAAGGAATCCAGACTAGGGACTGATAGAGAGCTGACATGCAGTATAACAGATGGCATTCTTTTTCCCCTCTGGAAAGGGAAGATGTAAGACTAGTCACACATGCAATAAGAGAATAGATTTTATTGATCTAAAGTAGTGGTGCTAACAGCTAGACTAAGTGATGTGTACAAATCTCTCTTCTTCCCTCACAAGTAGCCTCATCTTTTACCTGTTTATTTTCACTTTAATACTGTGACACCTTGGTGTTAAAATTTGGCTCCAGGTTTTCCCAAGTGACCTCAGAGTATCCTACTATGATATCTGCTCTAATCTAAATAGGGCTAGGGCTGAGGAATGGCCCCAAACTATCCTTGCAGTGACATGGCTAGCATAAACCTTGACACAGTTTTAGAGTGAGCAATTTTTGAGCACAGCTTGGGGTTTAAGAAGAGTGAAGGCCACTTGGATGTCTACAGCTTTTCAGGGGAGAGGTAAGAGATTGTGGCTGTATGGCAACTACCCTACTGAGGCAGATGGCGTTAGGGCAGGATAATTTGGCTGTTTGATTTACTAGCATAGACACCAGCCATAATTTCCCCAAGCACTGGTCAAAGGTCTAGGTTTGTGCCTGTGTTCCAGAAGCTGTCACATAATCACAGGATCACAGAATATCCCCAGCTGGAAGGGACCCACAAGGATCATCAAGTCCAACTCCTATTTAGGCACAGGACACCCCCAAGGTCACACCGTGTTCCTAAGTGCAAAGTCCATTTGCTTCTTAAACTCCATGAGAGTTGGTGCCAAGACAGCCTCCCTAGGGAGCCTGTTCCAATGCCCCATCACTGTCTGGGTAAAGAACCACTTCCTAACATTCAACCTGAATTTCCCCTGGGACACCTTCATGCCATTCCCCTGGGTCCTGTTGCTCCCCAGGGAAGTGACAGAGCTACCATGCCTGGAAGTGTTCAAAGCATGTGTAGACATTGCACTTTGTGACATGGTTTAGTGGGCATTGTGGTGCTGGGTCAACAGTTGGACTTGATCTTAAGAGGTCTTTTTCAACCTTAACAGTTCTGTGATTCTATGGTTATTTGGAGTGAGTAATGATGTGAATCTGCTACTTTTCTTTTTTTAATGAAGACAGGCTGCTTTCCACCAACAGTTGGATACTCACACGAAGAGGTCAGTTTTGTAGAGAAATCTGCATCATCAGTTATCTGCAAAGTACAGACTAGTGTAGTCTAGCAAGGCAAAAAACCCAAACTCTACTGCTGAAAGCTGATGGTAAGTTCACATCAGGAACAGGGAACATAGACTTAATGCCAGAATAATTTCATTTTAACACTTGACATATTTCAATCAATACTAGATATATTCAGCATATCTTTCAGTTGCACATTTACCAAATCAATACAAAACTAATACCTGATTCAGAAATTTTTGAGTCAGCTTATATATTACTATAATCTGCTGTTTGTATGACACAGAAGGAAGACCAAGCTCCTCTTTGACTAAAAGTCTAGAAACCAAAACAGTAAGTTGAATGATTAATATGGATAGGAGACATAAGTAATTCCACCTCCTCAGCCCCACTTATTGCTGCTGCTTTTTTATGTAAAGCACAGGAGCTTTTCTAGTCCCTGTATGTGAGTTGATTCAGTTCAGTAATAACAAATTAGAAAAGGAAAAAAAAAATCAAATTTTGGGGAGTAGGAGCAAAACATATCAAAGGAGGACAGTTTCTTGTATAGCATGTACTATGAAATTGAGTCACTGGCCACGTGCAATCCAATGAAAATAAACTTGATTTTTGAGAACAAAAGCATAAAAGGAACTATTTTTGTCCAACCCCTCTAGTATTACAGTGGAACAGGAACACAGCAAACACTTTGTGATCCTGTCACCACCAACTAGGACCACAAACAAGCAAAACTGGGGAATTTCCTCATGACTTCCCCAGTTCCATGGCTTTTAATGGACCTTCTGTGTTCACCACAAAACAAAAGTGAGTTTGCTTTGAACCTAAGGTTAAATACATGCCTCGAGCACTGTAAATTTTCCACTTAAAAAAGAAAGTTACACAGATGTTGCAGCAGTCAGGTTCTGCCCAGCATACCACATAATTCCAAGACTGCTTTTGCTTCTTGGGAGAGCAGTGGAAGTCCTGAACTTCCCACCCAGCTGTACTGTGTCAAAAACTGGAAAACACCTCACCAGCATTTCCAGCATTTCCAGAACGCTTTGGTACTAATTGGTTGCTTGATTCTTAATGGACTATATCTTGCTCTGCCCCTGCATATGAGAGTTCTGTAGAGTTTTCAAGGAAACTTGGATATTAGCATTTTTTAGTGATTTTCTTCTTGTCTTCTCCTTCCATTTCAAGCCCTATTTTTCTCTTTGTGAGTGAGAGTACTATTTAAACAACAAAACAAAAATAACACTTAAATTAAATCTCTGCCAGGTGAGGATATTTTTCAAAGAACCCTGGCTTCATTATATCTACCATTACTTCCAGACATAGAATGGTAGAGGTTTTTAAAGTGTAAAAACAAACAAGCTGAACATATGCTTTTTTAATATTTGAACTGCACTTACTCCATCATAGGCTATTCTGAAAATAAATAGATAACAATGACCTCTAATATTCATCACAGTTGAGTAAAGTGGCTGCATATATTTGAATGTCTTACATAAATACACAGATCCTCAAGGCCCTTCAATGTTATTTAAAAGGGAGAGCAGACACCAATAGCCACAGTAAATGGCAGCATCATGATCCCTGTATTTACAGGACACTCAAGGATGGATTCATTGTTTGAGTAGCCACAAATTAGTGTCTTCTATTAAAAAATAATATTGATCACAAACTTGTGATGAGCCACCTATTCAAAACATAAACAGAGCTTTGCTAAAATACTGAGTCCAAGTCTCCTCTCAGCACAATTTTAGCATTTCTTCAGTGCATAGTAAGATTTCTTTTCCTGAAGAAAATTTAAGAAAATCCCAGTCAGGATTTTTTTCTGGAATCACCAAATCTTTCTTTTTTATCAACAATTATAAAGTAAATGAAATAAGTTACTAAACAAGCTAAACAAGTTCAGTTATATTTTTGTCCCCTTAACTATTGTTTTCTTCTTCTTTTCTCTGTAGGGCAGCAATTATATAATTAGAAAAAATTATGGTAGTTCAGGATCAATTTTTTATTTATTCCAAAACAATGTAAAATCACTTTTCACTTATACTTTTTGAGGGGATTTATCTCTCTCAGTTTATGGAGTTTTCTTTTAGCCAGAGTTTATTGGTATGGTTCAAAGACATTTTTTTCTTGAAAAATACTTTGCTGAAAACCAACAAAGGACTTTGTTATTATTATTATTATTATGTCCCTTGTATTTCTTCTTTTACATAAAATTTCCATATGGAATTACCTAAAGGCTAGTTTTCCACAGCTTATGTGATACTGCTTTCTTTGCTGTGATTACAAATTAACTGTCTAGTGTTGCAAAGTGAAAACTAAAAATTAATTTCTGTTTTATCTGAGATGGATATGCTTTTTTTTTTTCTTTAGTAGTTAGTGTAAGAAATCTCTAATGTTGCAAGAACTACTTCTTTTTTGTATACAGGTTTATAATAACAGGACACATAAAGAGTCACATTTCATTAAGCAAAAATAAGACTCAAAGAGCCAAATTCTGTGAGCAGTAATTCTTATATTCTAATATAACTTCTGTTAGACACTTTTTTCCATGCATGAAAAGAACCATTACATTTTTGGAAAGAGGAAGTATACCTAAAGTTAGAATTAAAGGCTAGCATAGACAAATACAAACCTGGATAGGTTGCCTTGGGGATCATACACAATCCCTCTCTGTAAGGATGCCTTTACAATTCAATGCATGCTATGGTTTTTTGGGTTTGGGTTTTTTTTTTTCAATGTCATTTTATGTTATATTGTCTTGCTATAAAACATTTGCAATGTATAATGACATAAGAGGCCAGCTGGCCAATAATGGTAACTGCACACTTTACCAGCACTATCATCAGAAGGACTGCTGATGGCAGATGGCCCCTTTTTGTAGCTTTATCCCATTGGAGATCTTACCAAGGACAAGCACCCTACAAAACTCACAGTAATGAGAAGAACATTGCTTTATTGACTATAAAGCCTTCCTGCAAATAAGTCTGAAAGCAATATGTGCTGGAGAAGACCAGTGCCACGTATGTTCATAACCAAAATAGAGGACTCTGGATTGAGGCTTTGTAAAATATTCCTACTATCTGGAAATCTGTTCACAGAAGTGCTGGGTTAGAATTCAAATCTGCTGTAACAGAGAGTGCTACTTTTCTATCCTAATGGACAGATTATGGTAGTTAATGATTGTGTATCTTCTCATTACATACACAGACTGCAAAGAGTTAAAAGACAAATATAAGAGAAATATTACTCAGACTCAGCTGATCATACAGAGATTAATTTTGGTGATAGTGTCATTGAAACATGTTCTACAGTTTGATAGCCCAGATGCACATTTTCCCTGGGTAACAAAGGTTCAATTGGTTATGCTTCTTTTACTTTTAGCACTATCAGATATAATATTTTCATGGTTTCAATTTTTTCTTGTCTTATGATAGCCAAAATGGCCTGTTTTGCAACAGTGTGCTGTGTTTTGCATGGCTTGCAATAGCTATTTATCTTTCTGGTAGTATAATGGTTTTGTTCTTTCATTTATTGGTGGTTTTTCAAATGTGTTTTCCAGTGATTTGTCTGTCAATGTCTTTAAGACCACAGTGTCCCTGCTTAAATCATTATCTTCTGCAGCGAGTGGATTTTGTCCTGTAGTACTCCAGTTATCTACTTTACAGTACAGGGGAAGCATAAAGCAGGCAATTTTCTAAATCCTACTCACTCTACATCTGACACTTCAGTTCACTGACAGCTTGTCTTTTAGCAAAGACAGGCACATGTACAGATCTATATTATTTCTGTGTTATATGTACATAAGAACTATAATCATTCATTCATTTTTATATGAGTTCTTCAGAGGTTTTTCTGTTTGTTTTGTGAAACCCATGTGGTTAGCCAGAATTTAGGGTTCTATGGGCTATTTCTTCTCAGAGGAAAAATCAATAGTTATTTCTTTGGGGCATAATCTTTCTTTATTTACTAAGAACACACGAATTATGTTCCCTAGAACCCAAGAGGAAATTGCAACAGAGGCTAACATATTTCTTCACGGTTCCTACCCTCTTTCTGTTGGCACTTAACTCTTGAAGTTTTTGTCTTGTCTTCTCAAAAACAGAGTCATGTTGCAGCCTTTTTGTCTTTTTTTTTACTGTTGGGATTTTGAAGCTTTGTTGTGTAAAAGTCACAGTACTTTTTCATTCTTTTCCTCAGATAGATCTCTGTCTACTCCTCTTAAAACCTTGAACACCTTCACAGACTGTTTTCTATAGATCAGTGGCTGAGTTTTGACTGGAGATGTAGAGTATTTCTTTTACCTGGTTCCATAGAGAAACTTAATGATTCTTGCAAGGAAGGATATTGGCTTTGTATTATTTTGTTCATTAAGGATTAAATAAGAACAGGACAATTGCTGGGTATCCACAATGCATTCTGTTACTAACTGCATAGCACGTATTGTTAGGGGAAGGAAGTGCAGTCTTCAGCGCAGCACTCCACACAACAGGGGATCTTGCAGGAAGATGTGGACATGGCTTTCTCTCTAAGAAACATTTTCACTGATGAAGAGTGTAGATTCAGCATTTTCCTATGGCCTTCCCTTTGTCCTGTCATCTTCTGTAAAAAAGGGTTGGAATCTGAAATGAAGGGGCTTTTTGTCTTGAGACCAGTAAAATACTTGATCCACTCTAGAAAGCAGGGCTTTTTTTCCTTTAGTTTTCAGTTCACTGAGCTGTTGCTATGGATTTTAGCAGCTTGACCAACAAAGTGGGATTTTTAGATTTTCCAAGAAATTGGGAAATCAAAGGCCAGGCATTCACATAGTGTTAGCAGTGGAAAAAACAGTCAGAAAGTTCCATCTACCTTAATTCTGTGAATTTCATTGCATGATGCTCAGGCCCAAGACCATCTTCTGTCTGATTGTAAGAAGTCTTGGACAAACCTGCCTGGTTCTTCACCCAACATCTATGTTGTGACTCAGCACTCAAGCACTGCCTTTTTCCACACAAAAATGTTTTGAGAATGGAAGACAGGCCAAAATATGCCCCTAGGTTATTTGTTGGTGTTAAAGAAAGTCTCTCTTGGCAATTTACTCCACAGTGACCCTGATCTGTAGTTTGACATTGAGGAGGTTGAATTAATGTCCAGATGTAATAACAGTGAACATGAGTTGCTCAATGTAGACAGATACAGAAGTACTAGAGCTTAGAGATATAAGACTTTTTATGTGGCTTTGCATTTCTAAAGCAATCTTTGTTATTTATCACACCATGTTAATTGAAAAAGTCTTTGACAATGCTTTATTTTGCACATTTTTTTTCTTTACTTTGAAAAACTCTCCTGTGTGTATATCTAACATTTTTAACATGGCACAGTGTTCAGTTCTGTTCCTGAAGGAAGTTACTCTGTGACTTTATATTTTGACTTGTGTGTAGATCACTTCACTTAGTTGCCTGTAAATTGTCTAGTCTAAGCTAACAAAGTTGATGACTCCAAGTTAGGTGGCAGTATTGATCTACCTGAGGGTAAGTGAGCTCTACAGAGGGATCTGGACAGGCTGGATTGATGGGCTGAGGCCACTGGGGTAAGGTTCAACAAGGTCAAGTGCCAGGTCACAACAACCCCATACTATGCTATGGGCTTGGGGAAGCATGGTGAGGAAACTGACTGGCAGAAAAGGATGCTGGTCAACAGCCAGCTGATCATGAACCAGAAGTGTGCCCAGGTTGCCAAAAAGACCAACAGCATCCTGGTCTGTATCACAGAATCCCGAGTTGGAAGGGACCCACAAGGATCACTAAGTCCAACTCCTATTTATGCACCAGACAACCCCAAAGTCACACCATGTATCTAAGAGCATTGCCCAAGTGCTTATTGAATTCCAAGAGAGTTGGTGCCATGACTGCAGAAATAACATGGCTAGGGAAGTGATTGTCCTGTACTCAACACTGAAGAGGCCACACCTTTAATACTGTGTTCAGTTTTGGGTCCCTCAATACAAGAAAGGCATTGAGTTGCTGGAGCGTGTCCAAAGAAGGGTAAGAAAGCTGGTGAAGGGTCTAGAGAACAAGTCTTTTTAGGAGTGGCTTGGGAAGTAGGTCTGTTTAGAGTGGAGAAAAAGAGGCTGAAGGGAGGCCTTATTGCTTTCTTCAATTACCTGGAAGGAGGTTGGTCTCTTCTTCCAAATAACAAGCAAGAGGACACGAGGAAATGGCCCAAAGTTAAATTGGATATTAGGAAGAATTTGGTCACCAAAAAGGCTGTCAAGCATTGGAAGAGACTGCCCAGGGAAGTGGTTGAGGTACCATCCCTGGAGGTATTTAAAAGATGTGTTGATGTGGTGTTTAGGGTATGGTTTAGTGGTGGATTTAGCAGTGTTACTTTAACAGTTGGACTCAATGGTCTTAGATGTCTTTTCCAAGTGAAATGATTCTATAATTCTATGAAACTAGAAAAGAAAAGCTACTTCCATAAGGTGAAATATTCCACCTGTTTTAGAGATCCATGCTACAATGGACTAACTCACCTTGGAGGGATTGTATCCACACCTCCTGACCAAAAAGAGAATTTAATGACCTCAGAGTAGACATATAATTCTTACATAGCCAGAGTTAAAGGACATCTGTCCCACCTTTGCTCCTCTATGTTTCATGAGGATGTGGATTTTACCTACTCCATGTAGTTATGCATTTTTTAGGGTGGTTCTTGCCCCTGTTGGCATAGTCCTCCAGACATGCTGCATTTCTGATCTCTCCAAGGATCTCTTTATGTTCACTGTGATACAAACAACACTGATATTGATTTTTATATCCTGAACAAAATAACACCTCATCTTTTACAATTTGAAAAGTGTTTCTTGCTCCTGAAAGTGGCTACTAATCAGTGTTTATTTCTTCTGCATCAGATGATGTTTGCCAGGCATGGTCAGGAAGTGGCTGTGATTCCAATCACATCACTTGTGGCAGATGTGATATGGATGGGGAAGGAGTTGCTCAAGGTATGACAAGGCAGTGTCAATTCCCTTGTAATACAACCCCCCAAAATACGCATCATATGTGAGGTTGTGGTAATAAGAAAGGGTCTGCAACCCTATCTACTTCCCAAAAATCCATCCTACACAATTCAACTCACAGAACTGGAGTCAAATGTAAGTAAATTTTGCTTGATGGTTTTACTGCTGTTTTGAGACTGCAGAGCCCCTTTATACAATGACCATATTCATTCTATACATAGACATAACACTTTGAGAGCTGTAAAATGAAAATAATATTGAAATTCAAACTGCTACCTGTACCTACTTACTGCAGAGCTTTTGATATGCTGCTTCCAAAGCCTCTTTTAAGACAAGCCTGCTATTTGTGACAATACAGGTATTGTTTTCCCAATTAATTAATTTTTATTTTTCATCACTTTATTGTTGAGCAGAGGAAAGTACAGTTATTTCATTAGTTAGAAAGGAATCTTAGATCATGTTTAGAGCAAAAACATGTCAGCTGTTACATTTTTGTGAACTGATCTGGATTGGCTGAAGTGGGTATTTCCCACTCATTTTCTGCACAGCTACTCTGCAGATCAGCTCTGTACAGAAAAAAGAGCTGCTCCTGAGCTACTGCAGCTTGCAGACTTGCATATTTAATTAAAAGCTTTCTTGCTTGCCTGTGAACTATAACATGCCAGAACTTGGTACCTAAACTGGTTCAGACTTGGAATAAAAGACTCAAGCTGAAGAGGAAGGGAAGGTTAGGAGTCTGTTTCACACTGGTTTACCCTGTCACCCAACATCCCATCTCTCAGGGAAGGGTTTGGTTAGGTCAGATGCATGAAGATATGTTAAAGGAGTTTAGGTCTAATTTAGGATATCATATTGTTGTGGCACTCCATAAGTGCCTGGAGCCTAGCCTGGAGCACCTTGTGTTAAAATTAACTGCTGAGTGGTCACTTAGTTCTCAATGAACTTAGTTCTCAATCCTGCAACCAAAAAGAAAACTGCCCCAGCAATACATAAATAAATAGAAAGGATCAATTTTCCTCAGGATTAATGAACTGAATCTGTTCAGTGAAGGAATGATCCACTAGAGCCAGTGAAAGAGAGGGAACAGTTTGGCAAGGGGAGGAAGAGAGCAGGGTTGAAGGGAGGATGAAGAAAGTTTGGCTGGACAAACTTTAAGATGAAGTCAGCTATCTCGTGTAGCTTCACCTTCAGAATGCTTATTCTTGATGGGTACTTAAGGTTCAAGGTGGTGTCAGAATGCTTTAAGCTGAACAAGTCTTTTAATGCTTCATTTAAAAACACAAGTCTCTGCTCCTGATACTTTTCCTTGCTAAGCAAGAAGAGCTATGTTGATATTTTCAGTGCACTGCAAGGACATTTCCTCCCACCTCCAAACAGAAGATGTCACACTGACAGGCATTTGCAAGTTAAAATATAGATACAACTTCACAGAAACAGATGTTGGTGGTAAACATTTGGAGAAAGAAACTGAAGAGCATTTTCAAGCAATAATGCAAAAATAAAGCTCTTAAGCACATAAAGTGTCTTTGGGATGCTCCCAGGCTTCATTTAAACAATTGGTCCTTCTCCCACACACCCCACCCTCCACCCCCCAATAAATAATGTAACATTTAATATTCTGCAGAAAATACAATGAGCTAAAATATTTATCACCTTGTACTCTCTTACTGTGCCTTTATTAAATCTAATAACTGTACATTAAAATAATTGCTTTTTGCCTGCTAAGGAGTATTGGAAACTTAGAACAGTAAAAGTTTAAGGCAAAGCATTTAGATGAAAACAAGTTGGAGTTTTTCTGCAAGAGGCATACATTTGCCAGGATCTGAAACTTAAAACAGTAATATCTTTTTATTTAGAAGAAATTCAGACTGACCAAATCTGACTACAAATCTATAAGAAATGCAACTCTGATCCAAGGATTGGTTTTTTTCTGCAAATCTTTTTTTTCCATTTCTTGATTCATAAGGAAATATAAGGTTTATACACTTTGATTTCATTTCAGTAAAAAAGATTTTAAAAAGTCAAATGTGTCAAATTTATTGAGATTTACATTTAAATAAGTGATGTTAATCTGAATTTCCCAGTAGTAAATTTATAATTACAGACACTTGAAAATGAATAAGTTATGTATGAACTACTATATCACTTTTCAGTCTCACTGTGACTGAATTCTTCAATGTTATGAAAAATTCTGTGTACCCAATAATGATGTTTCAAAAGTTGTCATGTGTTTTTTAACATCATCTTTCCAGTGGGGAAACTGTACAGTGTAGAATTTCTAAAAAGTCTAAATTTACTCTACTGTAAAATATTTGTTTCTGTAAAAAGATATAATATTTAATGTATCTGCATGTATTTATGGTTTTTACATTTTTAAAGAGATTATTCTCTGATCAGCTTTTTCCCTTTTTTTAACAGTCTGTGAATTATAGACTGAAATTTATGACCAAAAATATATTTTCCATGGCTGCATAATTTAGCACATTTGTGCTGTCTATGGAGCAATCACATTGGGCTTCTCACTTATTTTAATTGGAAAATGTAACATTTTTTTGAGTCTGGAAATAATTTTTTAATTCAGAACAGTGTTTATGGGTAGAAAAAAAAATCAGAAGGCAATCCAGATATTCTCCTGATTACATAGTGTTGAAAAAATAGTCAAATCTGTGCTTTGATTTAAACAGGGGAAGGACTTGGAGTGTTGCATGAGTGCTTAACCAGCAGAGGCAGAAGGCTTGGAAGGTCCTGAATCTTATGAAGAAATCCAAAAGGATGTAGAAGGAACCCAAATTTCCCATCTAATGCTTTTCTTAATAAAAGTCTTCTCAATATAGCCTTATAATAAGACAAAAAAAATGTTGAAGTTTTGCAGTTTTATTAAGAATATTTGTTTTGCACAGATTTGTATGCTAGCTTTGTTGAAACACTGAGGTAATTTTGCACAAATAACTTACTAAACTGATATTGTTCTGTTGAGGTCAGTGATAGCCTATATGAGAGGTTATTTCACTATATTTTAGTGACTACCTGGTAGAAGAACTATGTGGAATGATCTTGTGATGGAGATGTGTTAGTGATTTTGATCCCAAGCTAGAAGCTTATCTGAATAATTTTAGAGAAGCCTCTTTTGTGATATTTAATAGGTTTTAAAATCTTATGAGAATCTGTACTTTCATTAAAAATAATTCTCTTTCTCATACCTCATGTTTGTAGGTAAAAAGAATAATGAATTTCTCAAAATGCAAAAGTAGAAAAGATGAATCCTCAGATTAGTACTTAAAAAATAGAGGCTATGAAGATAATATTTGTATCATTATTTTCACCCTAGTGAATGGAAAGGTTACAAAATTCCAGAAAAATTCAATTATAAAAAGTAGCAGGAAAAATAATAAGCTATAATACTGAAAATATGCTCAAGATAGCTTGTATTCTACAACTAGTGGGTTTTAACTGTAAGTAAAGGTTGAAGTGGATGCACCATTCTGTTATTAAGTGTTATTCAAGAAAAACAAATCATCTGCCAGCAGTTATACTGTTTCTTAGAGGATCATTTCTTACTAACTTTTAACTCCTGTTAATTAACTAATTTATCCAGTGTTCAGAGAGAAGTTGTTACACTTTTTGTCAGGGCACTCCATATTCTTCAATACGATTCTGTCTCTTCTGTGCAGGATTTATCTTTGAGACCACAAACTGTCACAGCACAACACGCACCACTGTATGCACAGATACCATCTGGGGCTGCTAATGAGTTAGTTGACAATTCAGAGGCCATTGCTCATTTGCATCATCTGTCAAGGTAACATCAAAGATGGGAAGACAAATTTTACTTCCAAAGCTGAGCTATTTTGATTCGCTTCCCTATCTCAGCCCAGCTGAATTTTGCCCAGCAATCGAACCCCACTTGGGATGCCATCAAGTAGGGTTTGACATCAGGATAACTGCAAGGTGCACCAGTTGGAGCCTTTGCCTGCCAAGGCTTCACAGCACCCAGCCACGTTCCCCTTAGCACTGTTCACAATCTCAGTGGAGAGCAAAAGCAAAGCTACAGCTGGCAGATCAGGTATGTCAGGGGAGTAAGGGAAATGATTACAAGGCTGGCATTTAAAGTGCTGTAGGAAGTCATGTTCATGACATACAGTGATAGATAGCTTAATGAGAGGGACTGCTGTCCAGAGGTAGAATCCATCAATTAGCACTGGAAAACTTCTCTATAATATTTCAGGTCTAGAAGAACTAGCCAAATATTTCATTTGTTTTATAGCAGCAAGAAACCAGTGTCCTGAACATATGAAGGCTGAAGCACATTTTTCTAGTTGTTATCTTTAATCAATACCATCACACTTAACATGACAACCTACAGCCTTCCACCACCTAGAGCTACACATTACTGTGTGAACCCACACGCATATGTCATCACATCAGCACACCAGACTTTTTCCCTGTTGTTTCACTTGGCTCCCTGAAGTAAGTCCTGTAGCTTTTCCTTGGAAAGAGGAAAAAAAAAATAACAGACATGGCATTGTACCACTGGTGGAAAAAAGAGCAGCTCCACTTGGAATTGAGCATGCGTGCAGAATTGTATTTAAGAACATCAGACAGCAGGGCAGGTGTAAGTCCTGTTGAGACATTTAGTCTAATCTTCACCATAGACAAAGACATTATACAACCCTTTTTAAAAATCAGTATCTTTAAACTGGTTCACCCAGAAAGCTGTCTTAAAATGCAACTATTTTGATGGAGAGAAGCCATCTCATTTTTAGCTTAAATTGATTTCTATCTACTTTATATCAATTTATTCTTGTGCCATTGATCTTTAGCAGAAACATCTTGGGGTTTTTTTTTCCCCAACCTCATTAAATCACTCAGATCATTTTAGATATGTGTTAAAAATAGGGAGTGCTTTAGTTAAAAATAATTTTTATATTAATTTATGAATGTAATCCTTATATTGGAGCCTATAGAATCATAGAATGGTTTGGGTTAGAAGGAACCTTAAAGATTTTCTGGTTCCAACTCTCTACTGTAATCAGGGACATCTTCCACTACGTTAGGGTGCTCAAACACCCTTCAACACTTTCAGGGATGGGACATCTACCACCTCTCTGGGCAACCTGTTCAAGAGTTTCATTAGCTTCATAGTGAAGAACTTCTTCCTTACATTTCACCTAAATCTACCCTCTTTCAGTTTAAAGCCATTACTCCTTTTTCTTGCAAAATGCTCTTTTCTTGCTCCTGTAAAATGTCCCTCGTAGACTCCTTTTGCATACAGGAAGGCTGCTATATCATCTCCCCTGAGATTTCTCTTCTCCTGGCTGAACAATCACAAGTCTCCCAACCTGTCCATGTTGCTGAGAAAGATGTTAAGCAGCACAAGTCTGAGCATCGACCCCTGAGAAATGCCACTCGTTGCTGGTCTGCACTTGGATATCAAACCATTGACTGTAACTCTTTGAGTGCAACCATCCAGTCAATTCCTTATCCACCAAGTTGTCCATCCATAGCATCCATGTCTCTCCAATTTAGACACAAGGGTGTTGTGTGGGACAATGTCCAATGCTTTGCACAAGTCCAGGTAGATGATGTCAATTGCTATCAAGCGATTGGATTTGACAAGTCGTTCCCTTCAATTAAACCTTGCAGTACTTGAGTGTTATATGAATTTTCAGTTGGACTCTGTCTTTGTCCCCCAGCTTCTTTCTTTCCACTTTAAACACTGATCACTCTGTTCCTTTACTCTTTGCACAAGTCTAGTGTACCTTCCTCTTATGCACAAAAAAAAAAAAAAAAATCCAGTAAAAGATTACTTCCTCCTCAATTGTAGCCTGGAGGTCCTTACTACATATGAGATATTAGATTCCCTTGCTCCTGGTTGAAATAGTTCTGTAAACCTTTTTGCTTCCACAGCTGCTCCTTAATTCTGATAATACAGAACAATAAGCATTAAAGAATAAGAACAGTCTGATGATGAACATGCTGAGCTCAATCAGCCTCCAATTTTCACCTCAGCTACCTAACACGTCACGATTGGCAACATTTTCAAAACAACTTCTGATTTACATAATTAGTAAGCAAAATGTTTTCAAAGTTTGTGCTATTAAGATACATAATACGTAGAAAAGCATGCAGGTTCATCAATGGTCTATACATTTCTACAAACAACCTTCAATTGTGGGTTTTTTAAAAGATTTTTTAAACCACTGCTTTGCTGTGAATAATGCAGTTATTATGAGCCTTTCAGTTTTACTTTGCAAAGACCAATACAGAATGTCTTGTAACTAAGAAAAACATTTATTTGTTATAATACAGGAAACAGTGTAGGAAAAAGAAACAGGAAGGAGAAAAAGAAATGGAAAGCAAGCAGAGATTCTTATTTTTTTTCACAATTCATAGACTTTAATGAACTTGGCACTGAATCTGTTCTTAATTCCTTCAATTTATTCAATGCCCACTTCTGTACTGTGATGATCCTGTATTCTGACTAAACAGAACAGAAGTTGCAGCTCAAATCTGAAAGAATTTTTCTTTTTCCTTTTTTTTGGGTCAAAGTGTGCCCTTTGGTGGAACTCCAATGAAATTTTTCTTCCCCGGTTATTTGCTGTAACTCATTACCATGATTTTTTAGCATCCCTGGCCCAGGAGTCACTTGCCTAAGTTAAATGTCAGAAAGATAGATGCCTAAACCTGAGCTAGGCAAGCTAGAATCCTTTTGTACTCAGTGGAAAAAAATAGGTTCTGCCAGGGAATGACTGATCTGACCATTTAAATGTCTAACTTACAGTCGAGGTACCCTGTCTCAATTTGCAGTGTCCTTATATGGGGAGTTTCTTGGGTGCAGTATCCCTTTTTTATAGGTAATGATATGAAGCAGAAAGACTGCTCCTACATTTTAGCAGTGTTCTTCTGTTTGTTGTTTTTCTTTTAGTTGCTGTTGCTGGTTTTTTTTTTTAAACCTACAACAAAATAAAGAAAACCACAAAACAAACAAAAGAACCCCCCAAACACTACTTCCAAAGGAGCTGTGAATCCTTCAGGTCCCTGCCAAGTCACGTTGCTCACCCCTACCCTTCTGCCAGGAATCACAACACTGGTGCTTATGCAAACCAGGTCCTCTGATCATCCCATCTGCTTGCCATTCACAAAGGCAATGGAAATAGCTGTAGGTGGAAGGATGCTTACACTTCAGGTAAACACATTTTAGCATGCCATAAGCACTGATTATATCCATCATTTCTCACTGACTATACATGCAGGATCAGTTTGGAAAAGGTACAAGTTATTGCTCTGGTAGAAAATGTACATTTCTTGTACCCCATATGGGAGCAACTTACTCAGCTCATGAACCTACAGGCTCATGATCATTTCTGGAGATCACAGAGGAAGAACAACAGGAAACAGTACAATTTTCTGGGGAAAAGTGGACAGTTAAATCACTAACTCTTCTTTATGTTCAAGCTTGGTTGTAATTAGTGGAAAGACACTGAGTTTCAGTGTCACCAGAAAAGGACATTAATTTCTTAACGTCATCTGCTGCATGATTGGGTTTGGTTTGTTTTTTTTTGCTTGTTTGATTGTCTGGTTGTTTTTTTGGGGGGCAGTGGTGTTTGTTGATCTGAAAGGAGAAAGAGGATGGTTTGGGTTTTGAATGGGATGTACACAGCCATTTGTAGACATTTGTAACAGAGATATTAAGATATATATGAATCAAATGTGTAAGCACTGGAGAAATTGTAGAACGAAAGATGAAAAGTACTGGTGACAGAGAATATTGTTCCAAAGTAACTCCTCCCAAGACACTGTTCCCAGCAGTAAAATTAACTACTTGTTTTGGAACAAGTGTCTTTTTTTGTTTTTTGGAAATCAGTAATGTAAATACTAGTGCACTGTTGCCAATCAAAAGACAACCAAAAGGAAAGGACTTGAGAGCTGCTGTCTCCTTTCCTCGTGTTGTTGCACACAATAATGATCCTGAACAGTCTGCTTGGACATGTGTCTTGATGCTTGTGAACATGTGAGTGGTCATCTAGAAAATCAACTTTCTTAAAGATTCTGTTTAATAAAATAATTTTCCCCTTCCACAAGAATTCTCACTAAATTTTGTTAGACTAATTTTCCTACTGGAGAAGTTCCTTTGCTTTACCATTGCCATGCAGCACTGCTCACATTGTTGAATGAATTCAATCTGAAAGTTCTATAACAGGTTCTCCAGGTGCCAACAGCTGGTAGTTATTTTACTATGGGTCAATTCTCTCACAATGCCCCAGATTAACCCCATGTAATTTGGGGAACACTGTTAAAATGTTTAAGTCAAAATTGTATTGACATGCAAAGGCCAATGGCTTGGTCCATGCTGAATAGACTTGTCAGTCTTCTTAACAACACACAGGAAAAAAGAAATGTCATTAAGATAAAGCCTGGAGTAAAAAGAACAAGCTGGAAAATGGTGCTCGCAGAGACCAAGACAGGTCCAGTTACCAAGTTCTCCTTAGGGAGCTCCCAATTCTTCCTACATGGTTTCTATTTTTTTGGTAGGGCTAGAAGAGTTGCTCAAAAGGGTTATTTCTGCTGCTTTGAGAACATTTTTGTCCCTGCATTTTCTGCTCAAGCTTCTGATTTCAGCAAGTATACTTGGCACCTATTTTAAGGCCAAAGTTTAGTATGTCTGTGAGTCTAAGTTCAGTTTTGTAAACTTTTGTTTTTCTTCCCAAAGAGAGCCTACAGGGTTAACTTCTCCAAACTTACATGAGCCAGGCAGCTAAGCATAGTAAGCTATAGCAGACTGGTGAACTATCACCAGAATAGCTCAGGACCATAACCCATGACTAATGCCCTTACCTCCTGAACTAACATTCAGAAAACTAATTAAACTCCTAAATTCAGAATTTGAATCAATATTATGAAATTGTCAGGCTTGATGAGCTGCCTGTGCAAACCTCATGAAGTTAAACAAGGCCAAGTGTAAGACATCACACTTGGATTGAGGCAATCCTCAACATCAGTATAGTCTGTGGGATCATCATGAGATGAACTGACTGAGAGCAGAGGAGGTCTCAAGAACACTGCAAGTTGAGTGGGGCTTTGAGCAAGCTGATCCAATGAAAGATGTCCCTGCTTATGACAAGAGGGTGAACTAGATGCTCTTTAAAAGTCCATTCCTATACAAAACATTCTGAGATTCTATGAAGATAGAAGTCTACAGTAGGAATTTTTACTCTTAAATGTTAGTCCATGAAAGATGTACTGAGAAAAACATATTTTAAACTAAGGGTGTTTTTAGAGATCATCCTTAATTGCTTATGGCTGTTTTATAGGATTTAGGAAATTCTATTAAGTTCTGAAGCAATACATTAATCATTGAGGCAAAAATAAAGAAATTAACATTTTTCAGGGAAACTGAACAGTAGAAATACTGGAAATAATAGGAGTTATCTGAGAAGCATTCCATGAGATTAACATTTAGACTCTTATGCTTCTTATGACTTTTCAAAATGTAAATTATGCTATGTGATCCAGATTCTAAAATCTATTTTATTGAAACTAAAATGATTTTAGTTTGCCTTTTTTAATCTTAATAAATGGTTTATTATGTATTTAGTTTTTGTAGTTCAGTCTTTTTGGATGTTAATACTTGTTTTCAGGCTCTTTTGTTTCTGAAGAGTTATTTCTCTCGTGGCTTTTCTACTGTTTGCTTCTTCTTGAGTTTTTTCTGCCCACAGTCAGTCCAGATGAGTGTTTTAGGTTCCTGTAAACAGAGAGACAGAGCTGAGAGCAGAGCAGCAGAAAGAACTCTCTCTTTCCATCCTTCTCTGGATGGAATATTTCATATCAAAATTAAGGCATTTAAAGAGTACAATTTAAAAGGCAGTGTTTTTAAAGAAAATGTAGTTCTGTAGGATCCTTATCTAAAGCTGCTTGGACAATTTTCAGTAGAAAACTTCACATTAGAAAACAGAGCTGCACAAAAATATGCTGTATGTTGATTTTCCTAAACTTTTGTTTTAGACAAAGACTCAAAAAATCACATCACAGTATTTTATCCTAGTTTCTCTATGAAATACTTCACAATTTAGAATGACTTTTCAATTCAATATTTTGATTTTCTTTTTTATACTAACTGTGCCATACAATGGAGGGCACTAAGAAGTTAAAATCAAAACAACATATTATCCTGCCAGTACTGACACAATAAAATCAGACTGGCCACCCAAAAGAAATGGATTTGCAATTAACCTGTTAAGAGGATAACCACTCTCCTACCCTAGTTCTCCATCACAGTCAAAAAACTGTCAAGTTAAGTGCCACTATAATCCAGCACCTGGTTGCCCTTGTGCTATGGGCTACAGAAAAAAAATATCAAAAAAAATCACAGTGTTCTTTATCTTATGTCATTATCCTTATGCTGCCTTAGGTCATTAAAATAAATGTTTGTTGCTTGGGTCCATTTATTCTATTGTCAGTGATGAATGTACCTGCTTGATTTAATTTTGTTGCATTTTATATTGCCTATTGTATGTTTTCAGGTTTATTAAGTAAGTACTCCATCTTCTTCCAAAAAGCTGTAAGCATGAGATATTTTTTATTTTTTTTTATTTTTAATGATCTTATTTTAAGAGGCTTACTTTTTGCTTAGTGCATGGTAAATACTAAGTTAAACCTGACTATGCTGTTTTGTTTCAACTTTTGAATAGCTTCATATGTGTCCCATGCAGAAGGGGAGGTCAAATTTCCCTACATGTCAGGAAATGGGAGCTTAGATTTATTATTCCTCATTTTCTAGCCTCTTTTCTATCTTTCCCACAACATAGTTTTGAGGGGACTTCTATTTCACTTCTTAACTTTTCCTTAATCCTACTCAATCTGTGTTCCTTTGACCAACTAATTCCCCAAAATAAATTTTCTTCTTTTCACTGAGAATAATGTGTCCACTCCTTGCCAAATGCACAAAGACAAATTACTGACAAAGGGAGAGTTAAGTTAACTCATAAAGCTCTGCTGAGAAAGGGCAGGATAGTCATAGAATCATAGAATCATAGAATCATAGAATGGCTGAGGTTGGAATGGACCTTAAAGATTATCTAGTTCCAACCCCCCTGCCATGGGCAGGGACGCTACATGCACTAGACCAGCTCGCCCATGGCCACATCCAGCCTGGCCTTAAACACTGCCAGGGATGGGGCCTCCACAACCTCTCTGGGCAACCTGTTCCAGTGCCTCACCACCCTTTGGGTAAAGAACCTCCTTCTAATCTCCAGCCTAAATTTCTCCTCCTTCAGCTTGTAGCCATTTCCCCATGTCCTGTTGCAATCAGACCAGGAGAAAAGTCTCTCTCCTTCTGCCCTATAATCCCCTTTCAGGTACTGAAAGGTCGCTATAAGGTCGCCTCTAAGCCTTCTCTTCTCCAGGCTGAAACGTCTGCTGAAAACCTCTGAAGTTTCACCTCTTTGGTCTATGTTCTTCCTAATGTCAGAAGTGAACCATACAGGTCTCCCTTCTACATGAAGTAATAATTGGCACCTGAGCTTGGAGACAGGTACACACCTGGCCCTGTTTATCCCCATCTCCCACTCCTTACCTATCCCCCTGAACACAGCATCTCTTTTCTCTGTTGGACATAAGGAAGATTTCATTTCCATACCTGACTTGGCAAAAAGCCCTTGTGTGACACAACAATCTTGTCAGTATTTAACCTCAGCTACAGGTTTCCAACATTTCACCAGCCTGAAATCAAGTCAATATCCGAAGACTGCCATTGGGATTGTAGGGAATCCTCCCTCTACAATAAAAGGCAAAATCAGGAAGAGTTTTAAAGTCGTGCTGCAGCAGACCAGTATAAGAACATTAGCATTTTAGAGATGCTCAGCAGATGTACAGGTGGATGTGCATATTGTGTGGATTGTACAGAAAGTCACATAAAGATCCTCGTGGAACTTACTTCTAATTCAGTGCCTGGGAAGTTCTTCCTGAAGTTCACCTGAGGTTTCTCATTTCTCATAAGTATGCCATTGTGTGAAAAGTGTTTACAGAGTTGCACCTTTACAAAACCCAGCAGTGATGGCAGCAGCTTCCAGTCAGAGTTTATATTAGCAGGAAAGAATTATTCTTTCAATTCCATTCCAAAATGTTATTCTCTCTATTTACACTCATATTTGTAAGATTTTTTTCTGAATTCCTCCAACTGTTTGACAGGGAAGTGAAGAGATTAGAAATAAGGTGAAATCTCATTCATAAAACGTGTGAGATAATTCCTGTAGGAAAAAGATTCTGCATCAGAACTATTAAATTGTAAGAAAGTTCTTTGAAAAGTGCACAACCCTGAAAGGTCTGAAATTGAACAACAGTTTGCATCTCTTCTGGCAGTACATTGTGGTGAAAACAAGATGAAATTCAAGTTGCATAAACACAGCTATTGCAATAGCCAGCTGGTAAATGATGTTATTTCTATTGGATCCTTCTGAGATCACACCAGGAACACACTGTATGCAGTTTCCATTAATATAGATATGGGCTAAACCAGCCAGATAAAGAAATGGATGACTCAAATCTTCACTGAAAACTTGAACAGACTCCAAGCCTTATTATGGTTCAAAATTTTTTAGCCCACTTTTTCTTCCCACTTACTTTCAACTTTACATATTCCTATTCTTCCTGGTCCTCTTTCTGCTAGTATTAAAAGCACCAAAATATTTTGGGAGAAGCTCTTATTTTAATAGAAGCCAAAAGACCTTGAAATTTTAGGAGAAAACTTCCAGTCAGGTTTTCCAAACTGTTTTTTCAGACTTATTTTTTAAAATACTTGGTTGAAGTTCAGTGTTTGCATCCCACATCTTGTGTACATATACAAACTGAACTGAAATTCTGACCTCTGTAGTTTATCTTTCTGCTGAGTGGGTCACTCACTGGTCTTGCTGGAGAATTATTTTAATAAGCTGACAAAACAGGATCAAAATCATCTTTGCATTTTTTTTCTCTACTCATTGTAACATGGCTATAATTCTTAAAAAAAATGTTACTTAAGATTGCATTTCAGGTACTTAAATAATACTTTGAAAACTTTCATTCCTGATGGTTCCACTTCAGATTTCTTCTACTATGCACAGAAGTATCTTAAACTCCTTTACCAGCTCTGCTGTATGATGCTGAGTTGCTCAGAATAGTTACAGAATAGTCTTAAGAATATATTTTCTTAGTATCCTGAATTTATCTGTGAACTTGACAACTTTGCCTATATTTCTCATTAGTGAGAGTATCAAGCTTTGACAGGGGCTTGCACTTCGTCTAAGGTTTCAAATATTGTGAGGTGACTGCAAAACATTTGCTCTTAATGAGGTACCATTTTGGTTTCTCTTTTGAATAACCCTCCCCTTACTGATAGCAAAATAACATGTAACTGAATAGGCCTTGGCAGTACTGCAAGATTTTGTAGTAAACCAAACTGCTTTTCAAACTGAAGAAAAGAGTGTTACTTGTGCACAGCACAGGAGTGCTGACTTTGAAAAATCAGTTAACATTAAAAAGGCTTAAAGTTATTTGGAGAGATCTGCAGGCTTACATGTCTGAGGAACACTTATTAAATATCTAAAAGCTAGCCCAAGCTATTTTTAAGCAGCACTCAATTGCAGAAAGTGGTGAGCATTTTATTGCAACTCCAGTCAGCAGCTTGGGTTAAACATCCATCCCATATAGCACTCCCTATGCCTGGATTACTCTCCAGATGAGATATTCAGCCAGACTTGTACATTTATCAGCTCTGCAGGGACAGCTCAAGAAGGAAAAAATTAAGAAGTACTAGTTATGTGATCTGAGTCCAAATTCTGCAAAACCTGGGCTTTGTTGAACATTTCTGTCAATGTGTCATTACATGTCAGCTCTCCTGATGAGATACAACTCCTGGAAGCCCTCATAAAGTGTCAAGGTCCAAATGGCAACTCATTTTATCTTTATTAGAAGAAATATCAGGTAGCAACAAGCTACTGTATGGTAGACCAAAAGACAGATCATCTTCCAGCTACAAGGCAAGAGTTTTTCATTTCTACACATCAGCTCTCCCACCTAACACAAAATATTTTATTTCTACTATCAACACTATTCAGAAATCACTAAAACTATCCTTTGCAGATGTCCCTTTCTGAAAATATGGGCCAAAAGACGTTAGGAGGAGTCAGAGGTCTGTTTATCCCTTCTGAGTGGTCTTCTTCAGCTAGTGGAGCTGGTGTAGTAGGACAACTCTCCATCATTTGTCTGATTACTTTGCACCACAGAATCACGGAATCACAGAATCATTATGGTTGGAAAGGACCCTCAAGATCATCTAGTCCAACCGATAGCCCTACNGGCCTATTCTCCAGACCCCTGACTAGCTTAGTTGCCCTTCTCTGCACCCTCTCTAGTAGCTCAATGTCCTTCCTAAACTGCGGTGCCCAAAACTGCACACAGTACTCAAGGTGTGGCCTCACCATTGCCGTGTACAGTGGCAAGATCACCTCCCTGCTCCTGGTGGTCACACTATTCCTGATGCAAGCCAGGATGCCATTGGCCTTCTTAGCCACCTGGGCACACTGCTGGCTCATATTCAGCCGGCTGTCAATCAGCACCCCCAGGTCCTTCTCTGCTGGGGAGCTCTCCAGCCACACCTTCCCAAGCACCATCATCTTAAAAATTTTCTCTGAGAGGCCTTCTAAAATTCTCGCTCAATGTTCCTTGGAAATATGCAGACTTCACACTAGAGCTCTGCAGACCAGCAGCAGTCTTCTGAATTCACTTTGGGAATCAGAAGGTAAATCTTCATAGAAAAGATAGGAATGTTTTCTGCAGTAGCACTGCTACCAATGTAGTCTGAGTACTAACACATGGTTTATAAACATCACCCATGCACATCCATGTCTAAGTAGGTGCATTGACTATTCCAACTCTGATTCTTCAGATCAGATAAATAAAATGAAAATAAACCAGAAGAAAATAAGACAATATTCAGGAAGATAAAGAAATTCAATATCCATGGAGACTACCCTTCTATAATTCATCCTACGACTCTTAATAATGTGTATGTAAGGTTAATTAGTCATTAGTTCCCTTAGACTTGGTCAACAAGATAGAATATTAGGTGAGAGTAGGACTGTGAAGATGTTTTTCCTGCATTTCTTGTTTTTTTCTAAGTTTAAGTCAAGGGCCTCAATATTATTTTAGTATAGCCCCTTGTATTTAATTATTAAAAGGTTTAATAACAGCAGACTGCATCCAGTTACACCCAAAGGAAAACCTTCTTCACGTTCATACTAAGATTTGTACCTTTATCAATAAAACAATTCATCTCATAGCAAGAAAATTACAACAATAACATAAAAGAGAAAAATACTACAGAAGTGTTTTCTTCCCCAGCAATTCAAAATATGATGTCTGTAGGTGAAATTACACTGTCACAAACATCTATTTCTGTCTCTTACCAGTGACAGAAAGTAGTTACAAGAAAAAGATACTAAGCAAATCACTTCAGATTCCATCTGTAACTTATTTTATATAAAGGCATGAGTGTGAGTATAAAATGTTTTCATAACCTGTTCATCATCTGGCCTCTGGGGTTTGTTCTGCTGACGAGGTTTGATATTTTTTTGTTATTATTTTGTACTATGGATTTTCAAGTGTTATTGTTATCAGAGAAAAATCATTGTTTTTAATGGAACTTTTGAAAAAGAAATCTTTCAAAAATGTTTTACAATTGAATACAGAAGAAAATAAAATATTAGTATCACAAATTCTTAAATGTTGCTCACTTTGTTTTTCCTTTTCCCTCCCAGTTCTGTGTCATATTCACATGCAGTAGATTAGGAACAACTAAAATAACACTCAGACAAAATATTTGATGTACTTTTTTATTTATTGCCTTTCAGTGGCAAGAGCAAAGTGAAGTTTTCCTTTTATGCTGTATTTGTAGATGTCTTTGAAGACAGAAGTCCAACTTAATGAGCATATAGTTAGTGACTTGCATGGGGCTGTTTATCTGATTGTGATGAGTTCTCTTTGGGGGATCCCTATGTCTCTAAATAAATAGTTGTTATTGCTCTGTTACAGCTGTTCTGTATAGGTATGTATGAAACTTGCAACAAACAAACTTAACCTTAACATCTGCTGACACAGATAGAGAATTTACAGGTGGCCTTCCTGGTTGACTTCTGCTTTGATTTAGGGGTATTTTTCAGGGTCTGAGAAGGAAAAGAGAAGAAAACCGCTACTTTCACCATCTCTATTTTACAGGGTACCACATGAATGCATATTGTATGTAGACTATGTCTACAGAGAGGGATGGAAATGGAAATGGTCTCCTTCTCACAGTCTGGATGGTTTATGGATTGCCATTGAGACAAGGCACTGTAGTCATAGAACTCCTGGGTCAAACTTGCCACATCTCTGTGACACATCTTAAACTCTGCCAGTTTAAATACTGGCAAAATGAAATAAGATCTTTCTGCACCCATCCAAGCACATATATCCCAAACCCTGCACAGTCTGTTAATTATTTCATTGAAAGCAGCTTATCACATTAATTTCAAGTAAAAAAAAAGAGAGATTTCTGTCTAATAAAGATGTCAGCTCCCAGTTAAAGACTTTTAGAGGAACTTCATACTGATTTACAGCCAAAGCTTTCATTTCTTTCATATCCACTGTCTTACAAAATACTATTAATTTCTGTGTTAGCAACAAAAATTCGTGCCTGGATTTAGTTTCCTATTCACAGGCATCTCATGCTTTCTGAGACTTCCCAGGTGTTTAAAACATTTGCATGGAGGTAGCAAATATTACAGCCCAAGGAGATTTTTTTGAAGTCAAGTGTATAACCTTTTCTCCACTGGGCATTTTACTATGTGCATACACTTGCAAAGAGATTCATACAAAATTCATGAGTACATAACAATGATCTTACTTACTGGTTACCACACAGAGCAAAGAGCTGGACTACAGTCATAGGTTTAACACTGATATTCTTAGCACCCAGAAAACAGATTCCTGATGAATATCTGCTGGTGAGGCATCAGGCATTCATCAGTCAGGTGGAGAAGTGGCAATCTACATAGCATTTGGTCTGAACTTCCACCTTGCCAAACTACTGCCTAGAGTACTTCAGGTGAGGTCTTATCAGACTGGAGTCACTTCCCTTGAATACAGTTGACCTTCTGGGCTGTGACTGCACATTGCTGGTTCATGTCCAGGTTTTCATCCACCAGTGCCCTACAGTCCTTCTTCACAGGGCTGCTCTCAGTCCCTTCATACCCTAGACTGTATTGATACTGGAGGTTGCCCCAACCCATGTGCAGGACCTTGCACTTGGCCTTGTGGAACCTTATGAGATTCACATGGAACTGCTTCTTGTTGTAGGTCTGGATGTCATCCTGTCCCCATAGCATGTGAACTGCCCCACTCAGCTTGCTGTCATCTGCAAACTTGCTGAAGGTGTGCTTGACCCCACTGTCATTGATGAAGATATTAAAGAGTATTGGTCCCTGTATGGACCTCTGAGGAGCACCATTTGTCACCAGTCTTCATCTGAACAACAAGGCATTGACCACTACCCACTGGATGTGACCATCCAGTCAACTCTTCATACATCAAACAACCCACTTATCTTCTATGTCTTCTGTGTTCTTTACAATCTAAGAGCAGATCTTTCCCCCATGTAAAGCCAATCCAATGTCACATATAAAACAGGTTCCTGAGGCATAGGCACCCTTGTCTGGTTGGTTATAATACCCCGGGCCTGTCACAGACCACTGTTACATTTTGTTTTCAAGCAACAGAGTTGAATAAGGATCTCTGTGTGTGCTTTCACCCTCCCCTAGCCACATATCACTAACCTGGAAAGCTCTTTGAAATTGGATCCAAGTTTGAAACTTGGGTGGAATGTGGAAGCTGTAAGCAGGACATTGGACCAGATAACATTCAGAGGTTTCTTCCAATCTAAATTGTTTTATGTTTCTAACTAGGATACACTTGTGAGCCATGGTGATGCTCACAAGCTGGGTTTAAGTGAGATTTCCAAAGTGGAGTAAGTTTTTTGATCTGAGTTTGTCCCACCATAAACTGAAGTTTGAACTGACTCCTGTTGCTCTTCCCATATTTTTAGACGCCACTATCTTAGTGCTAGGGCCAAGTCTTCACTTCCCATACTACGGCCAGTCTCTGGCTCTGGACTGACTTGCCACAGTGCTTGTGTGCAGAGACCATGTGCTGCACATTCAGTAAGATCAGGCCCCATGTTACTTCCCCAGTGAAGCTACTGTGCCTGAGGACATGATATTGCATCAGTATGAAACATTCAACCTGTCTTCTGCAAATGGACCTGCGCATTCAAGGTTCCCAGGACCTCTGGCACCCTGAAGAGATCCTTTAGAGCAAACAGCCCCTTAGGGCCTCAGCAGCATCAAAAGAGCCCTTTGATCATTTCAGGACATGAAGCTTTGATTTCAGACTAGTAGTAGCAAACTAGCAAAGACATCTTTTTGTTGATGGCATACCAAGGTAATTCTGTACTTAATGCTGTGTGCAGTGGATGTGATAACACCATGTTACAGTAAGTGTCACCTTGCTCAAACTGAGAACAATTTGGAGAACACTTTGCCATTTAAAATTGCATGAGAGAGCCTATTTCTGGAGAATTACATATTGCTGTATGTCTGGTGTACATAACATCTCACCTTTTATTTTACAGGCCCCATAGGTAGGGATTCAGATAAACACCCGTGGCAATCATAAGTAAATCAGATTTCTGGCTTTGGTAATTGAAATTCTTTAGGGGTGTGATCCTGTAACATTAATGTAAATCAGAGCCTTGCTTCCCATTTCAAGGAGGTATGTGATCAAGCTGCATTATGCTGCTGGAAAGGTAGACATGGGCAGGAAGATGTAAATTGACTTAAAGAGGACCTCTCAATGTCAGTCAAATTTCTCTGAAAACATTGTACTACTCAGAACTATTTAAGATGAGAAGTTTACAACTTTGACATTTTAATTCAGTCCTTCACCAGGTAACTTCTCACTGACTTGAACAGAAAGAACCACTTAGAAAACATAGGTTCTGAGGGATATTGCAAGTCAGTAAATGTTTTATGAAGGAAAGTACACTGTTTTGGGAAAAGGCAATGATTTCTCCAATACAGAAACTAACAGGTGGATGTTGTGAACAGAGCAAGATTTTACTATGACCCTAAATTGTGGTCAAGCTTCTGGGTTTCTCCTTGAATTTGAGAACCCAGCTGAGTACTGTAATTAAATCCACCTGAAAAGGTTTTGACATATTTGTTTAACTGTATTATGGTCCATTTTCCAGAGCAGACTGGGTTAATAACTTCTAACATTATGCTTTCAGATTGTTAACTGTTCACTCTAATGGCAGCATGTAGTTGACTTTCTTGAGGACCACCTCCTTTAATCAAAGACTGTCTGATTTTTATATTGACTGAGTGTGTAGGCAGTTAGCACATCAACAGCCACAAGCAGCCAAACAATAGTTTCCTTTGCAATGACAGACATGTTGCCTCCTTTAGACACAGTAATGCACACAGTGATTCAGCACAAATGACACAGAGTAGATTGATAGTGAGTGTTATCCAAGAGAACACAGCTCTTTAGAAGTGTTTCAAAAGTTTTCCTTAGTCTTGTTATTCTGACATGTTACAGGCATTCTTTTGGAACAGATTCCCACATAAGCCATGGCTGCCACATTACAAAATAAAGGAGAAGAAGAAATATAAAAAATTAAAGTATGGTGAAAGATACATAACAACTGTAGACCATAGTTCATAATATCTATCTCTGCTTTCAGTGAAATGCAGAGAACTGAGATGTAGCTTCTTAGTGTCTCTCTTGTAACAGCACCACACAAGTCATCTAAGACTAGACAAAAATAAAACAGGTGGAAAATCTTTAAAAAGTAAAAAAAGAAAACTCTGGGAGGTGATTTATTTTTCCTCCAAAAGGAAAACCTTTAACTGCAATTAGCTAAATCTGGTTTATATCCTATTCTTGCTGCCATGAAATCTCCTCTTGCCTTGAGGGAGGAAAAGGTATATGTTCACACTGAGGACAGAGAGAGCAGCCATGGAGTGAATTACTTGAATAATTACTGCATGTTTGTCTATAAATTTCCTCAGTTGAGGAGAAGTCTGCCAGCTACAATATATACACGGACAAGACAAAAATCCGATGTCATGCTAATATCATCCTTTTCAATCATAAAGTTAGTGGGGTGTCAATGAAACAAGAATAGCAGTGTAACATCTACAAAAACATGGCAGCTGTACAAGGCATGGTAGAAAACTACTCAGAGGAACAAGAACTAACTCTCAAAATTTTCTCCTCAGCCTTCACAAGAACAAACTCTGAAGTCCTTATCAGATCCTTATTTCCCTTGATGAAGACAAACGTAGTTAGGCACAAGAAACATAATGTTTTTCCATGGAATATGGAGAAAAATATTGTTATGTCACAACAGGCAGTAGCTGGGGGTGGGACCACTTGCTAGAAGAGCTTGCTCAGACTAAACAGTGTTTAATTCTGTATGGTCCAAAATGAGGAAGGTCATGGGTGTATCAAAGTCCAGTGTGTCAGCAAACATCACCTTCCAATGAGGTTCAGGGACCTAGGACACTAGCACGCTCTCCAGTCCAAATAATATATGAGTATGGTTTATGACCAGCTTGATTTTGCACTTCTGTTTCTGCTGAACACAAATGCCAAGTCCTTCTGAGCTTTGGTATGGACAAGGAGGAAGGTCTCAGATTCTCATCTGGATCTGTGCTGGTTTGTTTGAGGGAAGCTTTTTATGGCAGTCTTGGTGATTTTCATGAAAACAGGCACAGCTTTTCAGCTCAGCCCCTACCCTCCATCCTTCCAGTGTTTAGCACTTTTCCATTTCTCTCTTCTCTGAAAGAGTCACTGTGATAACAATGATTGAACAGAAACTCAGAGAAAAGACAGGAAGCAGAATTTGAGACTGCATTCATCTTCCACATCAGGACCTCAAATGAAATTCAGTCTCCATGTTGAAGCATTGCCCTAATATATATCTCAGATTAGATATCCAACCTTGTCCTTCATCTGCTGGGCAAGGTTGCAAACATTTGTCAGAAGCAGTATGGGAAACCTAGGACAGAAGCCCAGGAAATTAGGCATCAGCTGGGCAGTTTGAGAAACTTAGGGTACACAAAGTATGATGACTCTGCATCCCAAAGGAGATATTTGAGCTGCTTCCTGACTCTTCTCACAGTCTTCAAGTAATCTCTACCTTAATATCAGGTGATACTGAAAGAATAGCCTCTCTTCTGCTTTAAGGTAGCTTTGTTCTCATATATTTGTGGTTATATAGTTGTGCCACATAGCTAACTCCTCATCCCAGATCTTACCCATTTAGTAACGGTGGAGAGAAACTGGTGTCAGGTTATTTAATTTGCTTTTTCTTTTGTCTTGATCATCAGAGTCTGATGAGGAAGTTTCTCATAAGGAACCTAGGTGGCAAGGAACACCTTCCCAGAATTTCTTTACTGAAAGAGTGGTGAGATATTGGAATAGGCTGCCCAGGGAGGTGGTGGAGTCACCATTCCTGGAGGTTTTTAAGAAGAGGGTAGATGTGTTTCTTCAGGGGATGATTTAGGGATAAGAGTAGCGTAGGGCTATCAGTTGGACTAGATGATCTTGAGGGTCCTTTCCAACCGTAATGATTCTGTGATTCTGTGTATAGACAAAGATGAAACTGATGAGCTCAGAACTAAGCAGAAGAACTGCTTTTATTTTCTAGAAGTTAACATTCTTGGTGGCTCTGGAGCTTTGAAGGGCATTTTTCCTAGAGTTAAAAAATGTTCTGCTACACATGGTGGGTTTTAACACTCCCAAGTTCTTGTCTATCTGTGATAAAACCAGCAAAAACACTTCTTAGGAGAGCAGCTGGGTTCCTATTGTCACAGATTTACCATTCACCACTTTGAAATTTCAAGTAAAGAAACTTCCCAAAGGCTCTAACATTGGCTATTTGTTGATACAACAGCAGACTTGAAATGTATTTTACTTACAGTTAATATAGAGTATTAATTTATTTGTGGGGATCATTTTTAGCTATAAGCAAGCTTATGCCTTGAACACCATTATATAAAGTTTATACATGTATATAAATATGTATAAATATATAAATATAAATTTGTGAGAAAATGTTTTTCCTTACTGTTTGTCTGCTGTTCTTTCCTATGACCTATCACTCCCTCCCAAATTTGAGTCCAAACAGTTTCTTGTTGGCTCTGTCTGGGATCTAACACTTTGAGCCAAGAAAACGAAAAACAACAATGATGGAAAACATGCTCAGGCTAAGTGTTTTATTCTGTGAAAGAATGAACATAAGAAATGACTTAGAAAGAATGCAATGCTTGGGGAATTACACTAGAAAGGCTATTTCTCCTATGGAAATATTTTGAGAAAAAATAAAATGGTTTATATAAGAAAATTGTAATGAAGAGAAGCATAATTAATTATTTAGACAAACCAAAAGAAAAATCGAAGTAATATATGTAGGGTCCTTCAGTGTGAGTAATTAATTTATAAATAGACATATATTCTGAGACAGTGTCCACACTGGATTTGTGTACCTGTGCCCCATTTAGCAAGATTTAGAGTCCAAATGAAAAACACATGCAGCAGTTTCTTGTTCAGTTCTGTGCAAGTATACTGCAGAATAAAGGTGTCCTAGCTTTACCTGGGAGTTCTGCTTATGCTTCAGTTTGGGTCCAGACTACAATGCCTTAGATGACAGCAGTGTATTTTTGTTGCTTCTGAAATTTCATCACTTTGCAATGCCTTTATCCAGCTATAATTTCTGAGACAAGGTAACATTATTTGACATCAATTTGAATATATTCAAATGGATTATTAATGTCTGGTGAATATTTTAAGTGCAGTATGTAGGTACTAAATTTAACTTTTTTCAGGGCATATATGATATAGTGCTCTCTTCAAAATTGATTACCTGGAAATTGGAATTTTCCTCAAGAATGTAGCTCAACTGTCCCCTGTGATGCTGAGACTGCATGACACAGAAGGAGGAAACTGGAAAGACAAAATGGCCACATATTAGCATGCACTCTGAAGTACTGATTCTGGAGCTAGCAAGGGTAGGTGCAAAAAGCAAGGGATGTTAAATGAAGACTATAATTCCTTAGGATTTCCAAGAAGATATAATGCTGTCAGCACTAGGAAGGATTTGGGAAGATGACACTTCAGCTTCTCTTTTGAGGTCCCAGAAAGCACCTGGCTCTAACCTGCAATCACTGCTCTACAGTCCTCAGAAAATGCATGTCTGATAATGTATGCAAATACAAAGAGCTTCCCTGAAATGTGATCTTCTCATCTCTCCCCTGCTCTCAGGACTATTACTATCACATCTCAGTGCCACAGGGCAAAAGAGAAGCCTAGGTTCATTAGAAGTCTAGGTTCCAAAGTAACGCTAGGAAGACAATGGGTGAGCCCCACTACCTTACTTCCTTTGGAGGCTCTATTTTTGCTAATGTGGAACAAGGCTGATGAAAGTTAACCAGTTCTCTGTTATAATCATCTTTCTATATGAACAGGAAAGAAATCACACTGATAATAATTTTAACATTCTAAATCTCCATTAACATCTGTGGGGATTAAGATATGACAGTTGTTCAACTAAGTCCTCATTGGGAAAGGAATAAAGTCACAAAGGGCAGTACCAGTTTTGCCTGAGGGAGCATACACATGATGTTTCCTTTCCTTCTTGATGTGAAAGGAGCTGAGTTTTGGTGAGTGAGACCAGACCTATACAACAGAAACTCTTGTCCATTAAAAAAGTTCTTCAAGTCCTCTTTGTTATATCTATTTTTATAGCAGTACAAGGTCTTCATATTTGAAGAGCTGAGCCACATGCATTATAGTACAGGACTTGGTGACAGAATCCTCTTAAAAGTGTGTTTTGTATGATTGGGGTGAGTTAATATCTTTGGCAAATTTTCTGTGCTCTCAATCTTGGAAGAAACAGATAGAATTTTATTGCAGGCACATTTGACATATTTTTGATCTTTCTTCCCATCTGACCTTTTTCTTCCATGATACACAACCTTTTCCCAACTCAGTTTTCCTGGTTTTTATGCTAATGCTTTAAGTCTTGTTCCTTAAAAATTACATTACAGTTTAGCTGACCAACATAATACAAAGGATTAACTGGATCTGGATTCAATCTTCAGAAACAAGTCCAACACTTCAAATTAGTTAACTTTTTTCTTATCTCTTTTTTTAAGCTTTTTTTTAGAAGAAATCTCTTAGATGACCTGACATTTTATCCTATCACTCTAGTTTGCTGTCTGCAGTTTTAGATGCATCCATAAGTTTTGTTGGTTTTGAATGAAGTACCAGAAGTGACCTGATAACAAAGGAGTTAGGGAGGAATTTTCACAGAATATGTCATTTTGCAACATTATAATTTCCAAGAGCACATTTTCAATCCCATGTCTATTCTGACTTAGAAACATAATTCCAAGGACTATCCCCCTTCCAACTGAAAGATTATAACTAACAATGCATGCTTCAGTAGACATACAGAAGGGCTTGTTAGAGGCAGAGTAAGATCATTTTTCATTTTGTTATGCTTTGATGAACATATACCTCTTAGCTTTGATGTGTTCTGCCTTTGTGGGTCTTTGTGACAGGGTTTTATTTTGTTAATAATGATTTTTGTTATTCAGTGTGCAAAAATTTTCTGCAATTTTTGATCAATACCCAGAAACTTTTCAGGAAGATTTTAATTATGCTTAGAACAAGCCAAGCTTATGAAAAAAATAATAGGTTACCTGATTATTTTGTAACACTAATTAAGGACTCAACCTTTTTGTAGAACAAAGGTTGTTCATATTTCTGGTCTCTAACCAGCAAAAGATGCAATAAGCCAGAGATAATCTAAAAAAATATTTTTATAACCAAGTGGTATATTGATTTGGTTTCTTACTAAATTCACTGGGAAGAGGAGGAGAATGTCATATGTTTTTTCTTCTTCAAGGAAACACAATACATAGTTTTACAGTTTGTGACCTTTAAATGGAGTGGACATGTCTGTCTGTTTTGGCAAAGAATAGGTGTTGAGTCAGGAACACCAGCACCAGCCTGTGTCACTAGAACTGGAAAGCATTTGTGATACAAAACTATATGAGAAGGTTGAGGCAGAGCAAACACAAAAATGATCATAATTTCTAAATAAACCTTCCAGAGTACTGCTAACTAACAGGTGGCTAACTCATCTCTGAAGTATGCTTTTTGCTGCTGGGAGTGTAGCAGTTCATTACAAGCAGTCTAAACATAAGAAGCTCTAGTGATGGTTTCAGATTGTCTTGTGCTGTTGTCTTTCCCATCACTGAAACTGTTTTCACACTGTTATAATTCACTGAAGTCTCCTGTGCTTTGTGTAGTCAGTTATAGACAGAGGAGAGATTCAGAGAAAAATTTACCCAAGTTGAGCATGGGAACTTTTCCTCTAGGATGTTTAACATCCAATTTCCTCTCACCTCATCCTTTTCAGTTATCTTCTTTTTTGCTACAGACAAAGTGAAATAGGGGTGTGTTCAGAGAACTTTTCCGTCTCTTCGAATACACAATTATCCAGTTATAGCTCACAACAGAAAAAGTCTGAGCTTTCCATAACTGTAGGACAAATTGCAGTTGTTTTTTTTTTAATGTGTTTTTTTTTTTTCTGGTGTTTTGTTTTGTTTTGCTTTGTTTGTTTGTATTTTGGTTTTGTTTGGTTGTTTTTGGTTTTGTTCTTTACAGCAGTCAAGAGTTAACACAGAACTGGTTGGGAAATACTGAATAAAATGTCTACAAAAAGAATTTGAAATACTTCTTGAAACTTACCTGCCAGAGCAATTCAATAAATTGACATCAGATATACAGAGAAAAATCAAAATTGCATTCTTGTCAGGGGGGAGAAAAACCAACCCAGCTACTTCTAGATATTTTTCTTCTACCTTGTGAGAAAACCAACAACACATGGACAGTAAGAGAGTTCTGTGTTCTAAGATCATTCTGACACACACGACTGTAGACTTTAGAATGGAATCCCTGCAATAGGGAATATGGTTGAATCAAGAATTCTTCTCACTTCTGCAAAGGCTGATGTGTTAGTCTTGTTTGCATATATAAAATTCTCTGATTAAAGAGAACCCCAGGGGTACCATGGTGTATTGACTGAGAGAATGAAAGTTCTGCTTTCCTGTCAGAGTAATTTGGCTATTTATTAAACAAAGATAATTTTTTCTTTCTTTGCTAAACTAATGATTGTAGCCTCCTAGGAAGGTGAATAATCAAATGATGATGCAGTCTCTTCATTTACAATATGCTATTGTTCAAGAATATTCCTAAATACAGTAAGAAAGTTTTCCTCCTTTTTTAGGCTAAAACCATCACAGAAATAACATTGGTATGTTTCTCTACAGATAATTTTATATTCTGTTTGTTCTGCCAGGGAAGAGGACTAAACCAGGATTTTTCCCCATAGAATTTTTTATGTTTATAACTGTGTAATTAAAATAAATCAAAAAAATGCCTTTATAGCTCTATGGATCATATTTAGTGGAGAATTGATCCTGCTTTTAAGAAAATTCTAAAAGTAGATTTTTTCCAATAAAAGTAAAACCTGTGGTCTTTCCCTGAACAGCAAACAATAGAAGCTGTAATGATTCATCTTCTCTTCAGCTTTATTACTGCCTTCCAACTTCCAATCTAAAAGATCTTAACATCCCACTTACCTCTTTTGGCTTTTGCAAAATGTCACTGCTCTTTTTTAGCCAACAGATAACATCACATGGGGCTACAGCTTCACTTTTAAACACTGTACTAATAGCTGAGGTATCTGACAGGCTGAATTGTAAGCTTGGCAATAAATTGGTCTCCTTTTTAGCCTTTTCTATATTTGCTGGTACTTTGGGAAGTAAGGAAGACATCTTGAGACAGAGACAGCTGGATCCAAAGGCATGTTTAGTAAGAGTAGTTAACATGCTATTTTGTTATGTTGTAATTAGTCTTAACAATTCATAGCTTCTGTATACATGGTGACCTCACATACAGAACTATAGTTTGAAGGCAGATGTAAAATGTTATTAAATTAATTGCTATATCTGAATAAGAAAGAAAACTTTCAATCACAGGCCTCATACAGGGAATCTAAATGACAAAAGTATGGCTGTTTTTTTCCAGCTACCTCAATGAGGATAAAAACTGAATTATTTCTACCAACAAAAATGTTATTCTCCAAATAATAACAGAATTGCTTCTCCTTACTCGACATTTCATTACAGTAAGTCACTAGAACAACTGGATTTCACTCTTTCTTCTCCTCTAACTTTTTTCCTGAGTTTTCCTGAGTCCCTCAGGAACTGATATATCATAGAATCACAATGGTTTGAATTGGAAGGCACATTAAAGGTCATGATAAAAGTTGGAAGGAATGACCTCTTCCACTAGACCAGACTGCTCAAAGCTCCATCTAATCTGCCCTTGAATGCTTTCAGGGACTGAGCATACACAACCTCTCTGGGCAACCTGTTCCAGTATCTCACCCCTTCGTAGTCAAGAATTTCTTCCTTACACCTAACCTAAATTTACTTTCTTCTGGTTTAAAGACATTACTCTTTTTCCTATTGCTACATGCCCTTGTTAAATATCCCTCTCCAGCTTCCTTGTAGACCCCTCTTTAGGTACTGGAAGGCTTCCATAAGGTCTTCCTAAGGGCTTCTCTTCTCAAGGCTGGACAACTCCAACTCTCTGAGCCTATCTTCATAGGAGGGGTGGCCTAGCTCACTGATCATCTTTTGTGGCCCTTCTCTGGACTCACTCCAACAGGTCCATGTCTTTCTGATGTCAGCCTCCAAGCTGTAGCAGTACTCCAGGTGGGGTGTCATCAGAATAGAGTAGAGAGGGAGAATCACCTCTCTAAATTTTCTGGTTAGCTTCTTTTGATACAGCCCAGAATATAACCTTTATGAAATTAGCAGCCATACCAAACTGTCACAGTGATGAAATGAATGTTATTCTGTTCTAACACCTGCTGCTCAACCTTTCATCATGTGTGCATATGTAGCTTGAAGTTCTTCTCTTCATCTGCTTACAGGCAAGTTTCTTTGGCTGCCTTGAACAAATAAGGGGCCATCCTACTGGGACAGGCAAGCTGTGTGAACTGTCACTTTCTCTTAGCAAATAGCTCTTTTCCAAGATCAGAACATTTTCCATGTTCAGGATCTGCTTTTCATCCCCAAGAAAAGACATCCAACATGAATATAATTATGCAACTTTGGCCTCCCATCCTTTTCATGGAACAGGATAATGTGTTGCTGTGATAATTCAAACTTTCCATGGACTGACAACATGACAGCCTGCTGTTATGTAGTGTGAACACATTGGGGGAACAGAGAACAAAAGCTACTTGTTAGTGTGCTGATGTGATCCTCAATATGGCCAACACTGATCACACAAAATAGTAAGATTAAAAGCAAAATGAAAATCAAAATAAAAGCTTACAAATCACTCAGTGTTTCATGGCCTGTATAAATCAACTGGAAGATAGGGTTTCTGTCTTAATATCTAAGAAAATATAAGATTAATAAGATTAAATTTTCCAAAGAAAAGGCCATCTATTAATGGAATGAAACTGATATTACACACACAATGAATTAGATGAACATGGGTTGAAAAAATCATATTCTTTATGTGATATTTAGAACTGCAACTATCTGACAGAATTCAAATGGAATTGGGAGTTTAACAACATATTTGAAAAAATAGCTGATGATTTATTGATAATTTTGATTATTTAGGGTGTTGGCTTTGTCTAGACAGCATATAAGAGGAAAAAAAAAAAAGGATTCTAGGATCTGATCCATTTGAAAACATGAGAGAGAATTGAGAGCCTCCTCACAGCTTACCAGTTTTCTTTGGAAGTTTGCTATAGTGGAGAAGAGAAGGGAGTGGGTTTTCCCTTGTTTTCTTTTTCCGAGATTCTGAGTCTTGTTTTACTTGGATCTGGGGGTCCTGGTAGATGGAAGGATGACCATGAGCCAGCAGTGTGCTCTTGTGGCCAGAAGGGCCAATGGGATTCTGGGGTGTATTAGAAGGGGTGTGGTTAGTAGGTCAAGAGAGGTTCTTCTCCCCCTTTACTCTACCCTGGTGAGGCCACATCTGGAATATTGTGTCCAGTTCTGGGCCCCTCAGTTGAAGAAGGATAGGGAACTGCTGGAAAGAGTCCAGCATAGAGCCACAAAGATGGTGAAGGGGCTGGAACATCTTCCTTATGAGGAAAGGCTGAGGAAGCTGGTCTCTAGCTTGGAGAAGAGGGGACTAAGGGGTGACCTCATTTATGCTTTTAAATATGTGAAGGGTGTGTGTCGGGAGGATGGGGTCAGGCTCTTCTCAGTGAAGCCCAGTGACAGGACAAGAGGCAATGGCTGTAAGCTGAAGCATAGGAGATTCCGTGTGAATACACGTAGAAATTTTTTCCCAGTTCAGGTGGCAGAGCACTGGCACAGACTGCCCAGAGAGGTTGTGGAATCTCCTTCTACGGAGATATTCAAAACCCATCTGGATGCACTTCTGTGTGACTGGTCTAAGGAATCTTGCTGCGGCAGGGGTTGGACTAGATGATCTTTCGAGGTCCCTTCCAACTCCTAATATTCTGTGATTCTGTAAGTTTGATCATCTGAATACTGATCAGGCTCAGAAATTATGAAATCTAGATTGAGTGGCTTAATGGTGTAGGAATGTGGTCCACACACTCCCATTCTTATTGTTACTACTCTAAGCTTTGCACTCACATTAGTTGGAGAAGTTTAATACAAAGTTTTTGATAGTCCAGGTTCAGAAGATGAATCTGACTTTATAACAGCTTCATGTTTGATACCCAGCTCAAAAAATAGTTTTGAGCATTACTTCTAAATGCACTCTAAAAAGATCTTCAGATTTATAGCTATTAGATTAAAGATAAAACAGTGTTAAAATCCTCCTAAAGCCAAAAGTAAAAGCTTTATATGTAGAGTTATCTTTTATTCATTTATTAAAGAGGCTTTGTTGTTGAGAGAGTTGAAAAATTAATTAAAATATTATTAAACATGTATGAATTCATTTATTATTTTGTACTTAGATGAAGTACTTCTAGTATTGGTTAAAACTGCAAAAGAATTAATACACTGACACACAGACTGGAACTGATACTCCGCAAGGAAACTGATTTAAAAATATTTCCTGATATGTTTTTCCCAAAGGTGTTAAATGGGTTTAATTTCACAAAATCTATGCAAGTATGCAAGGAATATGCTTATTTGTGAAAACGCTCTCTCTGAGGTGCTATTTTTCTATATAAGAAGATGGTGGAAGCCTACCAACAGGCTTGATGTTTCTCCTGAAAACTTAGGTAAATAGCAATTGCAAATGACAAGTACTATGTTTTAACATTTTAAGATGTCTATTTAGACAGGTAAAAATTTTGGGGTCTTCAAGATATTTTCTCATATGGTTGTAGCTTCATTCTTTTAATTACTGATTCACTTCAGTTATATTTAGAATCGGATCTACTCTCTTCTCTCTATTTTTGGGCTTGGATTTTGTTGCAATCGGGAGCATAATAATTTGTAATACAAGACTCTACTTCAGATATTACTAATAAAATGGTCAAACTAAGGCTCCCCCTTGCTCTTACCGCTGGAAAATTATTGAGTCTGGTTCATCTTTAAGATCTTTATAACATGTGGTACAGGCTGTTTGGGCAAAAAAGTAAAGCTGATGAGCTTCTGTGTGTTTCTAGGCACTTTAATGCTCTAATTCTATTCTCTGGTGTAGGAGGTGTCACATTAACAGGCAAGACTCCAACCCAACAGAGAGATGTGAACAACCTGAACTGCACATTTGTGAACAGCTGAATTAGAAAGCTGGATTCAGCACAGCCTGTTTGTATTCCATATTATTCATGATCTTCAAAATTGTATGAAGTCAGTGAGTTCTGAATTGCAGTTGAAATTCATTTACAGCCATATTTCCAAGTGACTGCTTTGAAACTTCTGAAGTAGATGTCACAGGTTTAAGACAGCTATCTAAGATGTGTTGGTCTGTACCCAGCTAGTGAATGAAATAAGTTACTGTGGGAAAAAAAAAAAATCAAACCAAACCAACCAAACAACCAAACAACAAACAAACAAAAAAACCACATAACCCCCCAAGCCCCAAACCAAACCAAACCAAAAAACCCCAAAACAACAACAACAAAACCCAAACCAAAACAACAACAAAAACCAAACCACCAACAACAAAAGCAATCAAAAAAACCCAAACCAACCAACCAAAACCTGCAAAACCAACCAACCAAAAAAATACCCGAAGCAAAAATGCAAATTAACCTTAAAGCCATTTAGGACTCATCAACTTGTGTTAGGCAATCCACGATACAAAGTTCCTTTCTTACAGTACAGCATGCTATTACCCTTTGTGATAGTTCACTTAAAGTTTGGGTTACTATATTTTGTCTCCATCAAGAGAAACTGACAATGTAGTTGAGTGCTTCTTTGATGTACTACATCCAGACATAAGGCTTTACTGTGCTGGGTCAGGAAACCAGCCAAGAAAGGAGTATCTTTTCCCATAGTTTTAAAATCTTTTCTCCTGCTACCTAAGGGAAAAGCTTTTGCATGTATTTATTCTTAAAGGTGTGTCATACTGCTTTCTCAGCCTATGGCCCAGTGTCTTCTTTTCCTTGCTTTCTGAATCTCTGTCTCTCTCAAAGTTACAAACCTTACCAATAGCCAACAAGAGCAATAGCTTCAGCTTTCCATTCCTCCAAGCCACAATGTTTCATTTCTGTACTTGCATAATAGAATATGACCACAACATAACTATGTTAGTTGAAAATTACATTCATAACAATAACCTCAAAATAACAGGAATTATTCAATACCACTAATGTCTTTGGAGAAAATTGTAATTAATATATGGCCTGAGTGAACTAAAGTTTTATCCCAGACTCTGTACATCCATTTGGTAATAGGAACCCATGTATGTGAAAATAGAACCACAGAATCACAGAATCACAGAATCATTACTGTTTGAAAGGACCCTCAAGATCATCTAGTCCAACCGATAGCCCTACACTACTCTTATCCCTAAATCATCCCCTGAAGAAACACATCTATCCTCTTCTTAAAAACCTCCAGGGATAGTGACTCCACCACCTCCCTGGGCAGCCTATTCCGATATCTAACCATTCTTTCAGTAAAGAAATTCTTCCTAATATCTAATCTAAACCTACCCTGGCTCAGCTTAAGCCCATTCCCTCTAGTCCTGTCACTAGTCACAAGGGAGAAGAGGCCAACACCCGCCTCCCTAGAATGACCTTTCAAGTAGCTGAAGAGAGCGATGTCACCCCTCAGCCTCCTCTTCTCCAGGCTAAACAAGCCCAGCTCCCTAAGCCTCTCCTCATAAGGCCTGTTTTCCAGACCCCTGACTAGCTTAGTTGCCCTTCTCTGCACCCTCTCTAGTAGCTCAATGTCCTTCCTAAACTGCGGTGCCCAAAACTGCACACAGTACTCGAGGTGTGGCCTCACCAGTGCCGTGTACAGTGGCAAGATCACCTCCCTGCTCCTACTGGTCACACTATTCCTGATGCAAGCCAGGATGCCATTGGCCTTCTTAGCCACCTGGGCACACTGCTGACTCATGTTCAGCCGGCCGTCAATCAGCACCCCCAGGTCCTTCTCTGCTGGGGAGCTCTCCAGCCACACCTTCCCGAGCCTGTAGCGCTGCTGGGGGTTGTTACGCCCAAAATGCAGGACTTTACATTTAGCCTTATTAAAACTCATCCCATTGGTCTCTGCCCATCTATCCAGCCTATCTAGGTCCCTCTGCAGAGCCTGCCTACCCTCAAGCAGATCGACACTCCCACCCAGCTTAGTGTCATCTGCAAACTTACTAAGGGTGCACTCTATCCCCTCATCCAAGTCATCAATAAAGATGTTGAACAGGAGAGGCCCCAACACTGACCCCTGAGGGACACCACTCGTGACTGGCCACCAACCAGACTTGACTCCATTGAGCACAACCCTCTGGACTCGGCCATCCAACCAGTTTTTGATCCAGCCAAGGGTGTGCTCATCCAAGCCACGAGCAGCCAGCTTCTCAAGGAGAATGCTGTGGGAAACTGTGTCAAACGCCTTGCTAAAGTCAAGGTAGACAATATCCACAGCCCTTCCTTCATCTAATAAGCGGGTTACCCCATCATAGAAGGAGATCAGGTTAGTCAGACAGGACCTGCCTTTCATGAAGCCATGCTGAGTGGACCCGATCCCCTGGCCGCTCTGCAAGTGCTGCAGAAGCGCACTCAGGATGATCTGCTCCATCAGCTTTCCTGGCACAGAAGTCAGACCGACAGGCCTGTAATTTCCCGGATCATCCTTCCTTCCCTTCTTATATATGGGGGTAACATTGGCTGCTTTAGTTTCACCTGCCTGATTTCATAAAGGATGGTAATTCCAAGTTGTAGATATTTAAATGAAGCAGTTAAACCTCTCATCTCAATAAGGTTAAGTAATGACAACTAGATTATTAGACATTTAGCTTGTTTTTCCATGTAGGAGACTGAAACATGGTGTAAGGAATATATCACATTTGTTCTAAAGCCTTTAGCAATTTACCCTTTTTTATAATTCAGATTACCCTTTCAGACCCATAGTTAATATAATTGCTGTAATTAAATTGAAGTCAGTTACTTGTAAAGAAAATGTTCACACTACTGTTTATAGCCGATCTATAAACAGAGGAATTTGACATTCTGGCTTATAGAAATGAGAGAAAATCTTGATGCAGAGACATTTAAAACCCAGTGCAACTTGAGCTTATGATGTGTTCTGGGGATTTCAGAAATGCAGGATAGTAAAGGACTTGGAGATAGATGTGATCTGCAGCTTTTTCAGGAAGACACTTTTCTGTTGGAGAGTGCAGCTTTTTCGCTGTGAGGATGGCTGAGCATTGGCACAGGTTACTGAAAGAGATTGTGGCGTCTCCATCCCTGGAGATACTCAAAACTGACCTAGAGATTATTATGACCACCTTGCTCTAGCTGAACCTGCTTGAGCAGAGGTCTTGGACTAGCCAGCCTCCAGAGGTACCTTCCAGTCTCAGTAATTTTGTGATTCTGCAACCACCAATTAATCTTTCAAATGCCTAAGTGACTTTTTTGTTTATCAACAACTGCTTAAGTTCTGAGCAGATAGCTGGCTAGCTCCCCCTTATCTAATGGGCAAAAGATGTAGAGCCATAATTTGGAGTCTAGTTTTAATTCACTTCTCGAGAAAGCTTTGTACCTGTATCTCCCTTCTCCCGGGTTTATAGTCCATTTTCCATAGCACACCAAGGTATATAAGAAAAAATGATAACAAAAGATGATTCTGAGAGTACCACAAGTCTGTCTGTCTCTCTTATCCCCTTTCCCTTCCTGGGGTTGTGGAGGGGGGTAGGGGTTGAGAAGAGAGGATAACGGGGTGTGTCTGTCATTGGGTTGGTTGTCAGCCCAGCCTCGAATCTCGACATGCCCAGATCTAGAAAACTTCAACTTCACAGTTTCAGTATTTGCACTGAAGGTTTATATCCCTTCTGGCATAGGAAATAGAAGAATCTGAATACTATGCAGCTGGGATGAATCCATCGCAAGCTTTTCTTCATGGGTAGATTTCCATGTATGAATGCTACCCAGCTCTGGGTGACTTCCTGGATCAAGGAGTTAGGCTTGTATCTAAAAGATCACACTCCCACTATGTGTCTTTCCTTGGCATTTTCATAGTTCTGAAAGATTATTGTCCTGGCTTTTGCATCCCACTATGAGATGCCAAGCTCTTCCTCAGTATTCTGCAGAGTCTGAGTGCCTCACCTAGAGACATGTCCACTTGCTGTTTAATTGCCTAATGGGGACAAGCTGTTGGACTTAGCAATTCAGTGACTAAATAATGTGAACTGAGCCTTTGGGCAATGTAAGAAAGACAGTAAAAACTTATGACAGAGGCAGCTGGCTGACATAGACTGCCACTATTCCAAAGGCAAAATCAAGTTCTTTTTTGTTATAACAGTGTGCATAAGATGCCCAAACATTTAAGCCATATCACCTAGACATTTTTAAATGTCAAGTGGAAGTAGAAGTCTGTGTATGAATTAATAATGTCTTCAAAACAGGTACTATCTGTATGTAATAGAATAACACTAAAGCAGTTTGTTTGTATTTTTGTTTTTTAAATAACCAGAAAGATCATTTCATATTGACAACCTTGCTGTTTATTAAACTGAGCCATGAAGTAACAGATCCAGAGAAGATGAGATGATATAANGGACCCGATCCCCTGGCCGCTCTGCAAGTGCTGCAGAAGCGCACTCAGGATGATCTGCTCCATCAGCTTTCCTGGCACAGAAGTCAGACCGACAGGCCTGTAATTTCCCGGATCATCCTTCCTTCCCTTCTTATATATGGGGGTAACATTGGCTGCTTTAGTTTCACCTGCCTGATTTCATAAAGGATGGTAATTCCAAGTTGTAGATATTTAAATGAAGCAGTTAAACCTCTCATCTCAATAAGGTTAAGTAATGACAACTAGATTATTAGACATTTAGCTTGTTTTTCCATGTAGGAGACTGAAACATGGTGTAAGGAATATATCACATTTGTTCTAAAGCCTTTAGCAATTTACCCTTTTTTATAATTCAGATTACCCTTTCAGACCCATAGTTAATATAATTGCTGTAATTAAATTGAAGTCAGTTACTTGTAAAGAAAATGTTCACACTACTGTTTATAGCCGATCTATAAACAGAGGAATTTGACATTCTGGCTTATAGAAATGAGAGAAAATCTTGATGCAGAGACATTTAAAACCCAGTGAGACTTGAGCTTATGACGTGTTTTGGGGATTTCAAAAATGCAGGATAGTAAAGGACTTGGAGATAGATGTGATCTGCAGCTTTTTCAGGAAGACACTTTTCTGTTGGAGAGTGCAGCTTTTTCGCTGTGAGGATGGCTGAGCATTGGCACAGGTTACTGAAAGAGATTGTGGCGTCTCCATCCCTGGAGATACTCAAAACTGACCTAGAGATTATTATGACCACCTTGCTCTAGCTGAACCTGCTTGAGCAGAGGTCTTGGACTAGCCAGCCTCCAGAGGTACCTTCCAGTCTCAGTAATTTTGTGATTCTGCAACCACCAATTAATCTTTCAAATGCCTAAGTGACTTTTTTGTTTATCAACAACTGCTTAAGTTCTGAGCAGATAGCTGGCTAGCTCCCCCTTATCTAATGGGCAAAAGATGTAGAGCCATAATTTGGAGTCTAGTTTTAATTCACTTCTCGAGAAAGCTTTGTACCTGTATCTCCCTTCTCCCGGGTTTATAGTCCATTTTCCATAGCACACCAAGGTATATAAGAAAAAATGATAACAAAAGATGATTCTGAGAGTACCACAAGTCTGTCTGTCTCTCTTATCCCCTTTCCCTTCCTGGGGTTGTGGAGGGGGGTAGGGGTTGAGAAGAGAGGATAACGGGGTGTGTCTGTCATTGGGTTGGTTGTCAGCCCAGCCTCGAATCTCGACATGCCCAGATCTAGAAAACTTCAACTTCACAGTTTCAGTATTTGCACTGAAGGTTTATATCCCTTCTGGCATAGGAAATAGAAGAATCTGAATACTATGCAGCTGGGATGAATCCATCGCAAGCTTTTCTTCATGGGTAGATTTCCATGTATGAATGCTACCCAGCTCTGGGTGACTTCCTGGATCAAGAAGTTAGGCTTGTATCTAAAAGATCACACTCCCACTATGTGTCTTTCCTTGGCATTTTCATAGCTCTGAAAGATTATTGTCCTGGCTTTTGCATCCCACTATGAGATGCCAAGCTCTTCCTCAGTATTCTGCAGAGTCTGAGTGCCTCACCTAGAGACATGTCCACTTGCTGTTTAATTGCCTAATGGGGACAAGCTGTTGGACTTAGCAATTCAGTGACTAAATAATGTGAACTGAGCCTTTGGGCAATGTAAGAAAGACAGTAAAAACTTATGACAGAGGCAGCTGGCTGACATAGACTGCCACTATTCCAAAGGCAAAATCAAGTTCTTTTTTGTTATAACAGTGTGCATAAGATGCCCAAACATTTAAGCCATATCACCTAGACATTTTTAAATGTCAAGTGGAAGTAGAAGTCTGTGTATGAATTAATAATGTCTTCAAAACAGGTACTATCTGTATGTAATAGAATAACACTAAAGCAGTTTGTTTGTATTTTTGTTTTTTAAATAACCAGAAAGATCATTTCATATTGACAACCTTGCTGTTTATTAAACTGAGCCATGAAGTAACAGATCCAGAGAAGATGAGATGATATAAACTTCAAATCCCTAGCAGAAGGTTGGATAAAACCTTTTTTATTGTCTGAGGTATACCTGTGAGTTAACTAATTGTGAAGTGATAATAAATGATTTAATTATTTCCAACTATTAAGAGTTCAATTAGATCCTGCTCAGTTTACATAGCTGCAGCCCTTCCATCCTTCTACTTCATGTTCCCTACCCAATCTAAATCTCCTGGAGTTAAGCTATGTTATTACCCCCTGAGGTAAAAATGGAGGAGCACTTTAAGAGTACTTTTTTCTCCTGAAATCCATCATGCATGTAATTTTAACATTGCATTTGCAGAATCTTTTTAACATAATAAATATTGCATTTATTTCACCTGAAAAAAACCCCAAACAATGCCCAAATTGGGTTTTATTCCAAATTATTGTAGAAAACGTTGTTGAGGACTTTGAGGTGAAGATTCAAGAGTACAATAAGTACATTTGAAAATAATGATTCTCAGAGAGAGGACATAAAACTAGGAAATTAAAGGCAAGGGGTGACTTGTCATGCCCCATATATATGGTGAACGTAAAGGGTATACTTTTTTACATTTTAATGAGAATAAATGCTGCTTCATGCTTACATAGGCCATTGCCAGTTACCATTATAATTTCTCTGCTAACTTTGGCATTGTTTTAACTTTCAGCATAGGGTTCACATTAAATTTATGGGAGTGGGTGTCACAAACATTCACAACTCTAATGTATTGTTGTGAGATGCTGAAAAATCCATCATTTTACCTCTTTTCTAAGGTGACTCAGAGAAAGATGTTGAGCTAAGAAGGAAAGATGGGGAGAAGAATGTTTAGCTCTAAAGCCTCTTGCTCCTTGTCATTTCATACCAGTGAAAGATAAGGAGATGCCCCCTGCCCCTGCCTTGGCTGATGCATTTATTCAGGATGGAGGACAAAAGCAGGGGTAGTGTCACCATGAATTTAGAATGGGTAGGCAAAACTAACAGTTAATGTTCTCTATTATCAACTTGTTGTAGAAACTGGGATTTCTATTTCCCTCCAACAGCCTATTGGGGAACACAGATGAGGACAGGTTCAGCCAGTGATTGTCTCCTTCCCAGTGCCACAAACAGACTCCCCTGAGCAGTTTCCCATGCTTCAGAGTCACTGACTCACATAGGTTGCTGCTGCTTCAAAATCCTCTCCCCTGTGAACAGCAAATCCTGCTCCAGGACCAGAGGAATATTCAGTTACCTGACTTCCACAGACATCAAGTGATGCTAAGGGCTGTGATTGCATGCAACATAATAAGGAAAACCCTTTTCTAGGATAAAGGAAAACCATGTCTTCATGAAAAGGGGGGAAGAAGAACTGCTACTTACAAACATGGATAAGGCACATGTGAAATTAGAAAAAGATTCCACCACTAATATGTAAATGGGCTGAAAATAAAGGAAATTCTCCACCTGCATCCAAGTCTTAAAGCTTCTTTAGAAAGAAGAGGCATTCTTAAAGCACTGTGTCTATATCCACCTACAAATCACTTTAGTGGCAGCTTTGTGTTTCATTTTATGCCGTCACTTTAACCTGTGTTTGTGAAGCTGTCTTCTCTTCCCCTCGACAAGATAAACTAATTAATTGGGTGACCTAACTGCATATGTTACACAACCATATCAGCTCTTGGATTAATTTATTTAAACCTAAGTAACCAAACGGAGATTTTAGCTTTATTTCAAGCTAATTACCATTTGATATTGCATTTGCCTTGGAAACTATGCAGCAAGTTCTCCTGGATGGACACAAAGGGGAAAAAAACCCATAATATTTGCCAACTTTATAACTGCTCTTCACTCAGTCATGAAGTCCCTCAGGTGACATGACTTAGGCCAACTGTTTCACTTAAAACCAGGTAACATAAACCCTTGATAAATCTGTCTAAACCGTTGTTTTTTGACCTCTTGTTGAATATTTGTCAATTGCAACTTTGACTCACAATCTTACATTAAGAGGTCTTAGAAATATTGCTTTGCTAGAGTAAATTCATATTGACACTGTTGGGCTTTTTTCAGCACTACGTCATCAATTTTATCAATTTTATGTTGTGCTGCCCTGATGATTTAAGTACACAAAAATATAGCACCAGTCAAAGGACACTGGTAAGGAAAGTATATTTTTTTCTATTTTATATCATTTTATTTGTGCTGAACATCAAATGTTTTAGACTCAGTTTTGAATATGTAGATCTTAATGGTGAAAAAGAATTTCTGTCTATGCCTATACATACATAATGATGCCAAAAATAAGTGTAGGCACATTTTCTGCTCTGGCAATCCCATTAAACACTGTGTGAAGTTACATTACTTTGTCTGAAGATCCTTGCTGGAGAATATTTCCTTGCATAGAAGCCTTGGAGTAAATCTGGTGGATGTGTCAAAAATGTAATTTATTCAATCTCTTCTTCTAACCCCCAGGACAAAGGGAAAGAAGGAGCATGTGGTGATGGGTCAGAGTGGCTGTTTAAGAGTGACAGGAATGTGATAGAGGTCTTAGCCCAGTGGTGTAAACTAAAGCAGAACCATCCCTGCTTTAACATGCATTGAGGCTGATCAGTCATGGGCCATGGAACAGGGAATTGCAAATGGTGCTTTGCCACCAATCTTTATCACAAAAGCATAATAAAGCTCAGACATAGTGGAAAATCAAGGCAAGACCATATTACTATAAAGACATATATCATTCCACATTACATAAAAACCCAATAAACTAAAATGACAGATATGCACCTGGCATAGAAACAGGACAAACATTTATATGTGGTCAGTTACTGAGCTGTTTTGATCAACTTTTACTGTATCTTTGGCCATTTTCTTTCTCTTTTTTCCATACTCTGGAGCTAGTTTTCCAAATCTCTGATCCACTTCAAATAAACAAATCCCACAAAGTCACTATTAAAAAACCACACAGCTATTTGTTGAAGAAATGTTTACCATGTTCCTGAAGTTAATACCTTTAGCCACCTGCAGTCAGGATAATATTTAAAATGCATGATCAGTAAAAGCTTTTACCTGGAACTGTATTTTAATTTTGTCAAAACATGAATGCTGGAGCCTGTTGAGATTTTGCCATAGGACACAGATCAGTCCTTCAGAGCTCTCTGAAGCTGAAAGAATATCTATGCACAAATATCACAGAGTCAATAAAATCCCTATATTTGGAACAGTTTGTATTTTTCCTGGGTCCAAGAAAGCTCCATTTCAGTACACAACGATGAAATTAAAGAAAAAAAGTCAAAGAAGCGAGCCACCAACTCGTTGAGCAGCGGCCAGAGGGCAGCCTCCGTACCGCCTGATGCCTTCTCGCAGCGCTTCCTGCTAGCAAGAGGCGGCGGGGGGTGGCCCCGGTGTCGACTTGATCACCGCGGAAGGCGGCGGTGCAACCCTCCGGCCCCGCTCGGACTGGTCATAGCCGTGAGCCGGCTCCCAGCACCACTTGGTTGGGCTCCAGGACCCGTAGGAAAGAGGGAGAAAAATGGGAAGTTAAGATGTGCTAGAGACTCAGTAGGAAACCCTGAAGAGTTTGGAATTCTGGTGTTTTTGTGGGATTGTTTTTGTTGATGTGGGTTGTTTCGGTTTTTTGGATTGTTTTTTGTTTGTTTTGTTTGGGGTTTTCTTGTTTTTAAAATTTAATTTAATTTAATTGTATTTTATTTTATTCTTTATAATTTACTGCTTGGGATTTAAAGAGGTTTCATCCCTTTCCAAGCTACATAGACTCATAAAATCATAGAATGGTTTGGGTTGGAAGGCTGATTAAAGATCATCTAGTTCCAACCCTCTGCCATGTGCAGGGACACCTTCCACTAGATCAGGTTGCTCAAAGCCCCATTTAACCTGGCCTTGAACACTTCCAGGGGTGGACCATCAGCAATTTCTCTGGTCAACCTATTCCAGTTCCTCACCACCCTCACAGTAGAGAATTTCTTCATAGTACCTGAACTAAATCTATCCTATTTCAGTTGAAAACCATTACCCCTTTTCCTATCATCACACTCCCTGATAAGAGTTGCTCCCAGTCTCTCCTGTAGGGCCTTTTAAGTACTGAAAGAAAGCTTCAGATATGTTTGATGATCCAATGGGGAAAAGGCACAAGAGAGCAGTGGACTTGGTGAAATCCATTCTCTCCCCATTTTTAAAAAGCAAGGTAACACTACCAAGAAAGAATCAACAATCATAAATGGTTCCTATGAAATATGTTATGTTTCACCTGTGTACAGCATTTCCCAGGAAATGGATATTCCTGAAGCCTCTTAGCATCTCATCTAAAACAAGCAAACAAAGAAAAAGGCTTGAGAAGAATTTTGTGATTTGTGCCAAATTCAGCTTGTATTAAGTTTGTTATTAAGAAGTATAAGCTGCAAATTCCTATGCTTATGATCTTGAGACTATTGTCTGGTCCAGTCTCAATATAACTTTGTTTACACTGATTTAGTGGCCTTCTGAGATTGCCTGGTTCCTTTTCTGAGTTCCCTCAGCAGGTGAAATTACTTGCTGAGCAGCACAAATTCTTGCTGGGAAATAGCTGTGCCATGTAGATCTCTCCAGTATTTATGTAATGTTATGTTACTGCTCTAAAATGAAAAGCAGTAATATTTTAAATACAGCCAGTGTGATGATGACCTATAAAAGCAGAAGAAAAGGCTGGGTGGCAAATGAAACTATAACTTACATGCTGGTTTTGATGTCATTGTTTCTACCCCTACAGCAGCAGCTCCCTTTGCGGTTTTGCAAACTACAAACTGTATGTTTGTTTTATATCCCTTTCTCTAGTAATAGGTCTCTCTCTAACCACTGGCATGCTCTCACATTAAAGCCTGTGTACCCTAAACTGCTGAAGGTAGTGCTTTTGAATTGGAAAGGCAGGAAATCTCTGAGAAAATTCAGGTATCAGCCATGATAATCACATCTGGAGGATATATAAAAAATCTCAACGATAATCACATCTGGAGGACACATAAAAAATCTCAAAGGGTTAACAGGACTCATTTTTCTCAGAAGATAAGTATATGAAAATCATGTTCACTGAAATTTTACCTGATTAGTAATGGATATCTTATTTTTTTTATTATTAACTGAATCTGTTCTAGCCTTTGTGCACTCACTTCCAAACTGACATAGATAGCAAGAACAATACTGTATTACTGTTGGTACTGTGCAGCTATTAAGTGATAAAAGTGGGGAAAATGGCCTAGAAGTCTGCAGTGTACCTGGGTAAGAAAGAGCAGGTTCAGGCCCTCATCAGGAGTCACAGAATCAGAGACTCATTAAGGTTGGAAAAGACTGCTAAGTTCACCAAGTCCAACCATCAACCTATTACCACCATGCCACTAAACCATGTCCCTAAGTATTACATTTAGATAGTTTTTGGACACCTCCAGGGATGGTGACTCCACCACTTCCCTGGGCAGCCTGGGTGAAGAAGTTTTTCCTAACATCCAATCTAAACATCCCCTGGTGCAAGCTGAAGCCATTTCCTCTTGTCCTAAAGAGTACAGTGCAACATACATTTTTGAAGTTTGCCTTGAGAAAGCTGTAAACCCCTTTCTGCTGGAGAGAAGCAGCATTATCTCTTTGCACTGGGACAGTATTCTCCACACCTTATGACTTCTTCCAATTCCCATATTTTCACAGGTACTGTTACCAATGTCCAAATAAGCTTGCTGGAAACCAGCTTGAGTATGTGAATAAAACCTGAAGTCATTGCTTGGGCTGAAAAATAATGTTACCTATAACCAAAATAAGTTCTTAGGAGTCATACATCTCCCCAGGACGTGTCTAAAGAATCGTAGAAATACCTGCTTACCTGACTCCTGTATACCCCTGAAGCTTGTTATGTATTGCTTCTGCTAAAGCAGCAAAGTCAGGCACAGCATGTGTAATGAGAACACACTTGCTCTGAAGTGCTTACACACAGAATATAAGAGGTGGAAGCCTTGTTCAGTGTTAGAGGTGCTGAGAGCAGCTAACTCTCTTCTCATGTTGGCATCACTCCTCAGAGGAGAAGGCCAGGGCCAGTACCACTGCCAGTTATGTTTTGTTCATTTCCAATTGTCCAACTTGGTTCAGGTAAACATTTGTATTCTCTGACAGAGGGGGATGACATGCTTGTCATAAAATGAGTAAAAATGAGTTGGAATCAAACATTTAACAACCTGCAATTTGCAGGTGACAACAAAAGTTGACACTAATTAATTTGATAGCATGAAGGAAGACACTTTTACAGATCCAAAAGCTGGTTTGTAGTTTGTGTCCCTATCCCTTTCATTTTAAATCTGACATTATAGCTATTAAGATGCAAAACAGGCTTTTCAAGGCTTGTAGATCTCCTCCAAATTTCAATGACCAAGAAAGAGAATTGCATTGTTTATTTACTATGTGGTTGAGGGCTAAAAAGGCTAAATACAGGTTTATCACTTGTATTTTCCCAGGAGATTTTTGCTTAAAATTTGGTGACCCATTTTAGTTGCAGTAGAAGGTCACTGTTGCTAATTTACTCTCATTCATTGGTCCCAGTGACAGAATTTAATTATTTCAGCCTAGTTCATAGTGAGACACCAGCTGCACCACTTAAAACACCGTAATGAAAACCAGTAAACCCTCAACTTGTCTCAGCAAAAGGACTAGAAATAGAACAATTAAACTTACGATCTGTAATTTCACCTGGAAAAAGACCCAAACCAACAACAAATAAATTCAGCTAACAGCTGTGCAATTGTTCTTTAGGTTTCAGGCAACTCTCACTAAATATGAATGGAAGCCTTCCTAAAACTGAGGAAGATGTTATACTGATCACTGTACAGAGGAAGTATTCCTTGAAACAGAATCCAGAGTCTTTGAGATAAGGCTTGCAATGCTTTTTAGAGGGAAATGTGCTTTCATTCAGCCTAGAAAGGATAGCATGCTGATGCCAGTGATGACCATGTGGGTTTAGCTGGATAAAATATCACCAAACAGAAGGATATGGCCTACTCATTTCCCTAAGATAACTAATAAAATAACAGGAAATCCATAAAACCTGCTAACTCTTCTTCCACATAAACATGGGAATAGAATGCTATGTGGCCCAGCTCTACTGGGTAAGAAGAAAAAGCCACCTCAAGAAACCAAGGCAGGCACAAGGCATTCTTGGCTAGAAGTTTTTCAGCCTGGCCAAACCCAGAATCAGTCCAGGCCAAATTAAAGAAAATATTTCCTTTTATAGGTGTCTGTCCTAACAGACTCTTCTTTTATGGGCTTCTGAGCTTTTGGGCAGAAAAGAGGGTGATAAAAGTTCTGTACTGGAACACTCCTGTAGGAATTCCCTCTGGTCCAAAACCAGACTCCCTGTGCAAATTCTAAAGCAGTCTGTCTTCATGAGGTTAATCCTCCACAGTTTTTTTCCTAGCTTGTGAAAGTAAGATGGAGGTCATAAAGTTAAAAACAATGCATACCTTTTTTTTGTTTCCCATTTGATCATTCTTTGATAAAATGAAGATCTTAAGGAAGTTGGGAGAAGAGTTTCATCTTTAACTTCTACTTTTGAAAACCTCTGGATTTGTCTTCTTTGTTTTCTTTGGCCAAAATGTCTTCAGCTGTGAGATATGGTCCTAATCTTATTAGAATATTTAATTCAGTAAGGTCTAGTTTATTGAGGAAGTCAGATATATATTATTTGGACATCTCAAATATTGCAAAAGTGATAATTAATAAGTGAAAATCTATAGAAAGTCTCAGACATAATGAAGAAGAATATAGGGAGAAAAATATACAAATAAGTCAATTATGATACAATCTGTTCTTTAACAATGTATAACCTTCTTTAGTAACATAACTATTACAGCTAGATTTGGCATAGTACTTGAACAGAGGTGTTAATAAATTTTGGAAATCAAATCTTAAAAGTGGCTTGCCTAAATGATCCAGTTTTCTATTTATTAGTAACCCTTTCCTTTCCTTTCCTTTCCTTTCCTTTCCTTTCCTTTCCTTTCCCTTTCCCTTCCCTGTCCTTTCCGTGCATAGTAATTCCTACAGCACATTACCTTGTGATTTGTTAATGTAATTGATTATAATTGTGCTGTCACCTGCATTGCAAGACTCCTTGAAGTTAAGGCACTGTTGTGGACCTGTAGAGACAACAGTTGTTACTGTTAGGAAAAGAAAGCTTAGTGGATATCCTTGCTGAAAAGTTTTATTGTAAATGAAATTGTATGATAAGAAAATTATGGATCACAACAAAGTTACTGGAAAGTACTTTCCAAGAATTTCCATTACTGCTTTTAGAAGAGTCTAAAAGTCTGAAAACTAGAAAAGTCATACTAAAAAGTGAAATAATTTGAGAAAATATGTAATAATATTAATACATTTACAATCTTTCGTACCTTGAATATAATTTTTCAGTTTCTAGTCCCCCAGGAGCTATTTTTCTATTAACATTGTAAAAGTTCTGCTTATAATTTGTTGTCAGAATATTTGACAGCATATTAAAATTCATAGGGTACCTACCTTTTCACTCATGGGGACAACTGTTTATTTTATCCAGCATGTTTGAGATAACAAAATTCCAGCTGCTTTTACATGAGAACTCTAAATGTTCTGTAACTAGTAATTACAAGGTAGGCTTTGTGTGTTCATGCTGTTCACAAAACATACTAATAGACCAGTATATACAACTTGGTTTTTGACTATCTACATTTGCTTTCTGGACCAGTTATCATCAGTTGCTCATGAATGAGTTTAAACTGTCGATATGGCCATTCCCACAACAAAAAAGACTTTTTTTTTCTTCATCTGCCACTTGTTATGGTTTCTGGAAATACCCACTATAAATTGTACTTTTTCATGTTGTTCCTATCACAGATCTAACTTTACAAGCTGCAATTTCCAAATGTAGCTTCTTAGTGCAAGAAGTTTTTGTCATTGGAATAGAGATTTAAACAGCTCTTGTTATCTTCAAAGCAGTGTATGTGTAGCCTGGAGTATAGTTCTTTGTGGAACAGGGACATTGTCTCACAGTTTCAAACACAGGCAAGTACTTTCATGATTGCAGCTGAATAAGATTGCCATGTTTAACCCCAGCCAGTAACTGAGCACCATTCAGCCACTTGCTCAGTCCCCACAGTGGGATGGGGAGAGAATCAGAAGAGTAAAAATGAGAAAACTCATGGGTTGAGATAAATACATATCAGTAGGGAAAACAAAAGCCATGCATACAAGCAAAGGAGAACATGGAATTCATTCACCTCTTCCTATAGGCTGGCAGGTGTTCAGCCATCCTCAGTAAAGCAGGGCTCCATCACGTGTAACAATTATTTGGGAAGACAAAAGCCATCACTCCAAATGTCCCCCTACTTATTCTGCAGGCTTTGTAAGCTGAGAATGACTTCCTGCTCTGGAATATCCCTTTAGTCATTTGGGGTCAGCAGTCCTTGTTGTGACACCTCCCAACTTCTCATGCACCCCCAGCCTACCTGCTGATGAGGTGGTGTGAGAAGCAGAAAAGGCCATGACTCTGTGTAAGCATTGTTCATCTAGAACATCTCTTTATTATCAACACTCTTTTCTACACAAATCCAAAACACAGCCCCATACTAGCTATTATGAATAAAATTAACACTATCCTAGCTGAAACTAGGACAGGTGAATTTCTGTTCACCTGTCTTTGACAATCTCATTAACTGAATGGAAAGTGATCACTTTTTAAAGCTAAGCATCAAATTCATTCTAAAGATCTCAGAGGAGAGGCACTCTCAAGGATCAGGTTATTTTAAAAACTATCCTAAAATAAGTGCTTTTGAGTACACCATGGTTCCTGGCCATGCTGGAACTATTGTCCATGGATTGAAATGATATTTGTACTTTTTGTATTTAACTGAATCAAGGCCTGAATATAACATGTTTGACACAAAATAATAACAAGTAATTCAGATACGTGTCTTGTTTGGGAGTATCCAAGTACTTTCTTGGGAAAGCAGTATCAAGAGAAATCATATCTTTTTCTATAGTAAGACATATATTTACTTCCAAAGCATCATGAAAAATGCATGGGTTTATTTCACTCAAAAATCTTGTAAGTTGAAGAAAAGGTATTTTGTGACAGCCTGACTCTGCACAACAGCACTGGTAAAGAAGAAATCACTTTGTATTGAAAGAGGAAACAGAAATATTGAAATGCTGAGAAGAACTCCCTTGTTTCAATGGAACAGAAAATATCCTCATTGTTAGAGAGTTAGGACTATTACATTTATCCTTTTCCTATTTTTAGACCATATTTTACATGTACAGTTTAGAGTCATAAGGGACACTCAGATGAACAAGGCTTAGAAAGGTGCTCCAGATTCTTTTGTCTTCGCTCGTCTGAAATTAAATGAAAACTCTCATCATCATATCAAGTTCTGGTCCATCCAGCTCCATCCTTTCTTTCCCTATATGGATAATGTCTGGCCAGGAAGGAAATGACTGTGTTTTCAAGTACAGGAATGAAATCTGGCCTAATGGAAACTTGGTTGAGTCACTTTCTAAAAGGTAATGACTGGAGAGAGACTTTCCAAGAGGAGACTAAGATTAGCAGAAATGTTGGCCAGTGAAAGACATAACATCCTAATATACTCATGACACAGATTTTCAAAAAGCTTTCTTCTGTTGCTGTGTAATTTGGGGAATGAGGATTACTGATGTTTGAGAAGTCAAACAGGTTTTACCTTCATTCTCCTGGTGTTCTCTCTGTCCAAGTTCCCCCAGCGATCCAATGTAAACTAGTTAGGGCATATGCAGTATCAGTTGAAACACAGATAGAACAATGGAATTTGAGAGGTCACAATGTCCCTTCTCAGATGCCACTGAAAATTACACTTTTCCAATATAGACAGTTTCATATTCTCACTGTTCAACTCAATTCTACTGTGCAGAATGCTGAAGATACCTGTTTTATCTCCCCTTTTTTGGACTGATTCCTGAAAGAAAGGCATTTGGAAATAGGCTGATTCATGACTTGGTTGGACACAGGAAATATCTAGAAAAGGAAATATAGGTGTGTATCAGGTAACCACATGAAAGATAAATGATACTAAAGTTCAAAAGCACAGTCAGCATGGAGAACAGCTAGGCTGTCAAACTAATTTCAAGTACTTCAGCATATCTTTAATTTGAATTTGCATAAAATTTTAGCCATACGTCTTGGGATTTATATTTGCTATTTATGAATATTTGATTTAAATTTTCCTTGGATTTCAGAGGAAGCCAAGCTTGGTATGACCTTTTCCTCTCGAAGAAAATTAAGGTCAGCTTACTGTATCTTGATTACTTGGTTGAAATGACATTTGTTTTAACCAATTAGTATATAATGTCACTATCAGTTTCTAAAAGAAAATTCAGTTTGCATTCAGAAAAGTTAATTGTATATAATTTTTTTTGGCTTATTTCTGTTTTCCAGTCCCATTTTCTCCCACCTAACCACACAAATTTAGAATCAAGCCTACAGTGTTAGTGCATTGTTTAATCTCTTTCACACTGCCTGCAGAGATTAGCTGAGGTGACAAAATTTCTAATAAAATTTTACACCAGTAAACCTGGCTTGAAGAGCAGAAGTAAAAACCCTGCTGGTTGCCATGTATTTAGGCATTCATTCATAAGAAAGCACACTACTGTGCATATGTGGGACATGATGTTTTGCTATGCCAAAAGCGAATCTTCATGCTGTTGAATTTATGCATTTCCCACTGCTACTCAAAATGCTTGTCTGAATGCTCAGGCAGGGGAGAGCTCTCTTTGCAGAAAATGCTCATCCTCTGTTCAAGTCAAGAGGTCTGACTTGTACTCTATTCACTATTCATTGGTAATTTTCAGCCAATGTTTGCTTTATCATCACAAATTAACAAGGAAAAGATTGTTGCACTAATTTTTACTTCAGTGTGGTGCTATGAAACAGGTAATAAATGGCAAGAAGAGAGGAGAAGGGAAGCAGAAAACCAGTTGGAGGCTCCACAAAGATAAATGTAATATTCCCTTCACCCTCAAGAAATGAAATTATTCTGACAGGGTCAGAGATTCTGCTTGGCAAACCATCTTAAATTAATTACCTCCCTGACATTTTAAAGGAAGGTTTCAGATTGTAAATTTAACCCAGACAAAGCATTCTTTTTAATCTTGTCAGTATGCAAACTACTTTGCACTGCAGTCTGTGAATTATTTATCAGAGAAACGACCCCAAAGGGTAAAAGGAAAATTGGAAGTATTTGATCTGGGTTCTGCAGCCTGATGTACTTCTCTAACTTAGATCTGTACCTGTTGCAGTTGCTTAATTTCTCTTTGTTAGGTGATGCTGATATTTAGCTCTCCTAATGTGCTTCTCTAAAGCCTTAATATTTTTTTCCACATTTAAAAGCATTTGAAATGCTTCTAAATCTCTGTCCCAGCAAATAATTGTATCTACTTTCCAGGGAAAACTAAATGTTAAATAAAGGGGACAAAACCACCTGTATTTCTGGTCCATGTATTTTCATTAGCATAAGTATTCAGCACTCATGGCTGATTGTTTTTTTTCCTGCACTCAGGTGAAAATACAGTCTCTAATAGTAAGTAATCTGGAAAGCTTAAGTTTTTACTTATAAATTGCATTAAAACATTAAAACCAGCAATCCTGTTACAAGCTGTGTAATTTTAATGATAAAAGGTGGTCACCCAGGGTAAAAATACCTTGGAAGATGTGAGTCCAGAATCTAGCTCTGACACCGATTTGTTTTTATTTTTGTTTTTGCTTTGAATTTGGGGTTTTGTTTGTTTGTTTGTTTGACTGATTGATTGTTTTATAAAGGCACTTAATTTTAGTATCCTGGTTTTTAAATTAAGCCAGTAAAACTTCTAATTCCCACCTCCCAGTCTTTTTAGGTTTCAAGGTTTTCTATTCAATAATATTTCATCTAGGGTTTAGGCTCACCACTAACAGAAAGACCTCTAAATACAATTGTAATGTAAAAGATAATTATAAGTCAGAGATTATCACAAATCACAACATAACCTGACTAATAACTGCTCTCTGCTGACACTGAACCTGTTTGCTCAGTTACTCTGGATTTCTACAGGGACCATAATTCTCTGAAGACGTCAACTCAGCAAGTATCTGCTATTTAGAAGAAAGTTAAATTTGGAAAATCAGCAGAAAAAAAACTCCAAAAAAACCCATTAGCCAGTTGTAACAACTTAAGCATTTAAAGCTACCAGAAATTTTTCAGTTTGAGAACATTTTCCCTCTGGATGTGCATTGTTAACTTTCAAGGCTTCATTTTTCAAAGAAGTTCTAGTATTTTCTGGTTTATGCATTTGTAGGATGAACTTTGGCTGAAAGTCTATTTGCAGAGAGAAATTTTAATTCCCTTCTGCTTCTGTCATGTAGTATGAAAAATTGTTTATTTGACCTATGGAAGTTTTTGTCTTGATGTGAACTGAAATGAAGCTACTACAAAGTGTTATACCATTCTTTAGTTTAGTTCACTGCCTAATAGTTTTGTTTTATAATTTTTCATTCTTTAGTGGGAGGATTTTTTCCTGCCACCAGACTTTCTCTTCTTTTGTGTCAATGGTTAAATGTTCCAAGAGCAAGGCATGAGAGATTACCTAATAAAAATCTGTCTAAGCAAAATGTGGATGAGCTTTTATTTTACTAGGCAGTCCTAATGAAATAAGTCAGGTCTGACAGATAATTCTTCTGTCAAAAGATATTTGTCAGTTTTCCAGTTAGGTTTCTAAGTTCCCCAAGACTTCCTCTCTTGCTTTTAGTTTCCTCTGATAATAAAAAAAGTCCTTAAACTCTTCCTGAATTGATGAAAGATTAATTATGCATGACATAAAATTAGAGATATCACACTAGTTAATTGCAAGCCTCTCCACTGCATGGCTGCATCCACTTTTCAGCTTTCCCCTAAAACTCCCAAGAAATAAGGGATTGTGTATATCCTCCACAATCTATTTACTTATCTATAAATTCCCCTTTGCAGATTTTTGTATCTATACAAAATAAATAACTAAGAAACTGAAGACTTTTGCTTACTGAATATCCCAGGTCCCTCTTTAATGAAGTGTGGGTATGAGCTCTAGCGTCTGTGGATCCATTCTAGTTAAGGATTTTGGCTGTTGTTTAATTATAATTATTTCCCCTGTGATCTCTGTTCAGCTGATTTTGCTTCTCTTCTCCCCTTGGCTCTTGCTGAAACCTACTGGAACATCAGAGCTGGGATGTGACCGGAGACCATCCTAACAACTGCTGTATTTCAAAGTCTTCATTCTACTTGAAGGGTTTTTTTATGCTTCCCAACTGATTTGTAAGGGTGGTTAAGACTCATACAACTACAAAGAATTACCTTTATCTAGATTTAAATATTATTTTATGCTAATTACTGAAGCTATTCTTTAAGGTAAGTAAAACAGACACCCCTTGATTTTGATATATTTATTGATAGCAATCAAACTTTGATGTTTTCTGCCCATGACTGCTTTTCGATCTGCTCATGATGGAATCAGCTGCAGGACATTTTCAAGCTGTTAGAATAGATATTTTTTAAAGCCACAATGAATTGACTCTGAACATTATTAGTGCAGTAATATAACTACTCTATCAAAGATAGGCACTGGTGGTCTTGGCTGTGTTCCTAAAGTGCAAACCATTCCCAATGAAATTCACCGCCCTGCAGCACAAGCTAAACCTCACTTGTGCTCTGCTTGCTAGTGCACTAGCCTTCTACTGCTGCTCTGCACAAAAGTGGATTATATCCACAGTGTGTTCAGACCTTTAGCATTTCAAATCTATTTCATTGACTTTGTATCTTCTTTTGTTTCCCTCAGTGCATCATTATGAGTTTCTACCATTCTGGTTTGTACTAAAACACCATTAGTATGGGCTTAGGTTTACTTAATCTTCTAGTTTCATTGATCATCTTTATACTTTGTTCTTTCAGGATGACTTTTCTTTACCTTTCACAAAGATGTGATACATATATTGAGATTTATGCAGTGCAAAGCAACTGGAACAGCAATAGAAGATCTAGCAAAACTTCCCTCTCTGTGCTGGAGTGAGGTGATACTTCATGTTGTGCAGAAAAGAGAGATGGCACATGATTGCCATTCTACACACTGTTAATATTCTTGGCTTCCCTGTTGAGAAGTCATCACAAAGTGTCCACACTTAGCTTCTTTAAAATTTTAGTCAGAGAGGGAAAATGTTCCTGAAATATGGCACAGCTCAAATGAGTGATGCACAGAGTCAAAGATCTCTGTTTTCCCAGTAGGCTGGTATGTAAGCAAGAGGCCTCACAGGGAGTTGTAAAATATTTTAGGGTTTATTAAGTAGTTGTTTTAATGTTTAAACCCTATGATTTGTTATTGTGTCAGCTTTCATTTGCTGTGCACTTTTCCCCACATAACTATTTCATTTGCTACGTGCTGACAATTTGTGGTGAGAGTGCCCTTCAAAACACAAATCACTAACCACCCAGTGTACTACTTTTTACCTTGGATAAGGCTTTTATTTATTTTTAAATAAATTTAACCTAATTTCTCACACATTACACTTCATTATGGAGTAATTTCCCTTGATATGAAAAGACTTCATTAATTGTTCCATTCAAAAATGATTATCTCTCAGGATGGGTGTTACAGGGGAGGTGTAATGGATAAGGATTTTTTTTCTACAGTCTGCTTGAGCACTTCTTTTTCTCCAGTGATTAGTTTTGCTGCATCTGTGTTTACTTAAGAACCTGAAGCTAAAATAATTAGTAACAGGTGGCTGAGGTCTTACTGATAATCTGCCTGCCTTTTAGGTGTACTTCTATAAAAGGTTTTCAGTCTGCACATGCTAGTTCTTTTCCATATTTAATAGGCTATCCTGAGAAATGATCTCGTATGGTATGCTACTTGGGCTTACTTGATCCTAGGAGGTTTTATTTTAACACTTTTAGCCAACTGTATGACACATTTTACCCTTTAGTAATAACAATCCATGCTTCATCTCTTCCTGTTATATAGTGGTTTTTCATGGTAATTGTTTTCTATGGCCTGGTTTTCTAAGGATATGCTTACATTGATAGTTTATTTTATGTTTTTACATGTGTTCTTTCCTGATTCTCTTCTCAGGAATTTTCAGTGGACTTCCCTTCACCAGCTGTTCACTGTATTTTTCAGATCCTTTTCTGCTGACTGATGATGTTTAAGAGAAGGTAGTAAACTTTTTATACTGCTACTATTTATTAGGAAGTCTTGAGAAGTATGAATGTGTTTCTTTAAATTTATGTATAAGGTGTGTTTACCTAAAATGTGGCATCTACATATCTGGGCTGCTTAGCCATCCAGCCATGAATGCACTAAGAACAAGAAGTCATTCAGCTGCACATGATGGGCTGGATATGGTTTATGGACTTTTATGACTGCAGATAGGAGATTGCTACAGCTATTTGAACACTCAGGCAGGGTGGTCCTATATCAAGACCAAGATGGAAAGCCAAGACTATGAAACCATCCATGCACTCAAAAGCCAAGTGGTTTTGACATATGTTAAGGATATATGCAGCAATAATTCAAGAGTCCCACTGTGCCTAACTCATTCCAGGGGTTTAAAGTGTAGCTTTCCACATAAGAAGATATTAAAAAGGTTTTCTTAGTATCTTTTATTGGAACCATTTAATTTTCTGTAAACACGCACTAAGATACAGTGACAGTAACGGTATGTTCTGGTGACTGAGTTGTACTCCTGAGATGTTTGAGGATGCTCATTTGGTGACAGTGACATTGACTCAGTTACTGGAAATCTTTTTCTCTGAACCATGGGTAAGTGTCTTAAAAATAAATGTCTTAGCATCTCTAAAAAATCTTCAAAGATTTGGGGTCAGCCTTACTTAGAATATGAAAACAAAATGAGAAATCTGTACTGTACTAGAATCAGTCAGCAGGACCTGTGCTACAGAGCACACATGGCTTTACAACTCCCTCTATTCATTTAGTATTGACTGCACCCATTCTTACATGGAAACTAGTTTTTACTTACTGTGATATGAAGTCTTCCTCAAAATCTAGTTTTACAGAATAATGATCACTGAAAAAAACCCTGTTATCTTGCAACATTAGGAAATGTTCGGGTTTTATACAAATTATGATTTACTGTACTTATCCAGGTTTCCATTAAGGTTAGTGATATTTTTCAGCCATATGGTTTGAGCACAGAATTCAAGACCTTTGCTTACACCATATTGGAAATACAAACCACACATAGGAGACACATACTTCTGCTCTCCATGTACAAATCCTATTCAAGAAATAAAACAGTCTGAAAGGTGTGCATCTTGGGGTTTGCTTTATGTCCTAGCTCCCACACTGTGTAAATAGCTTTTTATTTTTAAGCAACCATCCATTCTCTTCCAAGTGTATAAAATATGAGAAAATAATCCTTTTTAGCAATGATCAACTTTCAACATAAATTAATATGAAATTTTAAAGGAACAGTTCAGTGTGAAAAAGTTCATAACAATATGCAGACAGTATCTTCCTAGTTATAGGATGAGATATAATAAGGCAATCTAGGGGACTACATAGGAACAATTATATCTAGCAAAAATGGAACAGATCTAGAAGGAGATAATGTCACACTTCTATTTCTTGATGTAAAGTATTATTAAGAAATATTATGGAGAATTGTCTTTCACAGTTCAGAGAAAAGATACTTACAGAGTTGCCTGTTTAAATTAAGAATCAAATTATCATCCTGTGATTCATTGTGAAATAGTCAAAATATTAGTAGATCATGCATTTAATATGAATGATTCAGAATAGGAAAAACAAAACACATACTCCAGAGGAATGTTAAAATAGTTGTTATTTAAAAGGACAAACAAATAAAGCATATGTTGTCACAGGAGTCTATTATAGGTCACCCAGCCAGGATGACAGCACTGACAAATTATACTTTGAGGAACCAAAGGATGTCTTTAAATCAACTGCACTTGTCTTTATGGAAGACTTCAACTTTCCAGATGTCAGCTGGAAATGCCACATTGTTGGCACAAATAGGTCCAGAACATTCCTCAAGCATCTGGGTAATAACTTCTTGGTACAGCTACTAAGGGAATGAACTAAGCAAAGTGACTTCCTTGATTTGTTGCTTGTTTACAGAGGTCTCATGGGTGAAGTGGCAACAGGTGGCCATCATGGACACAGAAACCATGAAGCAGTCAAATTTAAAACCTCTGGAGACAGGAGGAAAACTGCCATCAAGACTTCTTCAAAAGGAGAGCAGAGTTCACTCAGCTCAGAGAGCTACTTAGTAATACTCCCTGGGAAAAAGCTTTTGAAGGTGTTGGGGTCTATCAGTGCTGGTCACTTTTCAAGCAACACCTTCTAAGAGCACAGGAGCTGGCAAACACAAAATGTTGGAAATCAAGCAGGTGAGGCAGAAGGCCAGCCTGGCTGAGCAGAGAGCTTCTTCTGGAGCTAAAGCAAAACAAAATGAAAGTGTATGGCCAGTGGAAGCAAGGTCAGGCAACATGAGAGAATTACAGAGAAGCTGTTTGTCATGCTGCAAAAGCCCAATTAGAATTGAAGGTGGCTAGTACTGTAGGAGACAATAAAAAGTGCTTTTTAAGATATGTTAATAGCTTAAGGCAGACCAGAAATAACATTGGCCTGTTACTTGATGAGGATGGTCACATCACAAACAGGGACATAGAGAAAGCAGAGACATTTAATGTTCTTTGTCTTTCTTTGCCCACAGATGATGGGCTCTGGGGCTCACAGACCTCCAAACTAGAGACCCTTGACTGTGACACTGTTGAACTCAGCCAACCCTTCACTTCTGTGGGAATCGCTGCTCTAGTTAGATCCCTCTAAGCTAGATCCAAATATAGGTCCCTATAAGTCTCTGAGGCCTGATGTGATTCATCCAAGGGAACTTAAAGAGCTGATTTTTTAATGAACTTAGGAATCTAGGGGTTGACTGGAACCTGGGAAATGTCATCCCTATTTTCAAGAAGGGTAACAGGGATGACCCTGGTAACCACAGTCCTGTTAGTCTTACTTCTATACCTGGTAAAATTATGGGAATCCAGTTTCATTGTTTAATGGTTTAATGCATTAACTAAAAAGCCTTGTGCAAAGATGCTTGGTTAAGGATGTGTACAGAGGCTGCACACAAAAAATATTTTTTTTTTAAATTTATTTTTAATTTCTCTGTGAAAATCTGCCAAAATTGAAGAAAACCAGAAAATCTCATCTTTGAAAAATCTACTTTGGGTATACTAGACAACCATGCTCTCCAAAGCTACCTTCTCATAAAAGATATGCCATTTTAGCCCACTAAGTGGCCTGGTCACACCTCTTCTGAAAGTCCTCCTTATTGACAGGCTGGAGAAGAGGGCTGTGAGTGCTGCTGCCTCACCAGCAAGGCAAAGAAGCCACCACAGATAATAATCTTCAAGAGCAGAACCTGCCAGGCACTGTCATGCCTGACCCACAACAATGAGTAGGAAAGGAGAATCAAGAATCTTGACCAGATCTGGCAAAAAAATGTCCATCTGCTGTGGCATAGGGTCCTCCCCAGGCTGCAGTGTGGCCATCTTTTCCATCGTGGTCTTCCATTGGCTGCAGGGGGGCAACACTCACAGCTGCCCCACAGCATTTTTAACCCTTTCTTAAATATAGAGTTGCAGAGACACCACCAGCATTGTTGATGGGCTCAGATTTGGGCAGCAGCAGCAGGGTGTCCAATGGAACTGGACATGGGGAACTGTCTGACATGGGGCAGCCCTGTGTCTCTTCTCACAGAGGCCACCGCTGCAGTCCCTCCTCTGCCAACACCTGAACATGAACCCCCAATACAAACTGATAGGATGATCTTATATCCAAGTAAAGAGTCAAGTCCTTATTTCCTGGGACACTGACAATTCTCTATTTTCTCAATAGATTGAAATATAACACAGTATCTGTTGATCTTGTGTGTTTACAGACCCTTGTTTTCATTAACGGTGTAGAGTTGTCTGCCTCTGTGGTGTTCACAAGTCAGATTCCAAACTTTTCAGATGCAGAGGTCTGAATCCTGTTTTACTCAAGGTGATTTATTTCCACACAACCCAATTACAGAGCACAGCTCCCATTTCCATGCTCTGATCTGAAGCTGTACTTTTCTCTTGTTTAAGTTATATTTTCAATTCCAAGGAGAAAAAAAATACTCTATTTCTTTGACTCATTCCTTTTCTTTCAATCTGAAGATTATTAACTGAAATATGGAACTGCATGTGGGTAGAAATGTGTGGTCTGAATGCTCATAAACTAGAATGAGTTTCTCTGAAAGCTCTTCATGCATATCTGAATGGTAACCACTTGTATCATTTGGTGATGCCATCTGATCTTCTATGGATATAATAATCTACATGACTTTTTCTGGAGGTGTTATTGAAAGCTGGTTTTAAGCAGTATTTCCTAGGCATAGAGGTTTTCCCCAATGACTTTAGTATATAATGTTTCCCATATGAATCTGCTTTTAAAAATAGAATTAAAAATAAAAATTAATAATTATTATTTTCTGCCAGATGCTAGCAGAAGAATACTACTAAATAAAAAACCTTGTAAGCCAAGAATTTCTCCTAATCAGAAACCTGAAACAGAAACATCTTAAGTCTTGTTTGGGAACTGTTATCCTTCTTGGTAAGCTGTTTGTAGAAGGCAATCCCAAGTTTTCAAAGAACAGTTCTCACTGCCATAGGGTTTGTGCTTCTTTTCCCTACATTGGAAATACCCTGCTAGCTATTTAATATTGATGGAGTAAATAGAAATTGGTGTAATGGTCTTTGGAAAACATAACTTTAAAAAATGAGAAAGGACCGTATGGAGTTATTAGAATTATAAGAATAAACACCTGAGAGGGAAAGCTTTTCATTAAATATGCAGAAGCAGCCCTGAGGGGATGGATCAGAAAGGACCTCCAAGCCTTCCAACTGTGTGCACAGCTGGAGAAGCTAGGAGGTCACCTGCTACCTCTGCTTCTGTTTACTCACTCTCTCTACCTTAGAATTTTGATTTCCTTGTCTGCAAGGAGGCACAGCTCTTGATTGCAATGAGAAAAGTGCTGATCTGCTACAGCTTGGCAAATATGAGCCAAAATGCCATAGAACATGGAGGTCAATGAACCAATCTTCTTTCTAAATAAGTTTCTAACCACCCTTATTGGCAGCAGTGCTGTTACCACTTAATTGTGGCTGCAGCAATTACTTTAAAAAGAAAACCTCTGCAGGCACTTTTTGTGGGGTTTCCATCCCATTAGTTTGTGTTGAGCTTGTCCTGTAAGCCACTGTCAGATCATATCCATCTCTGGTGGTTTTAGACTCCTAAGGAGGCTCAAAGAAGGAAGTTGCCACCTCACTATGCAGGCCAAGTGAATTTGGCTCAGAAACAAAAGTACAGGTTCCTAGAGAAAGGTCATATCAGACAGGGAGCCTTTGTTGAGTTCAGGCTGTGCTGGGGTTTTGACTCCCGTCCCTTAGCTTCCCCTAAGTCTACCTTTAAACTCCTCTAATACTTACAGGATTTATCCCTTGGGCAGATCTGAAAACCTGAGCTGCTGTGCTGAACCCCTTGTTTCAATGTCTTTGCCTCCCATGTAATATTCTCTTGGAACTGAAATTTGGTTTCTAGTGCTTTTTTTTTTTTTATGTTAACTACCACGAGAAAATAAAATGTGATTTTTCCAGAAGAAAAAGAATAAAACCAAACCATGTATGATAGAGCTGGGAAAAACCTCTGAGGATCTAGTTCAAACTTCTGCACCAAACTAAAAGGGCATAAAATGTGATTAGCTACAATAGAGAGAAAGTTGAGGGAGTGTTTTACACAGATGCTTGCTTTAGGTTTGCACTACATTCAGAGAAGGTCCTTATGAATCTCCTGGGCTCACCTTCATTGTTTTACTCACTGAGCCTGTGGCTGCAATTACAGCTGATCAATGTACTACAGTGTGGGGAGAGAGGGGGAACAAGCAAGTGGTGACAAAAGTAGGCACGAATGATTCTAGATATTTGCATTACATTTTGGTAGCAAGCTGAGGAAAAATAGAAGAAAAAAGATACCAGTGTTGTGGGACATGAACATGGCATTCTGTGCCTTGCAAGGCAAAGAGAAAGTGTCACAATGTTTGCTGACAGCAGAGTATCTCAGGGTTAGGCCTGTGATGAAGCTCTGAGGAAGCCATCAGGCAATACTGATGAACCTGCTTTGAAATACCACTGAATGTTATGGTCAAGAGAAAGACTTTATTTCCTCAATGTCTCCCAATGAGTCTGCTCTCTTTGTCCTAGGCTAATTTTGAGATGGTGTTTCTGCTGAAGCTTGGAATGGAAATTAGTTGTTCTTGGATGTTGTGGCACTTAGATTAAAGTGGTTTTTTTCTTCTATTCAAGATAAATGAGAGCTAAAGCTTAAGTCACATCCATAATTTTTAATTCTTTTTTTTTACCCCTCTCCTTTCCTGGTTTGCCTTTTGGGATACTCCAAGTCTTCAGTAAAGTAAATGTAAGTGACTTTTCCTTGTAGTTCAAAATACTGTCAGTTACATGGGGTTTTACATTCTGTCCAACCTGTCCTCAAGATAACCATTCCACAAACGACTTCACTTTCATTATCATTATCTATGACAGTCGCACACAGTGATGAGCCTTGAGAAAAGCTGGAGTGGCAGACACCTCCTACAGACTCCAGTGGCTTTTCCTGTGAGGTCCCTTGTGTCCTGCTGATGTCTCAATCTGTTTCTCCCCAAGGGTCATGAAATCAATTTGTTGGCAGGAACCTTGTCAGCCTTGTTCTACTACTTGACTTTCAGATTTGCTGTGACAACATTTTTTAGATCAGATGGCATGGCCATAACCACTTTTGATTCTGGGATCTGGTCAAGCTACAAACAGTCTGTTTTGAAGAGTAAAATGCCCAGTATAGTACTTTCTTGATTAGAGGGCTTTCATGTGCAGTATCAACTGGCACAGACTAGCTGAACAAAGACCCTCATAATAAGGCTGAAGGGTGGAATCTCTTTGCCTGGGATATCTGCAGAAATCCTGACAGTGTGACCTATTATGCAAGGAAATAAGCATGGCATTTCCTTTGCATAGAAAGCTCTGCCTGCCTTACTGATGCCCCTGGAATCAGCTTTTGAAGGATACCCAGGAATGCAATAGTTCTTGCAGCTCACTGTAGGCAAAACATTCTATTTCAACGAGGGGCAGTTTAGGGGCCAGTCTCCCAGCAGAACATTTTCATTATTATGGCACTAGAAAGAGCATTGAGAGTTGTTCCAGTTCTTCCAGTTTAAATATTTTTCTGGTCATTTCTGTCTAGATAGCCAGCTGGTACCATGCCATATAGTCCACTAAATCTATGTAACCTCTAAGTAACTACTGATAGTTCCACACTTGTTATACACACTAGGAACCTTACTCAAGGATCACTTTCTTGAACAAGAAACAAAAAGGCTATTAACATGTTGTGATACCCCCTCACCTCGTACTGTTTATCCCAGTTTATCCTCTTTTTCTAAGGTCATATGTTAAACTGGGGAAGATTAATACACTGAGAAAGCACAAGCATCCAATAATACTAAATGGGACAAGTTTATGCCTACATCAAAAAACATATTTTCAGATTCTTGATTTTTTTCTGTTTTGATGAAAAAAAGAAAACAGAGTATCTCATGCAGAATGGTTTCAGAAGAAACAAAGCTTTGTCTTTTCTGATGTGTTTCAGAAATCCTGTCATATACATCTGTATAAATGTATGTATATGTATATAAATGAATACGTGGGTTTATGTATGCTCTTTTTTTTTACCTTCTGGATCTAAGGTGAAACTAAAAAAGCTAAAGAAAAGCAGATCCAGAAGAATATAATAAAGGGTATTTGGAAAAAAACATCAAGAAGTCATGGAAAATTTACACTCATTGTGTTAAGACTTGTCATGACATCTAAGTTACTTTGCATTCTCCTGACATTCTAGTGTGAACTTTTGTTTTGAAGAAGGCACAATAAAAAGGTCTTTAAATGTTGTTGGTCATATAACAGCTTGTAATTTATGCAGATGTTGACAAGATCTCCTTCTTCTGAGCAATAGAAATAACGTAGGATAAGGCAGAAAAAAATGCCATTTATTTTCTCTGAACCAGTAGTTTTTAATTCAAAGACAGAGAGACTGGAAGATAACAGTTCACTTTCAGGCTTACCTAACTGGAAGTCTATGCTTTCAATTATCCAGTAGCCTCAAACTCTCAAATGGTAATCTCTGCTGCTTTCTGTGCATGCTTCTTCGATCAATCCAAATCAATAAAACCGATGAAGATACAGTCATCTTGAGAATGGAGGGAGGAGAGAGAGTAGGTCTGAAAAGAAAGATAAGGAAGAAGCTGCAGAAGAGTGTTAGTACAAATGTAAAATATGAATCTTATTTACTTTGAGATCTACTGACTGATTTGCTGCCTTAAGTATATGCTGTCACTAGCTTACAAAAATATTCTCTCCTCATAACCAGTTCTTCTGTGACAGAGCCCCTCTCTCTTTGCTTTATCAGTTTACACTGAAGTATGCATCCTTTCAGAGTGATCTCTCTTGCCACAGTGTTGCAGAAATATTGCTCTGTGCACATACAAATCTACCTGTACTTCAGCCCTGGCAATCTGCAGAAGCAAGAGTGCCACCTCCCAAAACCCACTGACCTACATCATAGGAGATCTGGATTCAAAGACAGTTGCCACTGAGCTCTTGAATACCTCTAGGCATGAGTGGATGACGAGCTGTACACAGACCAAATCCACACTGGAATTTCAGCTGGTCTAGAGGTCTTTGTGGTATCAGAAAGGAGGGCAATTTGTGACTTGAATAGCTTTGCATGTGTCACATATTTAGAGATACTGGCTCTTCCTGCATCTGCTTGGTCCTTCAGATGGGTTTCCAGATTTTATATCTGTTTTCCAGCACTGGCAAGACGACCTTATAGTGTCGCTCCATATCTTTATACTTCAATTCCTTGCTCTGCAGAATGGAGACAGTGACACCTCCTTTATATTATCCCTTGTCAGCTGATAGGACAAGAATATACATTTTTTAAAGTATATTTTGCACCACCCAGTGTAATGGCATTCCAATCTTAGACAGGGATTCCAGGAAATGCTCTGCATGCATGAGCATTGTAAATATAATATGGCTAATAGCACCATAAACCAGGAAAAAATGAGTGACCACCTAGTATGACAATCTTGTCTTAATCAGGATACCTAGCCTACAAAGAGGTGCTAATCACACCACAGTTTCAGATAGAAAGTGTTTGCCTGGGACTGAGGCTACCAAAGGGAAAGTGATGGCAAGACAGACTGATGAAAGTATCATTTCCAATCTCTTTACATTGTGCTGATCATCAGTGTACCTGGACCAGCAAAGCTGTGGTCTTGTCATAAGTGTAATTGGTGTCTAAACACCAAAATAGCATTAAAAGTAGAAGAAGGTGTGGATTAGTTCAGGGTATGAATCGAGACAGGTACTGAGGTGAACGATGGGGTAGGGTTTGTGATTTGAAAAGAGAAGATCTGAAACCTTGTCTGATGAACAACAACAAAAAATACGGGGAGAGCTCTCTTTATGAGTGCCAGATTTATGTACAGAACTCCCACTGATGTGAATGGCAAGTCTGAGCACAGAATAACATGCTTGGGGAAAAGAATTAGAAGAAGGTCATTGCTTAGCAAATACCTACAAAATGAATTTAAATGCTGTCCTACTGTGATTCACCTAAGGATTGATCTAAAGTTCAGTGAAGTCCAAAGGAGTCTCTCTACTGACTTCAGTGAACTTTCAAATCTGGCACTAGAAAGGATGCTCATTTCTTCTGAGAAAGCAACATTTTGTTGTAAGCCAAAAGTGATGTTATCTTGTAGTTTTCTTGAAATGTTAAAACAAAAGAAAACTTTGACAATACATTTACAAGCCCAGCATTTAATCTGTGATACACACTGTTTATGATGGAAAACTACAGTTACAGAGTACTCTAGAATCCTACTATAAAAGATTGATCTTTCTGTGGTTGAATTTGTACAATGGAGATACCAATCTCTGCCACAGGAAGATCTCATATATACTGACTTTGATCTGTATTCAGAAAAAGTGAAATGTCTTAAAGAAACTACTTTTTAGTGCTGTCTAAATCCAAGGATAGATAAAGTTTAATGTTCCAATTTGTGTAATATTTTGACCATTGTTCTACAATTTGGCTTCTTTCCTCTCTTTTTTGAGAAATTAAGATGAAACAATGTTACTTTTGTAGGCAAAGTGAGTGGGTCAGATTCTCACAAAGTGAAGCCTTCTTAAAAAACCATCTTACCTGGTATTTCTTACTAGATGTTTTTATTACCATGTTTTTTGCAAGAGATGTGTGGGTGAGTCTCTTTCCTTTTAGTCAGTTGCATTTTGAGATACTGTAGTAAAATCCTTCTGACTCACACAATTAAGTAAGCCCAGCAGGACCTCCTTTTCCAGGTTAACAGAGGCTTTTTGTGTGAACATGCAGCTTCACTCTTTGACAGTCACTTCAAAAAGGTCTCTTTGAGGTATATTTTTGCTCCTTCTGTTACAATTAATTGCTTCGTTCTGTACATTAACAACATGTGTTAGAGTGGATCACATGAAAGAAACTTTTTAAACTGAGAAACATACTGCTGCTATATATTGTCAAATGCTCCAAGTATTTGACAAGATATTCAATACATCAGTGAACTTGAGATTTCCATCAGTACTTCAGAATAGGGTGAAGAATGATCTTTCATTAATATTCTATGAATGGAAATGTGGATGACTTAAAGCTAATCATGAAAAGCCCACTTATTTTGTGCTGTCACAACTTGTAGGGAAACCAACATGCATTACACACAGCTTATGTCTGTATTACTATCAGAAACTGGCAAGGGGACCATTCTCTGGCCCTGATGGCATGTAGCACAGCTCAGATCATGTTCATTTGATTAAACTTGTCTCCTGCCCAAAAACGAGCCTCATCCATACTGCTGCTTAGAAACAACCCCTAGTCAAGGCTGTCTCTTGAGGTGTGCTCAGGCATTGTCCTTGTAGCACTTGCTGTCCCAGACCAAAGCCTTGCCAAAGACTGTACGAACAGTTGTGGACAGTCACAGCCCTATTCTTGATTTGTGGCCAGACCTTGTTTTATTTACTCATGTAGATATAGCCAGAGATGATAATAGAAAAAAATCAGACCATCCTGCTAATAACCAGTGGTGGTCTGCATTTCCTAAGACAGTTATTTATCTAAGCAGGAGTTTATTTTTTTTAAGGAAAAGTGTCTTTTTCTAGGATGAATGCTAGGAGGTTTGTTTAAAAAGATGACAAATTATATGGTTTACAGAAATTTATTATGCTGGCATTACCTCCTCATGTTGTTATGTAGGTTGAAACAGATTCTTTCACAGTCAGAATACTGCAGAAGCCAACAGTAAATTATCGTCTGTATAGCTGTATACAATACCTATACAGTTGCATGCTCCAATTTGAGGACAGCTTTATTTTATTTCTTTTTTACAGAATCATGGTGTGATTAGCTGAAAGACTTCTTCAAATATGCATGAAAAAGAAAAGAAAAAAGACATCACTTATTTTTACTTCCAAATAACCTACATTGATTGCAATCTATATTTTTTCTGAGCCTCATTTCCTTTGGGTTTTCTAGGCTATGTTTCTTTTATCCCTCAGGTAGTAGTCCAATGTGAACCACTCTACCTTGAGAGAAGAGTCATATTGGAGCCACCCAGGGAACTCTTCTCAGGAATGATCAAAGACATTTTAAAAAATCATCATCAACTTTTAATTAAAGAAATATGCCAAAGAGACAGAACTGTTGGAGTGAATTCTGCAGAGTCTTCTTATTGCCTTGTCATGTCTTCCTGATTCTCCTGGCCCACCAGGGTAGGAAAATGGTGAGAAATGCAGCCTGGCTGCCTATGGACAGCACATGTTGCCTTCAGGCACCAAATGCCATGGAGAGCTCTGTGTTCTGCTACATTGAGCACTACTTCTCAGGCTACAGGGGAAAAGTTTGTGGCATCATGCTCCTTTTCTTGAGTGACTATACATGGCAGAGGAAAAGGAAGAGTGAGAGATAGTAGGAACATAAGGACATAAGCCATGCCATGGCACTTTCTCTTGGGTTCAGAGAATGGGCCAATTTTAATTCCTGGTATAGATATAGACTATGGTTGGGGACAACAGTCATTATTAATTATTACACAGTAATTAGCTTATCATAGTTACTATTATTCAGAGTGCAAAATAAACTTTTGAAGCTAGAACCACAAAGAAATAAAGATTCTTAACTAAGAATTCAATCCAGAACTACAAAGACAATAATACAATAAACAGGACATTGCTGTTTTCAGATTTCCAAGCTTTTATTCTAGAAATAATACAGAAGTTCAGATTTCTCATGCTATGGCAGACAGCCTTGACTTTTATGACTTTTGCCATGAGCTATTATGAGTCCACCCAATCTTTTTGGCTTAGGATTTCTTTTCAGATGGAGGAGTTTTTATGCAGCGACACAGATGTTACTTCTGTCAAGCATCCAGATATTAATTTATTGGACATTTGTACAAGATAAGAGGAACTTTGAGTTATCTTAGATTCAGGGAATGGCTGAGGCTGGCACACCATCTGGAGATAGTCTAGTCTAGCCACTCAGCTTAGAGCCAGATCATCTGGAACAGGCTGTCCAGGACAGTTTGCTTATCAAACATCTGCACAGCTGGAGGCTCTGGAACACCTCTGTGCAACCTGCTCCAGTGTTCAACCAGCCTCACAGATAAAAGTGTTGTCCTGTAGAATGTTTGTATAGAATGAAATTCAAGAAAATTATAGAATTATAAAAATACAAGTGCTAGACTCTTTCTCCAAGAAGGATTAATTTCTGCTGTAGAGGTGAAAATACTTTCTGCTTAGAAATGCAAGACAGATAAAGAAAGATTGAGTCACCAGTAAGTAAAATATCAAGGAAAGAATGAGATTGATTTCTTTTTTCTCTGGTTTCTGACTTTTGCAAGAATTTAAAATTATCCTAGCCCTGTGTTCCTTATTCCTAAAAAACAAAAACCAAAACAAAACAAAAAACAATTGATTTTTATTTTCTGGACCCTATGTTTTTATTTCATGTACACATTATGAGTTGTATTCTCTTACACTCATAAAAACAGAACAGGCCTAATTACATCCTTAATAGCACAGAAATGACAGAGAGAGTGGAATTTTCTTTCAGAAAGGAACAAAGTGAAAATCTTTTGTTCTTTGAAAAAGGAAAAAGAACACTATTTACAACTTCTTCACCAGAGATGAAGGAGGGGCAGGAGCTGATCTAATCTCTCTGATGACCAGTGACAGAACCCAGGGGAATGGCCTGAGGCTGTGCAAGGGTAAGTTCAGGTTAAATATTAGGAAAAGCCTCTTCACCCAGAGAGTGGTGGCACATTGGAAAAGGCTCCCCAGGAATGCAGTCATGGCACCAACTCTCTTGGAATTCCAGAAATATTTGGGCAATGCTCTTAGACACATTGTATGACTTTGGGGTTGTCCTGTGCATAAACAGCAGTTGGACTTGATGATCCTTGTGGGTCCTTTCCACCTCAGGGCATTCTGTGATTCTACATGGTGAATTAAAATAAACAATTTAGTTTTAACTGTTAAACATGTTCTAAAGTTGTATTATTTTTTGTCTAATTTCATCTGCTTTTTTTAGGTGTAGGTGTTTGATGTAAATAATATTAATTTAGAAATAATTTTGATCTGATTTAAAAATGCACTTTTTCAGGGTAACTTTATTATTCTGTTAAAAAACCCACTATTAGTTCCTTGAATAAAGTTTTTATTTTCACTGTTACTAATCTGGTTAGGAAACATAGAAACAATTTGATGTATAATGGAACAGAGCAGGAACAGGCCCACATCTGTTAATGTATTTATTTATTCCAGCATCAAAACAAAATGAAAGAGTATGGTTTGTGCACTACAGGAAGACAGAAGTACTTTTCTATTAACTATCTGAAAGTTCTTTATGAAGACCTGAACTAAACTCTTCTGCTACATTAAGCTTCACTTCTCCACTTCTAAAATACTGCTGCAAATTAGGTGGTTCATATCAGAATGGATCTGTGTGAGCTAATATAAGTAAATAATTAGATAAGGGAATATCAACTGTCCTGGCAAATCCCACTAATTTAAAAAATGCTTACCTTGTCTAGTTAACTAGATTAATACTCTAAGAATATAAGGGTTTCAGGAATTGTACAAATGATGAAATTTGGATATAAAAATTACATTGCTACAGCCACATAAGGGTATTCAGTAATGAATTTGGGACCTTTTTTTGGCAGTCTGGGACATTTCAGACTTGCAGAGGTGGTCAGTGAAGTACTAAAGCTTTTAAAGTGACTGTAATCAAATAGATACGATTTAGATCCATGTAGAATATAGTCATGAAGATGGAATCTCATCTTGAAAAGCAAAGAAAAAAAATAAACACCACATGCTCAGCCCACGATTGCTTCAGGCACTCCAAGAAAAGTGCAAACTCCTCCCCCACAAACCCACTCTTAAAATTCAGGTCAAGAAAAGCAAGTGAAGAGCTAGTAACAAGGACTGGGCTTGGTTTATCTGTAGAGGCTGACTTCTGTTCAGGGCAAGAAGGCAGAATGAAAAGTTGGAAACTGGGACTATTTATTTACTTATTTGTGTGTGTATTTGTTTCCAGGTGAATATAACATGTATCAGTGTCAGACATTGCATGATTCTTCAGTTGTAAAGACAGCTTTCCCCCAGGAATGACAGAGAGCAACTTTTACATGCTGGCAGTATCTCTATTTTCATTCTTCAAGCTCTGAATTACTTCTTCTTTAAAAAGGGCATTCTCCTTAGGACATGAATGGCCTTTGAATGCCAGCTCAGTTGGATTTGAGTTAAACTAGACTTTAATTCCCCACCATAGAAAGAAGGAAGTCAAAGCAGGGAAGAAGGTTTTGAAATGTGTCTTGCATTTATGAAGTAACTATGGGAACCATATTGAGAAGGAGATAGTCTTTAGTTTCACAAAAAAAGCCAGTAAATCTCTCTTTTGTTTATTAGCAATAAATCACTGTAGACTCCTGGAAAGAAAGCAAACAATGTGCTCTGTGTTTAGTAAGGGTATGAATTCTAAAGTCGATACACAAAGACCACTTACCAGGTACTCTGACTGCTAGTGCCACTGAGTCATGCTTGCTTGGATGCCAAGATGTGTTTTCAGCAAGGGAAAGCAGACTCACCCAGCCAGCACAGTAGTTCAGCAACCTGCTGATAGTGCTTCAGAAGATCGTGACTTAAGACAGGGCACTCTATGTTTGGTCACAGATTTATTCTTTTGTGTCAAGTGCAGGGGGTTTTTGTCAGTCTCCATGGGGATGAGTTTGACCATCACCCCTGGGACAGCACTGAGAGCAATTTTACAAAGCTCACCTTGGCAGATTTACCATCACTGCTGTGTATCACAGAAATCAGTGACTGCAAGTTATTGACACACTGAACTGCAGAAAAGTCACTATCTTCTCATTTGAAGTATAAAAAAAGGTACATTTCCTCCTCTGGTATGTCATCTGAACTGCTAATTACCAGTAAAAATGTTTCCTGTCAGATGTTATCTAGACAACTACATTACAGAAGTCAGTCTTATTTTTGCCAATGCAATTAAAAGGGAGATAACCTAAAATATAAAAAAAGAAATGTAAACCACAATTTGCTGTTCTGTTACTTAGTCAAATTTCTCAGTCTCTCCCTTTCCTTTTTCCTCATTACTCAAGTTATACAGTAAACCAAAGAAGGAGAGGTCAACTGAATTAAACTAAACCAGAAAGCAGTTGTGACAGGATGAAAACTGCATATCAGTTTGGCTGTTAGAGCTGATACTACTGCATGTCTCAAGAAAGCTCAGTATTATGGAAAAGTGCATGGCAGTAAAATTGTTAGAAAAATTACTTATTTAATTAAATAAATATTAATGTAGACAGTTTAAAATCAAGGTCATTTTCATTTTGCTTTGAGTAGAATTATATGTTTATTTCTGTAAATCAGGATTTTCAGCCAGATGAGATTCTCAGAGGAGTAAAACTTTTCATATGAGTTGTTACTCCAGCTGGAAAGTACAGACAAGTTTTCCAACATGCCAGGTCTTTCTCTTTCTGAGAAAAAGTAGCAACTGTGTAGATGTTGCTTGGGCAGAGAAGTCTGAATGCATAACTTTTCTAGCAGTTTGGTGCCAGAATTTGTAGCTGACCATAAAGATTTTGAACAGCTTATGCTCCCCTCAAATCCATTAAGGCAATCTGTTTTATCAATAAATTGCAATATTAATTACAAAAGTACATATGTACCTTTGAACATAATATCATGTACATAATATGTATAGTCCATGCATTTTTTCTATGAGCACACTGAAATACAAAACCTTAGTGACTACACAAACCAATCTAACTGCATATATGTTAGCAGACCTGAAAAGCAACAATCAATACTGATGTCTGAGGGATTTCTGAACCTATCAACCTCTCTTATACTTTGGATTGTAATGGAGATTTCTCTAACTGTGTAGGTTTTAGCTGCATGTCATCTATGTAGATTGTAGATGTGACTGTGTGGCTAAATATTCCTGGACTTTGCAAACCTTAAAGTTATTGAGAAATCAGTTTATGGATTCTTACACTGCTAAATTTTTAGACACTTTGACATTCACAGGATGCAGTAGAGCTTTGCAAAATGTGCTGTTTGTTATGTCAGTGATGTTTTTTGAGTATGATTTATGCACATCTACCCTTGATATGAAGATGGATTATGCACTTGCATGACACACATTTCTTTCCCATAAATATTTTCAAGAATTTCTTACATAAGCACTGTCCTAGTCTGTTAAAGTTTAATACAGTATTGGAATAAGCTGCCTAGGGAGGTGAAGGAGTCACCATCCCTGGAGGTTTTTAAGAGGCGAGTAGATGCAGTGCTTCAGGGGATGATTTAAGGACAAGAGTAGTGTGGGGCTATCGGTTGGACTCAGTGATCTTGAGGGTCCTTTCCAACTAAAATGATTCTATGATTCTATGCGTATGTTCAATGTAGGTAGTAAATACAGGCTTCTGGGGCTTGAGTAGAAGAGGTTCTTCACAAGTTGACCTGTGTATAATTGCTGAGGCCACTAATCATGGGAGATGTGATCATAGGCAGATGTGAGCTATTTAACACATGCAAATGGATTCGTAAAACTACTTTTCATGATTATGGTTGAATTTACACAAGCATGCGTCACAGCACAGAAGGCTTCAGTTAGTTTACTTTGCAGTAGTCACAGATTTCCTGTTTTATCTGATGCTGTGGAAATGCAGTTCTACCACACTGAAAAGGATCTTCCATCATATGGTACAGAATTACTTTCACCTAATGTTTCACTGTTGATTTCTGGACTGTGCACAAATGTGACAACTCTGTGCGTCACCACCCATAGCATTTAACACACAACAAAGATATACATGCTTCTGTTATGGAAATGTATGCATACAACTTTTCTCTGGCTTTTTGGACAGGACTTGGCTCTGGCTTAAAATATCTAGATAGAGTTGTCCACATGAGAATTGAGTGTCTACACTCCCACCATTGCCAGTGGCAACAGGGAAATCAGTTCAGTTACCTACACTCAGCTGTCTGGTGTCATCCACAAGGTGCTAGGTTATGTCCATCTGGCCTTCAATAAAATCATAGATCCTTCACCCTTGTGTGGTGTCAGGGACACGTAATAGTGTCTCAGGTGTCACCACATAGCCATCTTTAGGTGGCACCCATGTGTCAGAATCCTGGGTCCCTATTGACTGTAGTGGGAACCTAGAGAACCACCTCCCATGAATAAACCTGTATTCAATACCCTCATTCAGATATCTTGATCTTGAAATGATCTGAATCTTCACTATTTTGATCTTCTGATACAATGTAAATGAAACAGACATGAAGCAAATGTTCAAGTTTAGTCTTACTGTAGTATATTTCAAATTTTCCAATGAATATAGCATGTTTTCTTACATTCATTAGGTTTTATGTAAAAAATCCCTTTAAAAACATGTCTCCTACTGGACTTCATTAATTTATGCATCACATGCATTTAATAAAATCAGTTTTCATCTAAAATGGTATTAAGAGATGAAAACCAGAAAGAACTATGTTTTGTCTTATTTTCTGTCATTATTTTTAGTATGTTTAGTTTGTACTTGAGAAAGGATTCCTGTAAGGAAAGAAACAGACATGGCAGGTAGTGTACATCTTATTGTCAGCAGGTATGGTTCTTGCTATAACAACAAATTTATGTGACTTTTAAAGCAGTATTTTATAAAATAATAGTCAGTAATATTTACTATTAACCTGAAAGGGCAAAAGTCAGAAACGATAAATAGAAATACATTAGAAATAGTTATTCTTTATGCTTGCCATCAGTTTATGGTCTTTCTGTTGCAATGTCAACTCATTGCTGGTCAAAGGGAGGTACTTCTTCAAAATAACATTTTAAATAATTTATCACTTCTTTTAAGTGTTGCACCTTCCAAGTTTTGGCAGACATCTTCTCAAAATGTTACCTTCTTTCTCGATTATGTAAATATGTTAATTGTTTCTCTATCATCTCTAAGGATGTCTACTAAAAGACAGATTCCATAAAGACAAAAGCCTAGCTGACCATGAGGAATAGTATCTTGTGGTTGCCATACTGCCTACCAGCATCATCAAAGAAAGTGTATTCCCAATTCAGATACAAAATCTACATGCAAGCTAAATATTGACCACTAATCAAAATCTGTCTCTTCTAAAACATCCAGCAAGCCTTAAAAGCACAGGTTTGTACAAAAGAATGTCACATCTGCTCCTGACCATTTTCCTGCTTAAAGAGGATATTAAAAGAGAAAAGTGATTTTCCACTGTATGCCAACTTAGAATAATGAACAAATCTAAACTATATGTATTTCCATGTATCAGCAATGTACAATTGTAATTAAAAGGGTGAATAAACTTCCTGAGTCACAAGGAATGGATAAAATACATGATGGTCTTTGAAAATGGTGGAAAAGTGAGCTTAAAAACACTGTTGAACTTCAGTGTCTTGTGCTGCAAAACAGAAAGATCTAATTGCATGAGAATCAAAAGCCAGCTCTGCTGTAAGGGATAAATATCGTAGTTAAATCTGCAAGACACGATACACATTTGTTAGAGAGAAGAAATCAACACTAAATCAGACTCTCATTAGAGACAAAGAAATGCAGCAGGTAGATGGATAACTTGAATCAATACAGGGGGTGTAAGTGCTTTACTAAACAGAAGGTTTCACTAGCATGAATGAAACACTTCAGCATGTAGCACCTACTGCTGTTTTAGGCTCACAGAGGGAACTTCCACTGTCATTAACAAGAGCTTTGTATGAGTGAGGATCAGCTCACAGAAGATAACTCTACTGAGTACATTTAAATGGGAACTTCATACCACTGCTTTTCTCCTGTCACGAACTACAGACACAGGGGTGAAAATTAACCTAAAGTGCTGTAGTAGAGAATAGACCAGAATTGTCATCAAACAAATGTTTATTAGGTTAGCAAATAATATGGATAACTTGCCAAGGCCCTGAGCACATCAGCAGGTTGTAATTGTCCTGTAATATCTTTCTGCATTCTATTCTTCTCCAGCTTCTGCCTCTCTCCTCATCCAAGGGCTTGGGCTGCCTGTGCTCAGGATCTGCACAGATCTTGGAGCTGAGTGCTGTGAAAGCAGCTCTGTTGTAAGAAGGAGGTGGGAGAAGCATCACTCTCACCCTCCATCTTTTAATCTTCTGCCCACGAGTCAGGAGCTGCATTTACACTGTCCGTGCTCCTTGCCTGAGATCCTTGAAGGCATGTTGTGCCCAGCCTTGTGCCTGGCCTGTCCTGCCTGGCTAGACCTCAGACATGCTGTGTTCCTGCCAGTGTGTCTGGCTATCCCTGGGTTATGCCAGCCTCACTCTGCTCTCCATCTTCAGGCAAGGCAGTACTGTGCTCTGCACTGGGGAAGACACCACCCTGTTTGCTTTGCTATTGTAATGGCTTTTGGAACCCTGTCCTTTGAAGGGCAGCTCACCCTTAATCCTCTCTAACATGAAGATCACAGGCTGTATTTTTAGTTATCTTGATCCTGGAAAGTGCTCTTCCTTATCAGATGCTCAGAAAATGGATGTTTGATCAATTCTATAGACATCACAGGGCATTGGTCAATAGATTCAAAATGTTCTTCAACTCATTACAGGTAGTGCTTGATTATTGGTGTCAATAATCCTTACCTGCATTTATTCTTATGAATTAGGCAATACCAGCTTAAAGAGTCCTGTGGTGACTGCCTTGCTAGAGGAAATGTTCTGCAATGTCAAACGAATATCCATTAAAAATTTCAGATAAACTTTTACTGAGTGCTCTGAAGTTGTCAGTGTCATTGGAGAAAAAGAACTTCTTAGTATTTAAAATACTTGCTGGTTAAAACAGAAGTATAGTAATGACACTATAGTATTAACTATAGTATTACACTAACAGGAGGTTGAGGGAGGTGATGCTGCTTCACTACTCAGCACTCGTAAGACACATCTGGAGTACTGGGGCTAGCAGTGCACTCCTCAGAAGAGAGATATGGACATACTGGAGAGAGTCCAGAAAAGGGGCATGAAGATGATTAGAGCATCTGTCATGTGAGGAAAGGCTGAGGGATCTGGAACAGTTCAGTCTGGAGAAGAGAAGGCTCCAGGGGGATCTTACCAATGTATATAAATATCTGATATGGGAAATAAAGAACTCCCCCAGACTCTTTGTTCATGTCCAGGAAAGGACAAAATGTTTATGTACAAGAAAGCTGTACAGGAAATTCATTTAAACATATGAAAAATCTTTTCTGTTGTGAAGGTATTTGTTACATGCAAGCAGATATTCTAGAAAGGTTATGGAGTCTCCATTCTTGGAGATATTTGAAACCCCAAATGGACACAGCCCTGAGTGACCTGCTCCTAGTTGCTGCTGCTCTGAGCAGTAAGGTTAGACGCCTCCAGTTCTGTGATTCTTCACACCTGGCCAGACTCCTAAAATTGCTTAGATGGTAATAACTGAGCTTCTTTGCTAGGTTACTGCTATTTTATTTATAGGATTATAGGATTTTTTTTGGTAGCCATCTCTTCATTTACTGTAGAGCATTCAGAGTTATACCTGTATGTATGTTCCCTTCAACAGTAAATGGATGCCTGAAACTACTTGTGTCCCAATATTCCCCTCTGCTTGCCATAGGATTCATTTTCCTTTTAACTATTTTCATCAAAATGATTACCTCCACAGCATTTTTTTTCTCTTTTATTTCCCTGCATCCTACTGACATCAGACCAGATGCTTTGGTTTCTCATTCTTTCTGTTCCCTCCAGTGTTAACAAAACAGCCAAGCTCAGAGCCATTCTTGGCAGGTCTGGATAGCATGCTTTGCTGGAACACTGCAAGATCAAGTAGTGAAAACTTGGTCTGGCACATTCCTTCTTGAGCTATAAAACAGTATCTGTGTTTTCTAAGAGCTGGAACTGTCATAGAAAAACAGATGGAGTCAAAATGAGTTTCAGGGAGGTTTCTGCTACTGTATGGAAAAAGTCCTTTCCTTGAAGACTTAAAGAGGTCACAAAGTATTCCCAAATTAAGTATTACCACTTCTTCTTGGTACTGCTATGGACGGACACCCAGGAATTTTCTTTCCAGTGTTTTTGTCTCTAAAAGCTTGAAAAAATATCAAAGAACATTTCCAAGGTTGCAGCAGTGCTGACAGTTAAACACTTGATTTTTGTAACCTTGTCAGATAACAATATCCAGTACAATAGTCCTACAATGTATAAAGCAATTTCTACTTGCCATTATGTATTCTGTAAATTGTGGCTTAATTTACCATTTTCATAAAATGAAAATCATTAGTTTTTCATGAGACTGAAAATCAGAAATTAAACAAAACACTGAAAGATGGGGTTTTTTTCACCAACAATATCTTTGCAAAACGAGATAGGGACCACTTTGCTTGCATTCCCATTTCAGTAGCTGATGGTGAGAATGAAGATGGACCTGTCCATTTCTTTCAGCAGAAGCTTTTGTACTGTCATGGCATAAGCACATCTGTGAAGGAGCTGAAACCAAATTGCCCTGAAAGATATTACATTCATATATCAAGACCAAAACTGGGGAAGCAATCCTATCTCCAGGCAATATGCATGCAAGTAGAATGTGATGAATGAGAGGAGATCTTGTCTTCTCACATCCCACAAAGTTGACATTTTGTATAACATCTGCTGCACAACCACTCTTGAGCCAGGATTGAGCAAGGGTGGAACCTGGTTCATCTGCATGTATTTCGTCCTCTCCCTGCTTTCCCACACACACCTTCCCCCTTCTCAGCATCCTTGGCATGAAGTAATCTTAATGTACAGGGATTACCTGGGCAAGCTGAGCTTGTCAGTTCATGCAATGATATACACTAATCTTGGAGGGAAAAGGGAATCATGTTTTGTTCCAAATTGAAAATTTCAGCTGTGAAAACAAGAATTATGTTATCTTGGTCTCACCATTGGCCTCATATACATTTTACAGGTGTAAGGCATTTTATACTTGTAAGAGGTGATGAGGGAAAAGGAATATAAATTAAAAAAAAAGGAAAATAGATTAAATTACCAGAGAAATAACTGGTATTTTGTATTCTGTTTTTATTATAGCTTTCCTTTAAAACCTGTAGTAACATGGTTATGCAAAAAAGTTTAACGAAAACCTTTAAGGTATTGCAAAATAACCCCTGTCAATTACACTACAGTACATATGTTAGCAACACAGAAATGTGGACCAAAAAAATCTATATAAAACTCTGAACAGCATGTTGTGGGGTTGCAAAGTTCTGTCCTTGCCTGGCAAACTAGATAGTATTTTAGTTCCCATGGCTACCACTGTGCTGTGTTTGATATAAACCTGAGGAATCTGAAAAAAAATAATAGGAAGGAGCTGCCTACCTCTGCATGTGACAAGGAAAGTGAATTTTACTGGTTTGCATACTCAGCTTTATTCACAGTCACTTCTGTTGCAAAGCTTTCTTTCCCTTTATGCTCTTCTCTTTGGTACTGCTGAAGTACTACCTCACTGTTCACTGCTACTTGCCCCTCTGAGAAGCACTGCTCTTTTAGCCAGCACAATGTGAAATACATCCTACAATTTCTTCTGTTAATTGAGGAAATAAACATGCTGCCTGGTATTCTCTTGAACAGGAAAAAAAAACCAAACATTAAACCTTTCCTTTGTCACTAAATACTTAGAGAAAAACAAGGGATTGTGGTTGTATTACATTTGGCATTTTATTGTCTTATTTTTATTTGCCAAGATCTGGAAATATTCTTGGTTTCATACAAGGCAGAGCAAAAACCTGTGCTATACTAGGGAAATCAAATGTGTGTAAATACTAGGCATGTGTTAATTTGGCCACTGCTATAGAGAGCTCACTGCTGGCAAAGAGAAATAAGTTGTAATGGCTTACATCAGTCCTGATATCTCCCAGAGTCTTTCTTGAGAACACTGATACCGTAAGGACATTAGAGGGACATGGATGTGCAGGCATAGTAACCATTTCAGAGAGGTCAAAATTCACAGGAAAAGGGCATAAGGAGAACAAAATATACAACCAGTTTTGTTACTTTATATATAGCTTAAAAGATGATGAACTGGAATCAGCAAGAGCAGTGGTATGGTACACAACAAGACTAAAGAGAATATGAAATCAAAAGTAGGAGAAAGTGGAGGAATGGATAAAAAGGAAATGGGCAACCATAGAAATTTTACAGCAGCATCTGTATGAAAGTGAAAGGTGAAAAAAACTCACTGCAATTTAAGTAAGAGTTTATTATACTGGGGAACCCAGGTGCTTTTGGTAGGGAACATCAGAAAAGAAGAGAGACATCTCACCTACAAGTCCTCTTGAAGAAGTAGAGGAGGATAATAAGGGCACAAAATCAATTCTGAAGTTTTGAAGCCCCATCTGAGAACAGAGAGTGTAAAGGAGAGTGAAGAATGAATGCAGGGAATGAGAGATCTCACTTTTCAATACAGAATTGGAAGAACTCTGTGATAGCTTTTACATAAACATGTATATATTGACATGGACTCAAGTATTAAGAAAGATAAGGATAGAGAGACTGAGTTCTTTGAATGACATCATCCAAGATCAGAAGTAATATAGAGAAAGGAAAGAGAAATAAAACAAATGCAAGTGGAGCCCCGTGGGGCTTCAATGTTAAGTGCAAGAGAGAAGGGGAGAAAGCAATTGTAAAATACAGTTGAAGGGCATTTAGAGAAGAGCTAGGAAACCGAAGTGCCATGCAGGATTAAGGCAGGGAAAATGATAGGTTTGCTGAATGTGGCCAATAAACAGAGATGGATGAGACTACAAAGGAGGTCTAAAGAGAGAAAAGGTCAGAGCTGACCTTGGTAAGTGCTATTTCAGTGGAGTGGAAATGGCAAGAGAGAAGCTGGGAGGGATCTGAGGGGAGGCATAATGCATAGGGAGCCAGAGCAGCTGAGGCAGGTGGTATACAAAGGGCCTACAACAGCCAGGAGGAAGCAGCACTGAAAGACAAGGGGTATCATGATAGGAACCAAACCACACAATGACGTATTAAAAGACAAAAAGGAAAAAAAAACATAAATGAAGACTCATTTGAATTAAAACTGATGGGAGACTGTAACCTTAAGAGAAACTGTGATGGTGGAAGTGATTGGAAGAAGCAGAAAAGTGAGAGAGATCACAGAATCATAGAATGTTAGGAGTTGGAAGGGACCTTGAAAGATCATTTAGTCCAACCCCCCTGCCACAGAAGGATTCCCTAGACCAGGTTACACAGAAGCGCGTCCAGAGGGGTTTTGAATACCTCCAGAGAAGGAGGCTCCACAACCTCTCTGGGCAGTCTGTTCCAGTGCTCTGTCACCCTCACTGTGAATAACAGAGATGGAAAAGATTCCCAAGCCAGAAGCTCTGGCAGAGGACAGACAAAATGTGTTGGGTGTTTGGGTAGGAAGACTGGAGCTGAAAGAGTGGGAGATATATACCAGCTCGATAGAGGCTGAATGATAAGCAAAGTGTAATCCTTCATGCTGTGTTATTCTAAGACATGGTACGGTTTAACAGCAGAAAAAGAGGAAGTTTAGAATAGTTTGCTGCCATTTATGAGCAAAAAAGTCTACTAGTTCATGTAGTCTTCCCTATAAGACTTTGCTAATTTAGAAGTCATTAAAATTCAGCTAGATATCCCTGTATATTGCACAGTGCAAAGAGATGAAGACTTCTGGAGTGATGAAAGTGGCAAGTGGAAAACTCACTGAGAAATGCTTGCATCTATCACAAAGCTTTTCCAAACTCTGTGTTTCCTGTTCCATACCCAGAGGAAGACAGTGTTATTGACGTTATTTCTACTATAAAACCCAGAAAAACTCAACTCAGATGCACACTTTATTAACTCTCCATCCACATGGGAGATCCAGGTTCTAATCTGTGTTTGTGTACACACACACAATTTCTGTGTACATTTGATTGGAGTTGATTTAAGTCATTTAAAAGACTATAAAAACCAAGGCATATATCATTTACTGGAAGGTGACATAAATCTGTCTCTGTGTGTGGGTGTGTATGTGTGTGTGTGTATTTTTTGAAGAGTTTTAAAATTTGGCCTGCAGGTCAGATAACAAGCTACCTTTTGGACTACCTGCCTTGTTGGTACAGCAAAATTTGTATTTCCTCTATCACACACAAAAACTGAAGACGCAAGATGCAAACACTTGTGACACAGCACTGTTCTCAGGACAGAATTGTAGTTACTGACTTCACATAAAGAGAATGAGGCCCTAATTAGTTACTAGCAGCAGCAGTAATGGAAAACAATGTGCTTGACTGGAGAAACTATCACTCTTGTTAGGCTTTTGTATGGCTTCTCTGACTGAATAAATAAATGAAAGTTTCATGCTTTTTCAGCAGCTCTTTACAAAGCATTTCTTCTACCTGATGTTTTGGGTTTACAGTCTTGCCTTGAAAGTAGTTTGACAGGGCTTTTTTTCAGAGGTCTGGAAATCAGCTTGCCTTTATAGGCCAAGCAATGCATTCCTTGTTTTCTGAGCCTGGCCAGCAGTCAGTGTTCCTCCTCTTGGAAACTTTAATTAGAGTAATGGTTAACTGCAAAGACTTACCATCAAGCCATTTATCATTCCAAAATTATAACAAAATCAGCAACCTACATTGGTTTTAAAGTTCTTATCCCCAGTTAGAATTTCTTACTTACTTGTAAAGTCTTCTTCTATTAGTTGTAATATTGATTATGTTGCCACAAATTTCCCTAAAGATTATACCTACAAGATTTAGATTGCTAGAATAAGAAAATATAGAGGAAAACAACCAATGCTAGGAATACACATCCTTTTACCTGCTGCTTGTTAGCTGGAAGCACTGCAAATGTATTGGCAATATGCCTTATGTGCTATGCTTTCATGAGTTTTAATATTTTAGTAAATCAGAAAGTCAGAACTGATTACGGATTTTCAGATTTTAAGCAAACTATTACTGTGCCTTAAGTAAAGATTACTGTTGCATCCATATTGCTACTTTGAGGCATTGCATAAGGTAGACCTGGGGATGGCTGTGTGGTTTCTCATGTGAATTGGAACACATTTCACACAGAATAGTGGAAGTGAGGGAAGGAATGTTCCTCTACTCACTCCCCCCATAGATCCTTCCCTGACTGGATGTTGGGGGTTTTTTATTTTATAGTGTATGGATATATTATATAATAGTTTCTGGTTTGAATTTTAGTTGATACAATCCAGAATCACATACAAATTATGAGGAATTAAGCTTCTCACCTTTGCTCTGAAAAGGAAAATACCCTTGTTCTACTTAAGGTTGCAAATGTCCTGTAGGAGGCAGAACCTTGCAAGTTGCAAAGAGATTAGGGTCATGCTCAGAGTCAGTTTCTAGCAAACCTGTCCTGACTCAACAGCATGGAAGTAGATATAGTATCTAAAGGAAAAGGAGAAATTCTCAAACAGAAGTTAAACCAAATATTACAGAATCACAGAATCATTACGGTTGGAAAGGACCCTCAAGATCATCTAGTCCAGCTGATAGCCCTACACTACTCTTACCCCTAAATCATCCCCTGAAGAAACACATCTATCCTCTTCTTAAAAACCTCCAGGGACGGTGACTCCACCACCTCAACTGTATTGAACAGTTACTGCAGAGTGCAACAGAAACCACTTCTTGTGTTAATTGTCCGAGTGATGGAAATATACCAGCCATTCCTTGAAGCTTTAGTGAGTGCCTAATTAATTCACTCCTGAGATCCCAAACAAAATAACAGTCAATTAACTGTTATGCATGCCTGCTGCAGCAAAAATGATCTATATGAGCTACACCTGGAAAGATTTAATTTGTAGATCAAGACAAAATGGGAAACACTGAAGGAATAAACATGGGAGAATGACTGAAGATAGACTTGAACAACAGAAATAGATCATTTCTCCTGTGAATGTGCTCATATGACTCCTCTTAATGGAAGTTACATGCATGATATATCAACAGGAAAACATAATCTGAAGTTCATATTTTTTAATGATAAGATGATCCTTATTTGAAGATTATAATGCTGCAATATTAATTACTGACCTTTACTTGGAGTTCAAGCAGTGGAATGTGAATTCAGAAAGAAGTACTACATGAAGTAAGCAATTGATTATATTTTGCTTAAAAAATATGAAAAATATAGGCTTGACTGTTTACATGGAAAAGGCTTGATAATATGTATTTAGAGATCGAACTGGAGTTAAAAAACAACTGATGTTAACCTAGTGGATACTGAATTTAGATCTTAATGGTATAGTGTCAAAAGGCAGAAGCATGTTACAAGTTATTAAGACCCCAAATCAGTGCTTTAAGGATGGATTTGTAATGAGATATAAAGTTGTAGAGACAGAATTCCTTGGGCTCTGATAAAGGTGCTTAAAGACAAGAAATTGTTATATGTGTTTATGGAGCATATAGTATAACATTGGTGTACAACTCTGTACAGACCTAATAAAGTTTAAGAACATTTTAAGGCTGGTATCCAGTTAGCATATGGAACAAATAATGGTTAGGCTTTTAAAAAGTCAAAATGTTTGACAAAAAAACACCTTTAATGGTGATGAAAAATCCAGGTGGAATAACAGATAAGAAGTGCAACATGACTAGAAATAGAGAATGTAGCTGTTGGGAGCTGTGAGTACAGAGGCCTGGTTCAAAGCCCATGGGGTCTATACAAAGATGCTTCTCTCAGCAGTGCTTTATATATTTACTGCCATATCAAGGAAAAATTATGAGAAGCCACAAACACTGCCAATCACAGGCATATTTCACTGCAAATAATATTTCCAACAGTTCTTCCTTAAGAAGATTTTCCTGAGATATGTCAGTCCTCCATGTTTAAATCAATGTTAACACATGCTTTATTGATGTTATACAGCAGTAATTAATCAGAATCTTAGTCAGTACCTAAAAAATCTATTATGGTTATAAAATTACTTTTAGCAAGAAAACTTTCATTCTTTTCAGAAAATGAAATATTTGCTAAGATATGTTTTCCTTAGAAAGCTACCACACTGCTGGCAGCAATTCCTATTACCTAAAACTCATATTACATATTTTATCATATCTTAGATTTATGTCATTAAGTACTCTACAATTGCATAAATCATTACACTTACCTCATGAATATTAGGAAAAAAAATCTGGAGTTTTCTGATATACTAAACTTGATCTTGAAAACAGGAACATTATGAAGCAAGAGGTCTTAATCAGCCCATCTTAGTCTCCTATGTAGAAAACATCTAGGTCTACTAATCTAAAAATTGTTTGATTCTAGCAGCCGTTGTTTAACATCTTTTGAAATCATCAATGGGGAGGAAAATACTTATGGTCATGATACAAGCATTTTATTCTTTTTTTTCCTTGAAGACACAAAACTATATCCATGTAGGAGTTGGCACATGGAACTGCATTCTGTTTAAAAGCATCTCCTTTTAGTTTCCTCACCCATTACATATTTCTCCCAGTCATTTCAGCTTTTCTTCTCAAAATGTATTCTTTGGACAGACTGATTTATATTGATTACTCTTCCCTCACTCTTAAATGTAATATTTTCTAATTTTTTGATTATTTAGTTAGATGTGGGGAAATTGCCCTCATTTTGATTGTGTTCTTTGAAATCTTTGTATTCACTTTAAGAAAAAATTCTTAATTCTGCTTTTTTCTAAATATCCCTCAGTCAATTTAATTTATGATTTCCATCTCTTTTGGAACTATCCTTCTTAAACCAGCTGGACAGTCTACTGTACAATCAGTTAAGAAAAAAAATTGCCTAACTGATGCGTTTGTGTAAGCCTCAATTTTGATGCTCTGATCTGCAGTTCAAAATTATAGCTTCACCCAGTGCATTACTTTTGTTACTATCCTGCAGTTTTGAGAAAACACTTCAAAACACTAGACATCCAACTTAATTTTCTGTGATATTCATACAATAAGATGACTCTGCACATGATCTTTAACACAATAAAATCTTGACAGGAAATAAAAGAAGAGGATTAAAATGTGGTGACCAACTAACTTATAACTGTATATCTGCAGCTGAGAAGAAGCCTCTTCTAGGAAGAATCTTCAATGTGAATTTTTATGTTTTTATGTTTATATTATTAATTTTTATCAGACTTCTAATAATGATGACCTGATTCTTTCACTCCCACCTCACTGTCACTCTGTTCCTAGTTATAAAAATATATGGCAATTTTAAGTCAAGTGTCTTAGCAAATTTGTGATAGAAGAATACTTTGCAACTCTGGCATTCAGATGTTTGGTTGATAACACAGATGTCAGAAAAGACATCATGAAAGTATACCAGAAGTATGTATATTTCTTTCTTATTAAGGAAGATAAGATCCCTCTCTTGTCAGGTACCATGTGTCTGCACGTAACAGTTCTCAATGAACAAGATAACAAACCCAACACTAATGGCATGCTCAGAAGCTGGTTGTTTATTTTTCAAGTGAAACCCATCTTTTTGTGGAGACCAGACTGTTTCTAAGGGTTTAACTCTCCTACTGAGTAACTAACAGGACACATTGACAGCTATGCTGCCATCACTCACCATTTAGTGGACATAAAAGGTAGGGAAATGTAATTCAGCTTACTAAGACTATGCTTGCAGTAATAATCTTGTGTCAGTGGTGCAGTTTCTAGCAGACCTAGAACTCACCTAAGGATGTCAGAATGATCACAAGAGCTCAGTGTGAAATTTCCACTAAAGTCCACACCTCCCAGTGATCCACATTGCTTTTGTGGACCGACTACAGTCAGGCTTGACTCGGATTTACTGCCTTTCTTAGTAAGAAAACTTAAGTCCTTGCAGAGAAGATGGATATAACTCTCCTCTAATGCAGTCTGATCTTCATCTGGAACAGATCCAGACCAACTTTCAGGATCCCCATGCTATGACTCACTCTTGGGGTTGTTCTACTAATTCACAAATTACAACCGGAGCGCAAAAGAAAAATTTTGGGTAACAGCTATAATCTAGCTGGACAAAAAAGAAGACATCTGATAGATTGGTTGAGTAAAAAACTACCAATGAAATCAGACAGTTTAGTTTTAAGGAGAATTCACAGACTTAAATGATGGTCTAGTTCTGGATAAGGCTTTTAAAAAGATGGTAAAGTCTTGAAAAGAAATAAAAGGACACAATTAAGAAAGCTGATGAGCAGACTGATCATTTTATACCTGGAAAGTCAGCACAAACATCATTTTAGGCATGAGATACACAAAATTTAAAGCCTCATTTAGATGGAATTCTTGCATGCTTATGAAATATGTGAAGTGTATTACTGCAATTTAATAAACTATTCCTCTGCACCTATTATAAAGTAAGCCATATACTCAGGAGAATAAGATAGGTTCTTAATACCAGTGAAGCAAACTTACATGAAAAATGTGCATTCCAACTCAGAGACAGTTTACAAATTAAAACAAAACAGAGAAATTAAGTAAAGGATGATGCATAAGTTAACAGTGCCTAGAGGCAGCCTTATCTTTAATACCAACAAATCATGCAGGTTTTACATAGTTACTCACTCCAGTATTCAATAAAAAATGAAGTTACTGTAATAATACCAAACATATCCTTAAAGGAACACACTCAGCAATAAGTCATATGAACTTTACACTGCAGCAAAGAGAGAAAATATATTATACATTTAAATAATGGATGTTTCCTCAGAGTTTGAAACTTAAATACTCCTTCTGAGGTAGTGCTGGAAAGCTACAGTCAATTAACAGAATTAGAAGTTACTGTATGATAGAAGAGTTATGACAAGAGCTCACTGAAATCTCACTGAAAGCTCACTGATGGTTGTATTATCTTAAATATTTTGGAATGAAAGAAAAAAATTCCCTAAAAAAATTCTTTTTTTTTTCTAGTAGACAAATGATAATTTTTCTGTCTTACTTTCACCTTTCTTTAAGGTGAAAATAGAATAAAGGTAACATACTGCTGAATCACAGAATCACAGAATCATCAAATAGAGAAGCAAGGAAGGAAGGAACAAAAGAAGGAAGGATAAATTGCAAATCTTCATTTAGCAGCCTCAAAAGTTTGAAAACAAATACTTTTTGCATAATTAGGGAGAAAATAAAGGATAAAAATACAATTAATACATAATTTTCTTTCTCATTTCTCATATAAAAGAACCACCACCCACAAACTAGGATTTTTCTCTAGAAAATTTCATAATTAAATGTTTTCTAAAAAATAGTATTTTGGGGTGGATTTAAAATAAAATCACTAACTTCAAGAAACATTTACCAAAGAAAAAAAACATTGATTGTCGTTGTCAGTTGTGCAATTAGTTCTGGTTTTGTTGTTACTTTTGTTATTCTAATTAGTGTATGTTTTAATATTCATGAAAACCACTTCTTTCTAGCAAAAGTCTTAGCATAAAACAGACCCTTACATTTTTAATCATGTAATCACTTTCATTGCTGTTCTAAGACTTGTGTATATTCAATTGCTTTAGGAAGTGAAAGAGAAACAACAAAATGGAAAATATTGTGCCTGTGCAATCCTCCTTTTCCAAATAGTTTGCATTTAAATATTAAATTAAATGAATAATTCTGAATAATTGAAGATTACAATCTTCACAATTATTCAAACAAATGGCTGATTTTATTTTAATATTTCAGCACTCCTTAATTTCTTATGGCAGAAGAAAAGAGGATTTTATGGTACTGTGAGGGAAAGGTCAGGCAAGAAACAATTTCTTACTTTTATTTTCATCTTTATGTAAAAAGCTGCCAAGTGATGCCCTGCTGGGACAGTCAGGACCAGTTGTAACTAATTTCTCTATTTCCCTTGTTGTTGGAATTAGAATTTTTTACACATCAGGCTTTTAGGAATTAGTACAACTGCGAATTCTTCCCTTTGGAAAACTTCTGTGACATCTGGAAACACTAGATTTTTGTAGAAAAAAATGGCTGTGTCTTTTTGAAAGAGAAAAATCCTACAGGTGACATTAGAAAGGGAGAGAGTGAGGCTTTCATTTAGACAGTGTATATATATAACAAAACTGCCTAAACAAGAAGAAGAGGAAAGTCTTAGAAGACAGGGATTGGGAGAAGGGTAAATAACATGAGGCCAAGGCCTTCAATATCTGGCTGTAATGCAATGACTATATCTGATTTGCTAGTCTTGTCTGAAGGGGAATAAGTGCTTGAGAAGAGAGTGAAAAGCCAGACCTCCAGAGCTCTGAAGAAGTGTAGTGTTCAGGATGGAAGTATAGGCTCAATTCATCTCTTACTCAGGGTCTGTGGTATGCACTGGAATAGAAGGAAACCCCATGTCTTTCCTTTCTTCTACTAAGGACTACACTTCATGTGGCCAAACAGGGGAGCAGACTGAAACCAAGGTCACCGGGGTATACTGGAGACAGACTTTTAAAATATCTCACCTGTTCTTACAGCATGTAGCTTTTGGAACCTTATAGTATGGATCCCACCCCTGACTGATATCCATTTTGTGATGAGAGCACAAGAACAGGTGGGACATGGGAGAGACAGACTGCCCAACCCATTGCATAAGAGCCTGGGCATATTCAGGTCATCTTTCAAGAGGATGTTCCTTTCTAGGAAGCTGGAGGATAACCTAAGCCTTGTGGACATAACACATGCACTTGAAACATGCTGGTTGAAATTTTGCAATATACAAGCTCTGGTGGAAGGGTAAATCTGTTGTGGTGTTGTTCCTGAGACATAAATGTCTTTCCTCTAGCAAGACTCGTGTGTTGCAATGTGCATGCAGTTCTGCAACCACTGCAGGGAAAATTACACCTGGCAGTGCAGGGATTTAATAAGTGTTGCTGTGTTACATGTGTTATATGTATTTGCAAACAGACAAATGAAAAGGAATCAGCTAGGATCTACACTAAGTAAAGGCATAAGCATTAAAAGATGTAGACACACAATATATGTGTCTGAGAGGAATGAAATTACTGTTTCCAGGCAGCTTTGTGTAGTCATCACTGTCTGGACTTAGAGCTGGGGTTCAGCTTTACACTCCTTCTGTTGAAAGGGGTACCACTGCTCATGAAAATAACACAAGTTTCCTGAAACTAGAAACGGAGCAAAAATTGGCCCATACCCAGAGCCTGGGCTCTGATAACTACTCCCATGGCAATTTCACACATTTCATTCAATGGTTCTTTAATATGAAATACAGAAACATTCTTGGCAGCAAAAACCAGAATAAATGTGAAGTGGCCCAGCCACACATTGTAGAAAACATGAAAGTTACCCCAACCACAAGTTAAAGACTTCTACTCATTTTACCCAAATGAAGTTCAAATTCTTTTTTGCATTGAAACTTTCAATAAAAATGGGATCTGAGAGTCTTTCCATCAGCTAGCACTGCTTATACCATGTAGATTTAGACTTTCTTGTAAGAACCCACAGGTGGCTGAACTGCACAGAGCTGAGGTGGTTTTGGGGCTAGTCTCCAGCTCCCTGCATAAACAGTCCAATGATTAGGCTTTTCTGTGAAAAGCAACCACCTAAAAAATTTTTTAGGGTTCTCGATTCTTTAGATGTGTATTAGACATATTGAGAGGTCATTTATCAGATCAAAATCCTTAGGGTACTTCAGCAAAAACTAATTTGGCAAGATTAATCTAATCTATTTTATATGTCTACAGTGCAGACAGCTACTTGGATATGTCTAGGGTGTGATTCATCTTCTGATATAGACATTGAAAACAGATCAGTTGAATCCTGCAGCAGAAATACCTTTTTCTTTCCATTGGTTCTGAAGAGATTTTAAAAAACTGTCCTATTGCAAAGTATTCTTTCCATATATGCTGTACATTGAACACATCTAAACTTAGAGGAGATGACTTCTGTCCCCACTTTAAGCAGGCTCAGATAAGAGTCAAGGGCTGAGTTGCTCAGAAGTTGAGTCATTTCAGGCACTTCCAGAAGCAGTTTGAAGGGCCTTTATTTTTTTAAATACAGATGAAGGACCCAGCTAATAAATTAAACACCTCTAGGACTGGGTAACAGTGGAGCATGGTTTTCAGATCATCATTTGGTCTTTGGGCAAAAGAAAACTTCTTGCTTTCAGAATACAAACCATTACTGGACATACTTTCGGATTCACATTTTCCTGTAAATTATGTTTTTCCCTTCATTTAGAAACTGTCTCTAAACTTCAGCACTAAACCCTCTGCTCATGCTAATTTGTTACCATTCAGTTAATTTACCACCACCTTACTTGTCTTAGTATGAACTTCTTTTAATACAGGCCACAATATGCAGCCTTTTTTATTAAGAGATCTAGAAGTAATCTTGACTGAGAACATAATTTATGAGTTACAATGGCCAACTAGTGCTTGTTCTTCCATATCCCTTCTGTAGCAATCAGACTCAGCTGTACTAAGTTGTCAACTGTAGCTCATAAGCAGAGCTTGCTGGAAGTCAAGTTCTGATTAACTTTAGAAATGAGAACCACACCCCCTGTTATTTTCATAACTGGCAAAACAGATAAGAAAAATCAAAAGACAGAAATAGATGTAAATTCAACCGATATTAGAGTCTAAAGAGGCACGTTGTAAATTTGCATTTATATGCAGACATCACAAATAAGGCAGAATCATTCGTACTCTAATATCCTGTGTATAATTGACTGTGCCTTTGTATCTTGTTTCTTGCTAATTTTCATTGTCTTGCATTTCAGACTAATCTGAATACATCTTGTGTGACTCAAATAGAAGAAACTGAACTGTGCCCTCACATACCAACATTCTTTCTTATAGCTAGCCACAAGGATGTATTAACTTATTTCTGTTCTGAAAGCTACAAAAACAAAAAGGCTGCTTGTTTTTTCAGTGAGTTTGTAACACCATGAATTCCACCTGCCAGAGCTTCTGCTTGCATTTGGTATCCATGCTCTACAAAAGCTTTCCAGATGGTATGACACAATGTTAGACATCTTCCAGGACCAAACCCTAAATCACCAGTAGCTTCCCCTAAGGTTACTATTGGAAAGTCTCTGTCTGCTCTTCAAAAGACACTGGATTGTGTTGGACAGATATTGCAATTATTCCTTCTCAAGTTATTTGATCTGTGTCTTGTTTTAATGTTTACAATCGTGCTTCTGGAATTTGTGTTTAAGCAAAGGAGCTTTTCCTCCTTCCAAATTAACCTTTTCATTATCAAGCATCATTTTAAACAGGGGAGAATTCAAAACAATGATTCACTCTTAGAATTAATATTGCCAAATGGCACTTAGAATAATATGAATCAAATTCTGGTTGGTTTGTTTGTTAAACATCTGGTTGCTTAGATGGACCTCAAGAGTAAAATGAATGATTTTCTATAGTTTTGTGGTTTAATCCTATACAGCCAGTAGCAAAGCACCACACAGCCACTCTGGTAGGATGGGGAGGAGAAAATACAACAAAAGGCTCAAGGGTAGAGATAAAGGATAGGGAGAGCTCATTCATAAATTGTAGTCACAGGCAAAAGACAAACTTGACTTGGAGAAACAAAATCAATTTTATTTACACAACAAAACCACCAATCATTTACCAATTGAATCAGAGTAGGACAATGATAAATACAACTGGATCTCAAATACACCTTTCTCCTACCTCTCCCTTCTTCCCAGGCTCAGATCTATTACCTCTTCCCCTCCAGCAACACGGCGTGCGTTGTTCCTGCCCCTCCTTCCTCCATAGGGGAAAAAATCCCCACAGTCCTCCCCTGCAGCAATGTGGCATCTTTTCAGTAGGAGACAGTTTTCCAAAAAATCCTTTTAACAGCCTGGATCCCTTATGCAGGCCACAATCCTCCCAGCAACAGACTACTCCACTGTGGGCTTCCCTTAGAGTCATGGGCTGTTTCAGGATCAATCTGCTGATCCAGCATGGGCTCCTCCATGGGCTGCAGATAGGATTCTGCCCCATTGTTGATCTCTAGGGGCTGCAAGGGCTCAGCCTGACACCTCACCACAGGCTGAAGGGGAATGGCTGCTCTGACGTGCCTGAGCTCATTGTGTGCATTGTTGTTTCTTTCCAGACTCACTCGTCTCCCAAACAAAAGAACTAACCCAGAAGGTTTTCCCCTCTTAAATATGTTGTCACTGAGGTGCTAATTGGCTTTTAAATATGTTATTGCAATTCTGGTGCTTGGTCCAACTTGGAGTCAGGGGAGCCTCTCAAAGCCTCGTACAGGAACCACACCCACTACCAAACCCCTGCCAGAGACGAACTTGACAGGCATAGCTAGAGAATGTAGTCATTATTATTGTAAATAAAGGTGACCTTGGAAGGTATAGAGCAAAATCAGTTACTGGGAAGCTGTGAGACTTTTGAAGGAGCCACCTCAATCTCACTGTCACCAATCTCATCAATCACAAGTGATTCTGAATTGCTGGCTAGGTGTACCACACTGTTTTGTTATTCTGTTAATAATATTATAGTCAGATTCAGAAAGTGCTGCAGAAAGATGGTGTAAAGCAGCAGAATTCAACTGGTGATGGCATCAAGCAGATCCATACAGGCACTGGGCTCTGTGCCTGAATGGAGGTTGCTAATGTCTCAATCAGGCTGATTTTTGGAAAAATGGTGGAGTTTTTCTTTGTTTTGGACTAGTGGATGTTAAAGCAGGTTGGTTTTGTGGTGTTCTTCCTTGTTTTCCAGTTCTGTTGCACAATTTCTAAGTGTATTTCAGAAACTATTTTATCTTGACTCTTTAGTCTCTATTTAACTAGGTTAGTGTGGTTTTTTTCAATACATAAAACTAACTAAATACAACTAAAACCAAGTGCTCTCAAAGACTTTAGTAAGAAATGATAAACAAACAGATGAAGTACTAATAAACATTATGCAGTGGATTGGCTTTAATCACTGTGGTGCCTGGTTTATTTCAGGGTCTTGTACTTCTGTCTCCAGTATCCCAGCCTAACAGTTGGATTGAGGGTTACTCCGGGTTTCATTCCCTGATTTTGATCTAAGTCTTAACCTGGTTTAAGAAAAAGTTATCATCAAAACTAAAAGAAATCTCTGTTACCTTTACCTTGGTTAAGTTAATATTTTCTGAGGATTATAATTTTATCTGAGGAATTTTGGCCAGCTCTACTGATTTCTGATAGCTTTTAAAATCCAGGCATCTTAGGAGACTGGGTATCTGCATCTGAGGATCTATCTATTCTGAGCATCCCCTGAGACATGTGCAGGTCCCCTTCACTACAGCTGAGTGAAGACTGTCTGCTCAAAGGCTCAGCACTCCTGAGTAAACATACAGAGGAAGTTCAGGGCAATTCTGCTCATAAGATGTATTTCAAATATGAATCACACTGGTCTGTGTCTTGCTGCACATATAAATGATGTTAGTAGACAGCAATGTAATAAAGCAAAAAAGGTGAATATTTGACAATTATGATTTTTAAAGGTGATAGTGATAAAAATACTTTCACTATTGACATAAGGAATAATGAAACAGCCAGTAATTATGGCACAGAAATAATTTGATGTGAGTGAAATTGGTATTATGTGACTCAGTTGTACTAAGTATCCTCTTTCAACAGTGTTGAACTAGATGAAAACTGTGTGTTTTATGTAAAATATAATAGTAAAAGGATAATTGAAGATAGTGGAAGAGAGGGTTAATACACAGGATTTATTTTCATGTGGGTTTTTTATTTGTTTTTTAATTCACACAGATGTATATTTTATGTTGAGATTTCATAATATGTTTCTCTACTGCAGTAAAGCTGTTTGCTTCGATAATTACACATATTTGGAAAATGACTAATATTAAAATAAAAATCATTCTATATTCCTGAGATTTTTTTTCTTTAGAATCATTGCATATTCTTTTCAAATTCTCACTTACCAGAAACTATGCATTCCTATCACTCTATGCATGTTAGAGCTTCAACAACAAATTACTGCCTCAGAGCAGGACACAGAGAGAAATGGTTCATGCAGTGTATGTGCACATCTGACTGCATTATTAATTATCTTAATTCTTCTTTACTAATGATATCTTCAGCCAAATATGTTTCTATCCCAAAGGAAAAGAAAAAAAATAAATTAAAAAACCCCACAAAACAAAACAGAAATAAAGCCAAGTAGTTTTCTTGTGCCAAAATAGGAGTGGATGCCTAATATAATTTCGCCTTTAACAGTGCACTAATAAAGTGGGTTTCACACTAATAAACACTAGGTTTGGTTAGTCTTTACATTAGAAATATTTTGGTTGTTTTAGATGAGAGTATGCATTGTGAAAGTAGTGTAGAAGCTGAGGAAAATTGTTCTTTTGTATTAAAGAAACCATTTTTAACACTTCTTTTAAGTTTGATAAAAATAGCGAGAAATGTTTCACGACTTCTACCGCCATTACTCTGTTAACTGCAGAGCAACATTGTCCCCTAGTGGGAGAAGAAACATTTTTTCCAAGTCAAAACAAAGGTTGATTTCTGCATTGAAGTATTCAGTAGTGTGGATTTCAGAGAACAAAACACTCCCCAGCGAATATGGATAGTGCTAAAATCTCCTGGGGCTCAACTATGCTGGTTCTCCCAAGAAAGGGAATTTACTTTTAATAGGAAGACATGGTACTCAGTAGAATATTCAAATGGCACAAGAGATTAAATTTAATCTAGTCTGATCTTCAAATAGAAAAGCTATTTGTATGATGATCAAGCTGTAGCATATACATTCATGCACACACACATGCACCTGTATGTATATAAGATCTAGTGGATTTGCAGACAAAATACAGTTTGCAAAACAATGAAGAGAGAAGGAAGGGAAACCATAGAGTTTACTCAGTTTGATATGGGATGATGCATCTCAAATTTTTATTTCATTGGAGTGGGACCTGAAATTGAATATGCAGAAGTGTTTGAGTAATGTGGTGTCATGACATGAAAAATTGAGTAGTAACACTTGGGGTAGGTCCCTGGATACTGTTGTGACAGGGGATCACCATGGTGACTTTTATCTTTGTACACCAATGTACAGAACTCGGCAAAGCAAAATAGACCTTATTGTGGCCTTCCAGTATCTGAAGGGGTCCTACAAGAAAGCTGGTGAGGGACTTTTTAGGTGGTCAGGTAGTGATAGAATCAGGGAAATGGATGCAAACTAAAGGAGAGTAGATTTAGATTAGATATTAGGAAGAAGTTCTTCACTGTTAGGGTGGTGAGACATTGGAACAGGTTGCCCAGAGAGGTTGTGGAAGCCTCATCCCTGGAAGCTTTTAAGGCCAGACTGGATGGGGCTCTGGGCAACCTGATCTAGTGGAAGGTGTCCCTGGTAGGCAGGGGGTTGGAACTAGATGATCTTTAAGGTCCCTTCCAACTCTGACAATTCTATGAGTCTATGACCTTAGTCTTTGCAGTAAACCCAGGCACACAACCTCTAGTCCTCATTGTACATTAGCTGACTGAGACTGGTAATTTCCCTGACTTCTCAGACCTAGGTCTTATTTTTCCAATGGTCATGTAGACAGCTTCATCATGACAGATCATCTTGTCCTAGCAAAATCAGAGCCTCTGCAGGAAAAAAATCTGGTTAACATGTTTGTTTAAGACTGATATCAAGGGCAGAAGTGGTAGACTGGGTTGGCCAAAGTAAAATGTCTTTTTATGTAGTTGTATGGTTTTGTGCACTCTAGTGTGTATTTGGGGATTTCCCCAAGTAAGCTATCCATATCACATTAAATCTAATTACATGTGAATTTTTGAGATTAAACAGTGTGAGAAGCTGATCAGAACCTTAGGCCAATGCTTTAATGCCCTCATGGAGGTCTGTGGAATATCAAACTTGAGTGGGAAGAGGCTCCAGGAGGTTGTAACAGCTGTGTGAAGGCTGTGGACTTGGAATTTCATTCATATGGGGCTTGGTTCTGCCCCTTTCCTGCTCCTTGATATAATTTCTGTTTGCATTTAGTCACCAGTCAGTAATGTGGAGGCTCCTGAGATTTACTAGACAGAGAGTTAACACAGTCTGGCTTTTGCTGAAGTTTCTACTGAGGTACTTAAAGAATATACATGAGGAGCCATCTGTAGCTTACTGTTATGCTATAAGGTGCAGATACTGTTACTTAGTCATCTTAGTCCTTTGCTACATTCTCTGCTGTATGAGACAAAAAAAACACAAAAAAAAGGTAGTTTTCATTAATACATTAATTCTGACTTACTAGTGTTAACTTTTTCAGTAAAATTTGGGAATGGGATTGTTTGTTTTGTTTTTTATTTTCTGATTTCTTCCCTTCACTAATTAGAATTACAGTTTAGCAGTTGTAAGATTTTCTTTTTCTTCTGGAATCAAGATATTTCATTTCATATCATAAATAAAAGTGTCAGAACAGTTTATAATGTGTTTCTGTATAGATTGAACTGGTACTTAAAAGTTACTCATGAGTCTATTCTAAAGAGTTAGCAAATCTTTCTTAATAAATGTAACTGGAGCTTCAAATGAGAGTTTATATCTGCATTAGGTAAGGCAAATAATTCAATTTATCTTCTCCAGAAGTGGTAGGTATATGGTAAGCAGATGGTAAATTACAATTTATAGCTAACTTCCTAATGCTAAATTAGAATTTTTAAGGAGAGCCACCAGTTGCATAATTCATATTTATGCTGCATCATAAAATGAAACTCAATTTGTGTAGTTTTAAATACATCCTGTAAACAGTATTACATGGCTAACTTTTCTAAACAGAACAAAAGAACAAGTGTCTTACAGAGCACTAAAACAGACCACACTGCGGGGGGGATAGGGGGTGGGAAGGGGGAAGAAAAGAAAGAAAAGGAAATCCTTTTCTTAGTTTCCATTAAAAATGTAAGCATGTTGAAGCCTATTCACTTCCACAAAAGGCAGCAATATTACAGGAATAAAAATGTACTAGTAACTGTGGATTAATTTTCAGTATAAACTAGCAGGCCAAGTGTGATCATTGTGTCATGATTATGAATGATGACTAGTGTCTTTTATTTCAGTGAAGGGACCACACCAAGTGACCCTCTGGAAAGGAGCTGTCACTCTTGTTTTCTCTCCAGTCCTGAGCAGAATCCATCATAAACCTAAGGAAGCTTTTTTCACCAAAAGGAAAGTCTGGAGGCCACTTGGTCCAACACACTGCTCAGCACAGGGCAGTTCTAAAATTAGATCCAACTTCAGAGTCAGTAGGTTACTCTGGCCAATTCTGGTCGTGTGTTGAATAACTTCAAAGAGAGGTTTTCACTTCTCTGGGCAACCAGTTTCCAACCTAAAAAAACTACAGCTACCATATCAAAATTGTCACTTAGAAGAGAAAAAACCAGAACAGAGTAAGGCCATGCGAAAGAGAGGAAAATGGGAAAGGCATAAAAGATAGTGAAAGGTTAGTGAAATGGTACAGCTGATGGTAGGAAGAAGCAATACATTGCATGAAATAAAAAGGTAGTTAAACCCCTAAATTCATGCAAAAGTGGGGTAGAAAAACAAACTAGAAACAGTGATATTTCAGGTAGCACAAAAAGAGTTTAGATATTACCTGTTACAGAAAGCAGGAGTCTGCAACTTCAGAAACTTCAAGTCCTTCTTTGGTCTGGCATATATAGATTTCTTTGTTTATAAGAGTATTTAAATACACTTACCATTGTCTAGACTGTGTGTAAGAAATATCAGAACATTCAACTTAGGAAAACATGAAGGTTTCATGAAGTTGCATTATTTTCTTTCTTTATTTTTTAAATAAGTTCTTTTAAAAAAGAATGACTTCTGATTTCACTATCTTTTAAAACTTCACCATCTTTTTCACTGAAATAGTATGGTAATCTGAAGTGGTTACTATAGACAACATGTGCACTGTATGCTTATATATCCCTGTCTGCTTCCATGTAGCCTTTAGACTGGTTACTTGCCACTAGATGACTGCCATATGAATTTTCCCAGGTTAAAGCCAGACTAACATTTGAATTCTGTGTGGCCATATTGCAGATAGAATTCTCTACTTGTTACAAAACTCTCTAAAAATATTCTTAGTGAGCTTCAGAAGTAAAGTAACTTCTCTGATAGTTTTACAACAGTTTCTGCCAGCTTAATGGACAGAAATTTAGGAAAATAATTCTTAGGCTGCCAGGAAACCATTGAAAAGCTTTTTTTCTCAGTCATGTTACTGTTAATCATTCCTGCACAGGACTGGAAAATTCTAGCTGTTCTACTTACACCCTAAGAATATCAAGGAATCTTATTTTTACCAGAAAATGTTATATTTTGGCAAGTTCTGACTTTAGTTAAAGGGCTCTTAGCCTTTTCATTATGAACCAAATTAAAACATTCTAGTCTTTATTGGTTGAAATAATATTGTGGTCTGTCTGCATCTAAGCTGCATGTATTTCATTTTTTAGCACTAGAGTTCTTAGCATTTCTGACAAAAGGGTGTGGATGTTTTTTTTATAAATTATGGGCCAGAATAACAATTCTGTATTAATAATACTTATGCACATTTTAAAGTAATTATTATTATTAATTATTCTTTAAATAATGAAACTTATCATAATGATAGCAGCTGTGAAAATGGTTATGTGTCAAGGACAAAAGGTGCTTCTAGCAGACACTGCTGGTCTTAGGGGTCCTTCACATGATGTTATTTGGACTACAAAGCATGATAGAGGACAGAATGGGAAAATAAAAGTATAGCTTGTTTACTTCAGAATAAATTCAATTAAGTTTTGACCTGGAGTTTTTGGAGCCACCAGGCAGAATCTGTCACTCAGCTGAGGAAATCTAGCCAGACATCTTCTAAACACAAAACCAGAAAATCAGTGGATAATTCTTAAACCATTTCTAAAAGTTTCACACAGACACGAGTCCATTTGGAAGCATTATGTACAGTTCTGCCAGTAATTATTGCTTGTTTATCTCCTATTTTAACTCCATCAACCAAAGTAGGAAAGCTCTACTCAGACTGCAGCAGTATTATATGGGTATATATTTTTTTTATCATTAGTAGAAAAAGTACAAAAGTGAGAGGACTGAATTAGCACAAACAAAAAACTACATTAAAACCATCCAGAGATTTGGAAATATGTTGAGTAAACAGGAAGAGAATGGAGAAGGAAAGAAAAAACCTAAAATCAGGATGCTGGAAATTGCAGTTAATTAGTGAATGAAATAACGTGTTGCTTTCTCATGGGTTCCTTTGAAAAAGATGACCTGAACAAAGCAGGTCTGCTTAGCAAACACAGCACTCCTGGCTTTGCAAAACCACAGTGTAACAGAGAGATGAATTCACACCTTCTCCTCCCTTCATTCTTTTTTGCCCCCCATAGCTCACATCTATTTCTACTCTCAGCTCCTTTTTCCCATCTGTGGAAGCTGTACCATTTTGTTTCAGCAGTACTGATTCTAGTTTTAACAACATAAACTCAGAATAGCAGCCATCTTACAGCCTTCAAACATCAGAAAACTGATGCCTGATGGGAGAGTGGTTGATAAAATTGCATCTGAGTGTAACCCTATAGCAAAAAAACCTAAGTAAGATGTGGCACCAATGCATTTATCATAGAAACATAGAATGGCTCAGGTTGGAAGGGACCTTAAAGATCATCTAGTTCCAACCCCCCTGTCATGGGCAGGGACGTCACATGCACTAGACCAGGTCATCCAGGGCCACATGGTTTCTCTTCATCACCATTTTTTTACCTTGCTTTTTTTCTTGAAGGCAAAGGGCTTTAAAAAGTCTCTTACCTAAAAAAAAGCAAAAATTCTTTGGCTGTTAACTGACATCTACTTTGCTATTACTATTATCAACTTTGGGACATTCACGTGTGGATGCTTTGCCATTGTTTTTCTGGATGAGGTAACAAGGATGTCAAATTCAGGTGGAAATGTAAAAAAATTAATTTGTTGGAAACATATTAGACTTTTGTTCCCAAAATCCTTGCAGAAATAAAAATATTGATCTAATTTCAGTCCTTATCTTATAATCTTGCAATAAGTTAACCTTGCACAGAAGCTCTTTGTTGGTGGTGGGGGATTTTTTAGGTTTTTGGTTTGGTTTAGTTTATTTTGTTTGGTTCAGTTTGTTTTCTGTTGGTTTTTTTTAGCTGAACCAGCTCATAATGGGTCATATGAGAATCAGGTCTGGCATGAGAGAGAATACAGAAATAAGTGTAAAGCCTGGAACAAGTGAGACATGAAAAATGAGGCATGGAGCAGGGCATGGGCTGTGTGCCCTTCTCTGTACCAGTGAGCCATTAGATCATCTCTGCTAAGTCTTGTAATCTTATTTACTCAGATCAGAAAACTTTACATGAGATCATAGTAATATCTGGACTGTTTTTTTAAATGTTTTTTAACTTTATCTTGTCATAAATTAAATCTCTAGATTTTTGTATGTTATAAATGATGCAGATTTTTAAATTCTCCTTAGCATAAAATAGTTGTAATCGATCTTTTAAAACAGGTACTATTCAAAAAATAAGTTTAAAACTACATTCACTGAAAGTATATTTTATTGAGTCCTTGATTAAGAAAGAAACTAAATATGTCACTGCTGCCTGTGTGTAACTAGTATGCCATTTTTAAAGAACAGAGACTTCCATTTGACATTTAATATTCTTGGAAAAACTGGTATAAAATAAATACTTTCATGAACAGCCTAGTTTAAAGAACATGTTTACACTGACATAATGATGTTATTTTATTTTATTTTTATTTAGTTTGAGGTCCCTTCTTCCCTTCCCCTTCTGTTCCAGACTATCCCCCTAAACTTCTCTTGAACTGGAAAATTTCCATAGCAAATTATTCCTCAGACTGTTTGTTCAGAAAATGAGATAGCAAACAACATCATACAGTCAATTTACAGACCTGCAGAGGGTGTTGCAGTCAGTCTGAGAAAAGAATTATAACAACTTGTTCTTGTTTGTAACAGGTGTACCTCTTATACCACTTTTGCTGGTGTATTGGTTGGTCTGGATCTTTTATTGCATGGATTGAAGACCTTATGGATTAGCTTGTGGTTCCTTTCCTGGTATGCCTTCAAGGAGATCAGTGCCGAGGAGAGGCACACATCTAGCTCTTGACAACAGGCAATTAACATGATAAAACAATGGGTCCTTGGCTAGAGGAGAAGAAGGAGAAGACAATGAATGAAAGGAAGGTATATGAAACAAAGTCACTCATATATTTTATGCCATTAATGGTATACTATCAGTCATGGTAGCTGGTATTCAGGTCTCAAAGCATGACCATAAGTTTAAGCATTAATGTGAAAACACATTTTCCTTATGCTTATAAACATTGTCCTGCAGAACTGCCAGCCAAAAAAACCCTATGGCTCTGTAAGAGGGAAGCAGCCCAGACAGCTCTGCCTTGACAATGCTTTTTAGAACTCCATATAATCTCTCACACTTAAAAAAAGTGTGAGCAAGCTGAAAATATTTCAGTAAAAGCTGACAATTTCCTAACAGTAGTGAGATATATTTTATTAAAAAGTAAAGTCTTAAGTCGCACACCTACTGAGAAGCAGATATTCGCAATCAGATATATCACTTAGAACTTCTGTGAAAGTGGTATAGACCTTGAAATGTATATGGAACCAGAATAGTTCCATTTTTTTCAGGTGTCTACAAATAAATATGCTGGCCCTTGCACCCTTTCCCAGGCAGCTTGCTCCAGTCTTCCTGCCTCCAAACTATGCTACATTCGACATATAAAACAAAGCCATGACAGGCTTCTTCCCTGTGAAACAAATCATGCAAGTTCTGTATATTTATGCCATATTTGATCTTTAAGCCTGGGTAACTGAAAATAATTTCTGTCTCAAGGGAGCAGAGTAGTCAAAATCTACAGGCCTGGAAAAGATACAGGAGACAGTTGCTGCTTGCACACTGGAGGAAGGCTATTTTTCTGAAGATAATTTTCTTTCTCTGTGGAAGAACCAGACGCAGATGTAAGGGAAGACGAGGCAAGGCACTCAACTCTCTAGCTACTGGGAGCAAGTGCTACACAGGCTTATGCCAATAAGGAGCAGGAGCTACAGCTCCTATTTTAGGTCTTCTGTCCTCTTCCTAAAAAAATAAGGCCTAGCTGGACAAAAGTAGAAAAAAATCCTTATAAAGAATGGAGCAAATGTTTCCAAACAGTCTGGTTGTGAAGAGGCATGCAAGTGACATGAAGAACACTGGGAATCAGGAACCTATGTAAATAGAAAAGCTTACACTGATCATCTAGATATGTTTTCCTGTGTATGGGAGTTTATAGTAGCGTACCTCAACAGCATAGCTGTGCCATGCTTTCTGTAGTCATGTGCACAAGGGCAGAGTGGGAATTATATGTTGTTGTTACAACATGGTGTAGTTTTGGTTTGTATTGGACAGGCTGATTTGCTGGAGGAAGCTAAGGAGGGCTACCATTCCCTCTTAGTGTTACCTCTTGTAATCTGTACCCTGTTCCATTAACACTGAGTCAATGGGAATTAATTAATGCAGTTAGTACAACAGTTTACTCAGTCCTCTGGAGAAAGAAAAATCTCTCTGTTCAAATTGAAAAGAAAAAGAGAGAGCAACTATCATCTTTGGCCTTTCTTGTAGCTATCTGAAAAGCACAAAATCACTTTAATGTCAACCACACAGTCAAAAGATGTCGAACTTAAAGCACATAATATGTAAATCCTAAATTTCATGCAGGACCTTGCTGCTCCAGATCTAATCTCCATCTCATACTGTACTGACACCCCCCTTCCCTGGGCCACATTGCAAGGATGGCTCCCAAGAAGCTTCCCCTCCAACCCCCTTCCTTCCTGGAGCCGCTTTGCAAACTTGTTTCTCAGGTTTCTTTGCGAGATCAATACCAGCCATTTTGCTATGATTTAAAGTTTCAAAATGCAGATGGCTGGGAGAGGCAGAGCTTGGTAGTTTCTGACCTTGGCACTTTCTGTGCCTGGCATTTGTTTTCTTACAACTCCCAAATTCCTTGGTAAGGCGCCAAGAGATCATCATAACTCCTCAGAGAAGAGCCAAACCCACCTGACAAGATTAATGGCAGCAGTGGAAAAGTGCCAACACAGTACTGACCAAAGTCAATCAACTTATGACTCTACAAATACTGATCCTAAAGTGAAGCCCATTGGAATTCTCTGGTATCATAGTGGGTTGAGCCTAAGCATCTTCCCCTGAGCTGGGACACCTCTTACGTTGGTCTATTCATGGGTAAAGCCAATGAAGGGTTGAAGACCATCCATCTGCAAGGATCAAGGAAGGGCTGAAGACTGTCAGTCCTGCAAAGACTGCAGGACCAGTGAAAGGATATGCACCATCCACTGGCAAAGACCAAAGAAGAGAGACATGAGTATTTGGGATTTCAGGAATTTTTGTAAAAAGTCCTAGAAATCCCAGGATATTCAAATTTATTGCAATCTGCAGAAAAAGATCATCTTAAGTATTGGTTAACCTCTGTACATGTATATAGCTCGGGGGGGGGGAGTGTGATTCCCTTTTGCTTAGTGAGTTAAGTCACGTAGGCATCACTCTATTTACTATAACCTATTATTGATTTTGACTGATTGTTGTTTACATTAAAATTGCTGTTATACCTTTAAACTGCTGCTACCACAAGTTTACAAAAAATACTGTTACATTAGAGCACTACACTAAAGTCCTGACACCCAAATCCTCTTAGTCATAAACCACAGATCAGGTCTGGAACTGGAAGTATATCTAACCTTATTTTCTGAAGGAGTTTAGAGGACAAAGAGGTCTATTCTGAACCTTGTGACCAAACAGGAGGGCATCTCCTATCCCTTTTCCTCCAGCATTCCTTATCCCTTTTCCTTTATCCTCAGACATAAACTGTTGACCAGGTCTTGGACTAGGGGTAGATCTAACAGTATATGCTGAACCTCATGACCAAACAGTAGGAATTTCCTTTACCTCTTACATTCCCAGTATTCCCCAATATTCCTAGTCATAAAACATTGATCAGGTCTGAGATTGGACCTAGCCACACCTAGGCTTCTCTCTGAGAAGGAGTTTAAACAGCAAGGGGGTTAATTGTAAAATCCTGGTAACTTGACAGGAGGAGTTCCTTATCCCTTTGGAATTTTGAAGATTAAAATCTTTTGAGAGAAAAGTGCTTGATATGTTAATGTGAGAGTGTTGAGGTTGTTCAGTCTGCAAAAGAGAAGGCTTCGAGGAGACCTTACTGTGGCCTTCCAGTATCTGCAAGGGGATTACAAAAAAGCTGGTGAGGGACTTTTTAGGAGGTCAGACAGTGATAGAACCAGGGGAAATGGGTGTAAACTAGAGGAGGGTAGATTTAGATTAGACATTAGGAGGAAGTTCTTCACTATGAGGATGGTCAGACAGTGGAACATGTTGCCCAGAGAGGTTGTGGAAGCCCCATCCCTTGAAGCTCTTGAGACAAGGCTTAATGGGGCCCTGGGCAACCTGATCTAGTGGATTGTGTCCCTGCCAGGCAGGGGGGTTGGAACTAGATGATCTTTAAGGCCCCTTCCAACTCTGACAATTCTATGATTCTATTCTATGATTCTATGATAAGATACTTAAGAATAACCTTATAATCACAGAATCACAGAATCATTACGGTTGGAAAGGACCCTCAAGATCATCTAGTCCAACCGATAAGAATGCATACAGAAAAATGAATTCATTATTTACACAAATAAACACTAATTGGAGGGTTCAACAAAGATTTTTTTGGAAATTTTCACTTTATGTATGTATATTTACATCTTATAAAAATACCCTAAATTGTTAAGTTTCTTTTTGTTAGGGAACCTAACAACAGACAACCTTAGGCATAGTGTCATTTGCATATAGCTTTCTGAGTTAGTTTAAAATTTATTCAGTTGTCCCTTGACAGATCTTCTTTCTCAATAGCTTGGAAAACCAGCATGTAAAGCTAATACTTCTTAGAAATAAAATGAAGGACTTCAAAAACAAGAGATAAAGAAAGCAAAAGTATTTGCAAAACAAAATCTGGGTCATGAAAAACTTTTAGAAGTGAAAATGACAGAATAATAAAAGGAACATGATCATAACATTTCCAGTCATAGAAATTAGGATCAGATCTAAGAGTAAGAGTATTTAGACTGATTACTTGTGTTCACTGCCTGTGACTTCCTGGCAGTGAGAGTTTTCCCTTGTGCTTTTTGCAACATCATGCTAGTAGACTGAAGCAGTGACAGTATTCACCCTCTTCTATGACCACACTATACTTCATCTCATATTTTGCACATTCAGAAGAAAAATCTTTCACAGCACTTAGAAGACTCCCTGTGTGTTTCTTGTTTACCTTTTCATTAGTGGAGCATCAGTTTGCTGTCTTTGTGAAGATTCCTACTGTGGCTTGAAAGAGAATCGATTTCTTTTGTAAACTTTTGAACGTAGCATTTTCTTGATGCAGTTTATCCTTCACTTCCCCATGTCTGAAGGACTTGTGTCTTCATTTAGTTACTCACTGCAGTTTCTAAATATTTTGTCTAAATTTCTGATTATTCAGACTGAAATCACAGGCTGCCTTTTTTTCCCCTTTACCTATTGGTAACCTCAAACAGACTGGCCATTATTCCTAGTTGGACAGAGACAACTTGGGAACAGTGAAAGTAGGTGCCACTGTTGTTCTCTGTCTGTGAACACAGACAAGAAATTGATGGCATGAAAAAGAAATCCATCAGAATGGGAGTACAAATTGAAAAGCATCAGAAAGGGATAAGGTGGAGGCTTGGAGAGCTGGAGGTAATGAGAAGTGAGTGTTAAAAGCTGATGATGAAAAGAAAGACTGAAGACAAGGAGCAATAGGAAGGAGACTAGCAGATGCCATAGTAACTTTATTTCCTTGAGAACTATGTTTGGGTTTAGGTTTGGTTTTGTTGTCAGTAATGGGAAAAAGGTTCAAGACAAATTAAGGGTTCTCATTTGCTTAGTTGAGATCTTATTCTCTACTTGTTACAGCTGATGTTTTTTATAAAGACCTCTGATTTAACAGGAGTGGTGGAAATATTTTGTCCTTACACCATAAAGGTCATGGGCTCATGAAAGTCCCTGGGAAAGAGAAGAATGTAGGTAGTATGCAAAGCACACAGTGGGGACAAGAACAGATGCTACCAGACCACCTGGAAACTGGGAGCAGGAGGTTATGGATGGCAGGAGGAAGGTTGCCAGAGCAGCTCTTACCATTGCAGCTGATAGTGATTATAGAGTCATTAGCGTAAGGCAGTTAGAAGGGGTCTTTGAAATAAAGAGGTAAGGGAAGGGGCTAAAAATGGGAGCAAGCAAGAACTGAGAAGTTAAGGAAATCCCTTGTGTTTTCAGTGTCTTTGATTTAAGCTTCTTGTGTTTTAGAAACTGTTTGTAAACAGACTCAATACATTACACACACTTCAGAGTAAGGAACATGAAAAATTAAAAAAAACCCAAAATAACACATCTTATTGATCCTAGAGTGGTTCAGAGTCACATCCCTGCTCTATATATTTTATGGACCTGCTGTTATTCTCATACACAACTCTCATTACTTCCATGCAGACTTGTACACAGCAATGTACAAGAAAGAAGAAAATAAACTATCATTTCAGTAGAAATAAAAATGAAGGCTGTGTTGTATGGAAATGGGAAAATATCAAAAAATATTTTGCTTTATGCCAAAAAAGGCCCCAGTTTCCATCTGTATCATGAGAATTAAAAATATATCTTTGTAATTTTCTAAGGGCAGGTGAACAGAATCACACAAAATGACAGAATGTTAGGGGTTGGAAGGACCTCTGGAGATATCTAGTCCAATGGCCCTGTCAGAGCAGGTTGCACAAGACCGTGTCTAGGCAGGTTTTGAATGTCTTCAGAGACAGAGACTCCACCACCTCTCTGGGCAGTCTGTTCCAGTGCTCCACCACCCTCAAAGCAAAGTAGTTCCTCCTTATGTTTAGATGGAACTTCCTATGTTCCAGTTTGTGCCTGTTACCTCTGGTCCTGTCACTGGGCACCACTGAAAAAAAGCCTGGTCCCATCCACCTGGCACCCACCTATTAAGTATTTATAAACATTAATAAGATGCCCCCTCAATCTAGACTAAACAGCCCCAGCTCTTTCAGCCTTTCCGTTTAATACAGATATTCAAGTCCCCTAATCATTTTTGTAGCCCTAACAATTTTACTTCTTCCTTTTAGTTTTGAAGTCTTAATTTTTTGAGCTGCAACTCCAATTTTTGATTTTCTCTTCTAATGTAGTCAGAACAATGAAATTCATGATGGTTCTTACAAGCAACTTGTGCTAGCAGAATAATCACAAAGCTAACTTCAGACATGTAGTACACAATATTCTTCCTTTCCCCAGCACTGGCACTCAGCCTAGTTCATCATATTAAATAACCTTGTGGCACTAGACACCAATACATACAGTGTCTATGAACCTGGGCAGCTCAGAATGTTAAAATATCACTTCAGGAAAACAGTATTTACACACATGCTGATAGTTCATTTTCAAGCAGGAGCTTCTCAGTTGACCTGTACACAGCAGCCTCAATCTCCCCACTGTGAAATTTTAGACAGTTTGTCTGCTGAGCCCTTGCCAGCAGATTAATATTTATACATTCCACACACATTCCAGTCAAAGCATGTAAGTTGCAGATCTGTCTGATTTAGAAGCTATTAAGATTCATGCCCCCTTTAGCTATTTAATCTGTGGTCCAGAAGCCTTTGCAATCAGCTTACATTTGAAGAAAAAAGGACAAATCATTACTATTCAAATATTGTCCTGCATTGTGTCCATTTGTAGTCCATCAAAGAGCAGTTAAGGGCTTCAAAGCATTCATTTATCACAGATTATTTTAAGAGGCATTTTTTCCTTGGAAGAAAGGAGAATAGGAATGTTATTTACTCAGTTGCATTTAATTTTGGATTAATGACTTTTTCAGCAGTAGCTTCTTCTCTGCATAAGAATCTAATTCTGTTTCTCTGTTCCCACATCTGGACATCGATTTGGGTACAAGGAACAAGGGCACATTTGATATGTTGTCAAGGACATTCATGAAGAAGAAGCACAGACTGACTTCAGGAATGTGGTGTTGCCTCCACCTAAGAGGAAGCTATCATCCTCCCCTTCTTAAGCTTTATATGTGTTTTCTTAGAATAGTGTGGTGATCTACCACAGACTCCTCCAGGATCCATGACAAATCTCAAAGTTAGCTTTTTATTTAGTTAATATCAGTTTTTCTTCTGTAACAGATAGTTTGTGAGTGAGTTCAGGTGTCCACAGCTCTCAGTGAACTCAATGAATGACAGGAATTTAGCATCTCTCAAGATTTAAGCCTGAAGTCTTTAAAGGAATTCATCCTGGTATGTAGCAGAAAGCAAAGAGGAAAAAAAAAATAGTGAGAGAAGTCTTGAAGGACCACAAAGAAATCTGAATTTAAAACAGAAGTTGTAATTATGATCTTAATGGCCCACAGGCACTTCTATTATTTGTTCCTTTGGACTGGAGTTTCTTTCACCTTGAGATGTAAATGGTTTTCATCATACCATTAGTGTCACCATCAGAATGCTACTATTTTGTGTTGCTTTCTTATAGTATACACTGACAGAACTTGGAAAACTAATCACTTTTTTCCAGAAATTTCAGGGGAAGTTTTGACTGAAAAATATGAAGCAAACACTGAAGCATTGTACTGACATTCCTGGGCTGAAAAATAATACTTTATGATTTATTTTAAAGCAGCTGCCAATATGAGGTTTTTATTTTGTCTTGTTTTGTTTGTCAGCAGAAGCAAATTATGTTCAGAAAGGTAATTCTTTCAGTAAAGCCAGAACTGTGCTAATACAAAGTGATATTTCCAGACCTTGCATATGGACTACAGATCTGGAAATATAATGATGCTTGAAATTTAGAAATGGCATTTAAGGCTATGGTTAGAGATTCTTTTCCTAGAGAACCTGAGTACATAAGCTGTGAAAATCATTGATTTCAATAGGAAGGAGATACATAGTGTTTATAACATATACAGTCCATCATGTATATTTTGCACTGTTTCTTGTACCTTTTTATCTCTAGAAACTCTAAAGTAAAAAGGTAATCTTTCTTTTAAATTATTTACTCCTAGATTCTGTCTTCCTACAAGAAGTCATAAAGCTTCTAGCTGCAATATAACTGGGTTTTCTGTGATGAAATGATGTGTTCAGTAACGGTTCAAGTCATAGTTTATCTAAAAGTTCTATTTATAAGCAATCTGTAAAAATTTTAGGCTTACCAATGTGTTTTCACAGAATACATTAAGCAACTGTTGGCCTGTTGGTGAGACAGGCCAATTTTTTCCTTAGAGCCAGCAGTGTGCAAACCTCTGGCTTTAGAGTACATGCCTCTTCAATATGCTTACGACATCTCCCATCATGTCACTGTTCCAAGACTCTTGTTTACAATCTGTGACTGAATTATGACTTGAGGGGGTGAACACAATTGAAAATCTATTGTCAGCAGTGGGAAGATCAGGTTCACACTGGACCTGTGCAGAAAATAAAATATCCATTTTGCTGAAAATTTTGAAACTGAGAAATGATTTTCATCTTAATTTAGAATAATATGCTGAAAACTCAAAAGATTTCATCAGATGACAAGGGCTGAAAAATTCATTTTCAGAAGAAAAAGAATTGACTTAGGTTTTTTAGCCTAAGACAAAATCTGGCAAAGTCTAGAATATTCTAATTCCCTCCCCTTGAGATGAAAATTATTTGAGATGAAAATTATTTGAGATGAAAATTGTTTAATCTGAAAACTTCACATAAAGATACCTGTTGACCAATATGCCCTGTGACAAAGACAGAATAAGAAAGTTACAAATATGCTTAAGTTTTCCTAATTTCAGGAGCAAGTATGAACATGCAAACAGTGATGCTGAAAAGAAACCAGGGGAGAACTTAAAAGGGAGGATGTTGTGAGGTTAGTTATATGAAAACTTAGTGCTGTGGGTGCCAGAACCTAGCTTTGATTGATCTATTGGAGCTAGATTGTAAAGGAGATGACTGTACCCTCCATATGGCAGTATGTTATAGAAACAGCTCATTTTGTAAAATTCTTACTGTTTCAGTAGCTATAAAATCCTGGAAATTAATATTAAGAGTCTGAAGAGGATAATGTTAATTTCAGTGATGAGGTAAGAGATGGTCCAAGATCTGGGACTGGACTGGAAACCAGTGATATTCGGTTCTTTCCAGATGTCCAATATTTCCTGTCAGCAGTGCAGGACCTTCTAGACCAAATCTGAGCCTGCTGTCGAGACATGTCTTAATTGGTGACTTCACCTCAATGAAATCTCAGAAATCTGTGGACCTTCTCCTTCTCAAAAGCACTGCTGCAAGCAGCAGTGTCCTTCAGGAAATGGCAAAACAGTCTACCTTTTTAAATAGGAGTAAAGAAAACTTATGGCAAAAAAATTAGCCTTTTTTTCAGCATTAATGCAGCCACATTTTGAGAACTGAGCACAGACTTGACAAGCCATCTGCTGTATTTATACTATAGTAGTGTGAGATTTTTAACATTTTTGCTGGTGAAATATAATCAATAAATGAAAATAAATCATTACCATTCTTAATGTGTAGCAAACAGCATTTTCTGATGTCCTTTGGACAGATGTAAGATAAATGTAAGTTTACATGCTGTAACAGACAGATTTGATGCTTTTACTGTTGATGAGAATTACACATTCCTGGCAAGGTGAAAAATCCTTCCATCCAGCACTGGGCTGACGCTTCTGAGCCACTGCTCAACAGGCAGCTGGCAGCCATGCACCTTCCTCTGATTGTACACAAGATGTGCTACTTTCTGGAACTCATTTATAGTGCAAAATGGAGGAACACAGCAGAACATCCTCCAGAGATCTAGAAGGGACAAAATAAGGAGCTTAATCAATAGAGGGCTGTGAAACCTGTCCCTCCCCTTTACACCTCCCTGCGGTGCAATGTATAATTCACACATAGCAAAGCACAGCTGCAGCCCTGCACAGTGTCAAAAATGCACAAAACCACTCAGTGAGGAGATCTGTAAGAATCTCTTTCATGCTGTCTCTTTTAAATGCTGATTCCACAGTCCCTTCTTTCATTTTCTTTACCTCCTGCTATACCCTTACAGCATCTGACCTGCCTTCAGCTGCAACCAAATATTTTCTTTTAACAAGCCTGAATAGTACTTCTCAAGGAGCTTTTGCAGCATGTTGCTAACTATTTTGGTTCCAAGCCATAGCAGGTCAGCATTGTAATTATGTAAATTTTCTGTAATCATTGCCATAATTAGCATGTTTCATTTTAAGGTCTAAATAAGCTCCAAGTGTATTCTGAAGTGCAGAGGAAGGGAAAAGAGTGAAAATAATACACACAAACAGGGCTATGCTATTGTCATTGAAAAACTCTTATTTCATGGTAATTCACATGGTAATTGAGCTAGGAAATGCTTGTAAGGATATGCAGCTAATATTCAACAAGTGGTAATAAAATGAATTTACATTACTGCAGCACAAACTGTGCAAATGCAATTCTCTGGGTATCTCAAGGACATACTCACTCTATGAGACAAATATCTAACTACAATTTTCCAAAAGGTGCTGATAGAAAGGTTTTTCTCTGTTAGGTATCTTAGGGAACATCTACATTCAGAATGGATCCATTTAGTTTCAAAACCACCCCACATGCCTATTTTGTATTCTAAGGCCCCCAAACAGAAAACCTTGTGTATGATAAACCATCTGGAGATGAATCATTAGAGAATCATTACTGTAAGCTGTCCCTGACCCAGTTCACAGGTGTATAACTCACTTAATTTCTGTGGCATTTAAATAGTGGCAGGTTTGATACTTAACTTGCTGTTTGTAGTAGAATCATTTGTCTTGATAACAGGAGTATGGTCCATATCCCTTAAGTCACAGTCATTTGGCAATTTGAATATTTGCATAATACTAAAGTACTTCATCCTTAAATCTTTTCAGCTCCCAAGTCTTTATTTCCTAGCATCTACATTTATGTGAGAAAATTACTGAAGACCATGTTCTTGTAAGTACACAGGTAAGAGAGATGTTTAGACTACCTGACACAGTTCATCATGTATCTTGCCATGCAGCAAAAAATGTATCATTTGTTCTTGACTTCCTTTTCCTAAAAAATTTCTTGAGACAGCATGTAAAGCCAATAAAGCCCAGTTAGTTTCTTCTGTTTAAATTAACACAAAAGGAAATTCAGATAGGTTGGAGTTGGTATTGACCAAAGTTACTTCAGTCTTGATCTTCCCTGAGAGAAAGAGAGTTGAAAATAGGATTTTGAGATATTTTCCTCATAAAGATGAGTTAGACTTCAATTCTGTTTAAAATTACTGAATACAGAAGGAGAGGTCAGCGGTAGGGTTTCAGCTGGTGCAGACCAGAACATCTCCAGTTAAATGATGATATATTTACTCTCTAAAGTTTTCCAAACATGCCTCTGAAAGGGGAATGGAATATGTTGCATTTTTTACTCCCATCAGTTTCCCTGAGAAATTTCAGAAGAGGATTAAGTCCTGAACAGAGGAAACAGTCATTGATTTCAGGAGGGATCTGTAATGGGAAATTCCAAATATGAAGAAGTGCTTTTCTTGTCTTTTTCAGCAATGATTGCTTGTGCAAATAATTAATACATTGGAAATAATTAACATAGGAGAATTATAAGTCGATTTCTATAAGGAATGGGGAGAGAAGTATTTGTATACATTCCCATTCCTCTGTGTAGGGTGCCCAATTTAAGGGCAGGATCCTTGGGGTCCTGTATGGGAAAGTAATACAGAAAAGAAAGCACTCAGAACTGTGCTCTAGAGGATCTTATTTTGCTATTATTTTGTAGGAAAGATAGGAGATCAGCTATGTAATTTAGGCAGCTAAGCTATAGATAATGGAAATGTCAGTTTAGAATCACTCTACAGGTAGATATAAATGAGATTAAGTTGGTGCCTGGCCATGGTAAGCACCAGGTCACAATTAGTATCAAATCCACTAAACAAAATAGATGAAATACAAAGGAAGAAAGTGGGAATATTCTTCCTGCTTTCTTGTGCAGTCACAGTAGGATGCACACAGTCATCTTGAATCCTGTTCATCTAAACTGGGTGCTGTTGGTCACTTCTGGACAAATCCCTAACTATGTCAACAACAAAGTCCTAGTGCTTATGGAATACAGAAGGCATACTGTTCAAATATTACGGAGGCACTTTAAATCTGATTATAACCCCTCTGAGAGTTGAAAATAGATATTAATCATATTGTCTCTTATTGGTCTCTTCCTTCATTCCCTGCCCTAAGTTTTTCTTCTTTGCCTGCATTATAGGGTTCTTTTATTTATATACATATAACAAAAGTACTGATTAAAATATATATTGGGTGAAAAGTTATTTTACAAATATACTCAAGTTATCTTCAGGTAAAAAAGTGTTTCATATACAAAAATTTGACACCTAAGATGCTTATCAGCTGTCCTACTGTATGACAATTACCAGTAAGAATGAATAATGTATCAGACTAGTTTCACTTTTTACCTTTCTGTGAATTGTTCATGAACTGAATGTCACTTTCTCAGATTCTGGGCTTTATTATTTTCCTATTAATATTTTTTAAAATTGCATTTTTCAATATTGGTTTAGCAAAAGTGGCATAATTATTTAGTAAATAATTATTAAAGATCTTACAAAATACTTTTGATGCTCAGAATTTTAGCTGCATCCTACAACCAAAATTTTCCACTCTTAATGGTATCACAAGTATTGTATATCTCTTATATTTACCTCTACTGAAACAGCCCATAGATACATTTCAGAAAGGTAACAAGCACAGGGATTTATTAACAGAGATTGTGATATAACCTTTACTGTTTTCAAGATTAAGCACCTTGTAGAAATCACAAGATTTAACACTTCAATGAATTTCTATAAAATCCTCTTGCATTACAGAAAACTTTCTTTCAACTCTTGTAAGTATCAGGCTTAGGTAGACAAAAAGTAAACTATTAAGTAAAATAGTTTAAAAAACGAAAATAAATAGGGCACATTAAAATACTGACTGCAGATAATACTCCTAATATCACATCCAATATTCCAATCTTTTGTATAGGGGAGAATTTTAGCAACATTTTCTGTGTTAACATTTCTAGAACCCAGCAATTTTTTTGTTGTAAGCTCATTAGCTATATCTGTAGTAATAAACCATGCATTGGAGTGCTCTCTCTTGCTCTTCACACTGATGAATTATTTAAACACCCTTGAAATGGTTTGTCCCATACCAATGAGCTTGTTTCCAGACAAGGCTGGAGTACAGCTCAGGGGACACTGCATGCCAAAACTCTTCAACAGGCAATTCAGACACAACCACTCGTTGCTGAGGCAGGAGAGAGTTTAAGTGTCTGATATGCCATATCTGCCATTTCCATTGCCTTCAGGAGTGGAGAGCACTTTATTTAGCAGTACAGTGACATCCAGTGACCCCTGCTGGGTTTTTTTTTTTCAAAGAATAGGAAGTCAAGGATCCTTCTAAGAATATTGTGAAATCTGAGAGGCAGAGGATTGTATCTAGGATGCAGAAGAGGTCACAAAATGTTGAGGGAAGAGCGGAGGGGAAGGAAAGCAAGGAAGTAACATAAGAAAGAAGAAGCCTGAAAGAGAGATTAGAGGCTGAAATCAAATTTTTGTGTAATGTTTGCCTGTGTTCTTGCCTGGGAGCTCCAGGTTATTGCTTTCCTGCCTGAAGTTGTTACAGAACAAAGCTGTGTGCACCCTTTGCTCTTTCTCTTCCAGCCTATGGGACTGAATAGGGTAGTGGGCATTTGGATAATGGTGGTAGGTGGCACATTTTCCTAAGTGCTCCCTCTTCTGTCCTTTCCCTTTTGACACCTTCTCTACACAAACATGAGCCTGGAGGAGTAAAAAGCACAACTGCAGCACTGATTCATCTCCCAGACTGCAGAACTGAGAAAGTATTTTGCCCATGGTTAGAAAGTCCACCTCTGGGATTTTCTGTTACTCTCCTATGCTACACAGCAAGATGGAAATCAAAACTTATGTTATCCCATTTTAAAATTTCATGTAGATCCTCAATTGAATTTACCTCAAGAACAATATAAGTAGATATAAAGCAAAATAAAGGTGACCTACCTGTGCAGCAGGAACTGAATTGCCCTTAAACATGTCCATTTGAAAATCTCAGAATGTTAGTTATCCAGATTAGTTATTCAAATAGTCTGATATCCATGTTGCTTATTATTATTTAATTATGGTGTCTTTACTCCTTGCAGGCATATTTATGAATTATATTTTGCATGGTCCCAGGGAACATTATTAATACACATTGAAGGACACAATTTAACTATGAATGCTAATGACCCATGCAAAGTAAAGTTATGCATGAAATTCTATGAAGCAATAGGTTTCACTCATTAATTCCACTTAGTGCATCATTACAGTTATGTTGTCATTAGATAGCAAATACTACATTGTGTATGGGAGTGTTGTTCTTCCTGACTCATGATAGCAATTTTTGTTACTTGAATATCACTGCCAGATGTGTAATTAGCAATTATGTGTTACATTAAAATATATGTATGTGGAAGTGAGTTTCTTTATAGTATCTTTGTACAGATGTGAGTAACTGGATCTAAATCATTGATAGTACAGACAGTGGAGTTTGGAGAGGTTTCTCCATGATCAGCTGTAAGTATCACATCTCAAGTAATGCTAACTACTTACATTTAGAAAGCTGAATTACATCTTTCATGTCCAGTTTTTGATAGAGATGAGTAATTGTGAAGTATCTGCTTACTATATTAATGATGATGGGACTCCAGAGACTGTCATGGGGAATAAGACACCCTGTATAAACATATGCAACTGCACTGCAGATACCTTTGTTTAGATACAAAGTCCCATTTTTACAAGACACTGAGAGGAAAGGTGAACTGAATTCCAGATGTTAGAGACTAAAAACTCATTTTGGGTCTTTTTAAATCACTTGTTAATTCTATCTCACTTCAGCCTCTATCAAACTTCAGTCTAGTGTGAAAACCTTCATGTGTGGCTACATATGACATCAACAACTCAACAACTCATTGAAGAGACAAAGAGCTAAGGGCCTTCATTCATTTATGGATGGCTTTTAAAACTTGTCAGTATTGTCAAACATTAGTAGGACATTTTGCTTACTCTTGAGTGAGTCCTGCGTGTTTGGAAGTAATCTCTGCTTTAATCCAGCTAATGCTGAGCTGCTGTTCATTGATAGAAGGCACTGGTGTATTCAGGTAAGCTTCTGTAGCTTGTACTTTACTTGAATTGAATAGTTTAGTGAGAAATCTCATAATTATTTTGAATCCTATTATATTCTGATAGAAAGAGAGAAGTAGAGTTGCAAGTGAGTGATTAAAATCCTGTTTATGCTCAAGTTTCCTGGAAAATTGAAAGTGCTTTAAAAAGAAGCCACTACTAAAAAGTGAGGAGTCTCTAAATGATAAAGGCTGTATCCTTTTGATGCACATGTGAATCTTCCACTGAAGTCAGCTGGAACAGCATTTATAGCTTCACGATCAGGATTTGTTCATAATCCTCTGAATTTTAAATTCTCATTCCATTATATCAAGTAAGGGAGAAAGGATTAGTTGGCAGTATCTGAGAGCTTTAATTTTTTATGAGATTTGTATATGTAATAGTAAAGTAAATGAAAAATTGGGCATGCTTTACTCATAAAGATGTGCATTTTAAAATGTGTCTTTTACAAACCTTAATTTTTGAGTCAGAAATCTTCTTGCTGTCTTAATACTACATGTTATTGTTAACCAGTGAATAGGGAAAAAAAGAGATAAACATTTCCAACAAAGACAAACTTTACTTTGGATTGAAGATGCAAACTGTTCACAAAATCTACATGCTCACATTTTTCTGTTAGCCATATGCAGAGCAGAGTCTATCCATTCTGAACTGTATGCCTTTTGAATTTCACTCATCACTTCTTTGATGAGCAATATTAGTTACAATATGTTATTGTTTATCTATAGCAGTTGGTTTGAATATAGGCTTTTATAAACTATTAAATATTTAGGAGATAATAGCACACTACAGAAAAACTTAGCATGGTGCTCTGCTAGATAACTACCTCATAGTAATTATCAGCAATAATTTAAATGCAGATACAGATACTTAGTTCAAGTAAAACCTTAATTACAAGTCAATTAATGTATTTTTTCACTTTATTTTATAAGAATCTAATAATTCAAATGTGTTTACTCATGGACATGGGATGTGAGAATTCAAAAATTTCTAGTTCTTCCATGTAAGGTAAGTGGATTGAAAGAGTATAGGAATTATGATGTTACTTGGTTACAGACTATTTGAGTATTTGTGTGACAGAAATAACAGAGAACAAGGAAAATGAAAGATTAAGAGCACAAACACACAAGCAGTAACTAGAGAGTGATGCTGGAGACACTAGCAAATAGTAGAACTCTTTGGTTGTTGCTTGAAGGGTCATCAAAGGATCTGCCCAGGCAAAACCTTGCAGAGGGTCAGGTTGAAGTCTGTTACTGAAAATAAGGGTTCAAGGTGATAACCATGAGTATTTTGGGATATCAGGATGTTATCATGTAAACCTTGTAATGTGATATTTAGAGAAAGCACCAAAGGCAGGGAAAGGAAAAGATTAGGTCAGATCATGGAGGAGCAAACATAACAAAATGGAACAAAGAGAGCAATAAAAAGGGTCAGACAGATGTAAGCTGGCCAGCACTCATGTCTGAATGAGCCTTGCACCCAGCTGCTACAACTTGTCCTGTCTTTCTACTAAATACTGTTCTTAATTATATTTTCTGTGTAATTCAGTCTCTATTCTATGTGTGATTGCTGCAGTCAAAGTGCCAGCAACTGGAGAAAGGGTTACAGTACCCATTGGCCTAGGTGCAAGATATCAGAGGGAACAGCATGCAGGATAGGGCTGGTTGCCAGCAACCAGAGACAGGTGGGTCTTTGCATTTCCCTAGAGAATTACACATTAATACCTGCATTGAATTCAGTGGGATTCATTCAAATATGTATGTGTAATTCACAAACTTTGAGCTGGAATAGTTCAAGAGCTGGAGAAGACTTGCATCTGGAAAGATTCAAGGACTGAATAAATGGTAGGCAAGGGAGCCTGAGGTCTGGACATAGACTTCAGGCAGTCTGATAGCCCATGCTGATATCTGAGGAGTCTGTGATGATAGAATTGCCTGTGAGATGAGCATGAGAGCATATGCATATGTCTGCAGGCTTTCTGCTAAAGACAGTGACAGTCTGCATGACCAGCTGCATTAGTGCGTGCACAGGAGTGTGCAAGTGTGCGTGTAATTAGTCTCTATGGGATACTGTCTCAGCCCCACTGCTGGCTGGAGCTGCACATGAACACAGCAGCAGCCAAATCTCTGGCACTGGAGTGGAGAGATTCTCAGGCACTGAGACTATTCCTGGCTGGGCTGCAATGGCCACAAGGAAACAACACCCATGTCCTGGAGCCTGCTGGATTCAGCTGCTCCCTTCATAGCCTTAACACTCAGCATCTTCATCAGGTGTTGTCAGGTCTGCATTATATAACAGATTTGATTGGCCTTTAAAAAAAAAATATATTGTTACAAATGGAATTAGAAAGCTGGATGCAAACAAAGCTGACATTTTTCAATCTGGGGGAGTTTATTTTTTATTTCATATTTTGGAGGCTTTCATAGAGGCATGTCTTTTATCATGCCATCTGATAGACAAAAGAAGATAGAAAAGAGAAAGTAAACCAAAGAAATGATTTGACCTTTTTCCAACAGAAAAACTCTCAGAAAGTGTTGAGAGTTCCCATTTGTCAAAATTTAGAAAAGGCTAAAAATAAAACCAGATGATTTCATAGATTAAACATAAAAAAAAAAACCCAACCAAATGGTAAACCCCTCCACAAAACCAAAACCAAGCCAAACAAACCAAAAAAACCCACACATAACAACAAAAAAGCCACAAACCACTATTATTTCTTAATGGCTGGGTGGAGATCTTTTGCTAAAATATTCCTTTGGGGGGAAAAATGATCAAAACCAGATTAAATCACAAATAATGGAAGATAAGCCTTTGCAGATTTTAATAGTTTTAATTTAGCTGTTGAAAGAAAGCTCAACTCATGGAAGTGTCATTTTGTGCTTATTCTAATCTTTTGCTTTTTCTCTGAGCATCTGCTGCCAGGAAACATCAAAGATGGAATACAGACTTAGATGAATTCTTGTTCTGTTTTTACATTAAATAACTTATTTCTAGTCTCTCGTGGGTTAAACAGACATTGAGGTCCCATCAGAACTCCGGGATCAAGCTGCTTGGATTGAAACTAGAACGTAGTGCTGTTCTACAGGGACACTTCTTTACCATGCTAGCTTGTAAAATGCCTTCTGAGATATTCACATCATCTTACACAGCTAGCTCAAATCCACAGGAAAAAAAATATATAAATTACTGAGCATTGTTTCATTTCACATCAAAATTCATAGGGTTCAGGTCCAGATCTAATAAAGCATTTAAGCTGCCAGCATCTATTTAGTTCTTTAATTAACCATTTAAACATTTAGGAATCTAAATATGAGGTAGAATAATAACTTATGAACTGGATTTGAGACTCATTTCTGTGCTCTAATACAGACTCATCCTCATTAAAGGCAAAACAGTTTTGTGATGAAACTGTAGGATGCTACCTGTTGTCTAGGCAGTTACAGCTGCCCTGAAACCACTCTTGGAAATAATTAAAATTGATGGCTTTATGTCTCTTGATGATTTTTGCAAAGAGAGAACACAAGCTCTTACAGTCCACTTGAAGGTGATTTTATATGCTTTTAACATGAAAGGTTCCTAATAAAAGCCAAGGAGCTGGCTTTACTAGTTACTCGATGTTATTAGCAACGTGTTTCACATTACCAGTTTTGGATTCACTAAGTAGCTGTGCTTCTTCCTTTGTACAGCCCCCAACACACAATTGAATTTTAAGCCTCTCCATGATAACGATATAAAAGTTAAGGAGCTCTCAATGTAGACTGAGAATACTGTGTGACACTCTGAATTATTCACAGTTTACCTGTGGAGTGTTTGTGTAGGTTGGTAATACTCCATATTCAATATTCAATTATAATACTCAATATTGCTCTTAGGCCAGGCTCATCTAAGCTTCCATAAAAGCTAACAAAACCTTGGGGGAGGAAGAAAGGGGAAGAAATTTCAACCTTAACTCCTAATACTTCTCTAGCAGAGTGCCAGATCACATACTGACAGCCATGCCCTTCTCCAGAAAAGCAGTGCCACTCTGTTTTCAAATTTCAAAATTGCTTGCAACTTTTCACTGAGTTGTCTTTATAAAACGAATTTTCTCCATTTAATCTCAGTTCCTTTTTCATACAAGTCAAATTGCTGCTTCACTCTGTGCTGGAGGGATGATGGCACAGTGTGAGACCTAGGTGGGGAGAAAAAATGCTGTGGGATAGCCCAGCAGGCCCCTGCCACTACTTCCCAAATCTTATGAAGGACAGCAGATCAGATTTAGCAAGATGATAAGGACAGGTCAAACTCTGCCCTTTTACACCATGATGAGTCTGCAGCAAGTTCACTGCCACTGATTAGATTTACACCTGTGGAAATCAAGTACTTTCTGCCTGTCCCTCTAGTGCTTTTGGCTTCTCCTAGCCTCAGGGCACTCTGCTGAACAACCTCCAGGCACCCTCAGCAATGCTCCTGCCATCATGTCATTTCCACAGCTGTTAGAGAGTGAAAAAGAAGCCTTCTGGGTATGCCTTTTCTACCCACCTTCAAACAAACTACAATCAATTTTGTTGAAAAATCAGTTCAGTGAGTAGGAAAATGTCTGTGAGTATCAAGTGTTTTTCAGCTAACTTTTCTAGCTGAAATAAGATTGCAACAGGTACTTTGATCCCTTTGAATGCCATCTGACAGCTTTTCTTTAGTATGATGCTTCTTGATTACAGATAAAACACAGCATGCATTGCTGTAATAAACAACTTACAATAATTTCTGCTGCATTTCCACCAGCTAAAATGTATGCTAATGTTTTTTCCCTCTCTGTAGTTAAGTGTCTCAATGGTTTAGCTCCTTGGATTTTTTTGCCACTGTTAGGGCAACTCCTAAGTCAAAAGCTATCCAAGTCTTGAGTAAAGAATTAGAGGCTGGCTTTGAACTGCATCTTGACTTGATTGTCAAGGTCTGATAATCAGTTTCCATGCATCCAGTGTGAAATTTTGTCTCTGGAAGAGGTGACATTACTGCTCAAAAAATTGATTCCTTACCTAGTTACTTTTTTCATCTTCCAGAAAAAGTATTAATCATCAAGATACACTAAGAACAGTGAATTTGAAGACAATGGTAGATGTTTATGCCTAAGTATAGGAAGAGCCTGACTAAGCAATTATTTATTTTTCCATAAGGCTGGAAACCAGATATGAATGTCAGTGCAGATAAGAATGATCACTATTCAGGGGTTTATAGTTGTGCATAATAGGCTGTATATTAGCATCACAAAAAAGTTTCATTGCTACTCTGAGGATGCAGTGTGCCTTGCTGTAAAGAGATAGATGACTTACTATCTTTCTAAAACAAAAGCATGACCTCCTTGGGCAGGATTGGGCTCAGGAAGTGGTTCTGGTCCCATCTGACAGGCAGGATCAATGCCCACAGCATATCATATTTGTTACAGCATGTTAACAGCAAACCCAAGCACTTCACAGTATTTTCTGATGAAGAATTCTCAAAAACACTACACAGAACTTTAGTCAGTGGGAATTATTCTACCTAAGGGTGGGAAAGAGGGTACAGGATCCATAACTAGTTACCAATCATTTAGAGGGGTTAATTATTGATTAAGTTACAAATAATTGCATTGTTTGTTTCATTGTAGTCAGTAAAGGACAATTTTTGCAAAACAAAATCAACAACAGACTGGTTTACATAGAGTTCTTAGTTGTTAAAACATGACAAAATTTTCTTGATAGTACAACTGGTTAACTTTCTCTTTATGCTTTTAAAAAAAATAAAAATCTATGTACTATAAATGCATCCAAAAATGACATTGCACATTTGTGGTGTTTGGAATGGTTGGTGTCAGTATATTACAAGATGATTATTTTGTGTCTCTGTGGTTTTTTTGTTGGTGGTGGTTTTTTGGTTTGTTTTTTTTTTTTAAAAAGGACAATTTTATGGGTTAGACTTTATATATCCTCTTTTCTTTCTGAAAAGAAACAGGAAACATAGCATTTAGTTTTGAAAGTAACTAAAATAGAAGTATCTTGTGGCAGATGGGATTTTTATGAGCTGTTTGTCACTATATACCAGTCTTGTTAAGGAGCTATCGTTTTCTGCTTCATTACACTAAGATAGCTCTGTTTAGGGTTTCACTCAGCTGTGAAATTACTTTAAAACTTCTATATGGAATAGAGATGGGATTTTTATAAAAAAAGATTGCTAACACAATATAAGGAGTAGAAATAAGATGGTCAAACACACTGTTTTTTGGAAGCAGAGGGGAATATAGAAATGTTGCATTGCATACTTAGGCTTAATCTGCTGGCTTAAGATGAAAAGAGGCTCCAGAGTACTATTATTTTCTACATCTAAGAAAAGGCAATGTTCAAGTTAGTCCATATATAAAGACTAAAAAGACATTATTTATGTGGAAAAAATAAACCAATATTAGTTTCTTTATGCTGCTATGAGAAAGATAAAGTGCAAACCACAGAATTAGATGCACACAGACATCACTATGAAAATAGTGAGCTAGATCTTCATCTCCCATACATCAACAGATGGAGGCAGGTTTATGCTGTCCTTACACCCTTCCTGAATGTAAGCTCTAAATCTTTAAACCTTTGTGTCTTGGCCTGGGCAATTAAAGTGCAACATAGTACCCCAGGAGGTCTGAGGGGCTATGAGAAATGTGGGTCCTGCAGAGCTCCTCTTCTAGGCATTCTTTCCCCATGGCCTTGAGTGATGCCCATGACATGATCTATCTGTCCAAGTCAATTATTGATCCAGATATCAGACAAAGCTTTTACTTGTTTACCTGCTCAAATTTAAGCACATAACATTCACTGAGCCTACTCATGCAAATTCATACATGGGACTTTACTTAGCATTCACGTTGTCTTTTTCTCTTAAGATGCCAAGACTCTTTTTCTTAATTCAGATGTCCAGTTTTCTGAATATCATGTTATTTATTATTTCATATATTTAATTCATGTGATTATGTACGTATTACTCATATGTTACTATATGTTTAATTTTGGAAAATGTTGGCTTTCAATGAAATATATTAAATCATTCTTTAAATAAAAATTGCCTGCTCTGTCCTGAAATGAATTCTAACTGCTGAAACAGTGTTGCCAAACTTCCTAGCCACTAAGCAACAGCTGGTAACTCTGTATATATGATACACCTTACCGGTGAGTCTGCACTTCATTATTTGCGGTGTAACAAGGTCACCTGGCTGAACAGCATTCCTGTTTGCAACTATGAATGTTAGAAACACAGAGCTACAACATATCATTTAAAACATTGCAAGTATTGATCCCAGCATCCATATAATCAAACTTCTCCACATCTTACATTTTAATCATTCCTTCACACTCACTTTTGTTCTTTTCTACATGCTATCTTATTTCACTGTGTTACATTTGAAACATCTCTTCAAGGTACTTCCTTGTGACTATGTTTTGGTCCTTTTTTCCATGCCATTTCTCTTTCTCTCTTACTTTAACACCACATCAAGACTTTATTCTTTCACATGAACTCTATAATATCTGCAATGAAGAATCTTTATTCTTAGTGTCTCTCCTTATACCTTTGTGGAGTGTCCATCAGGAAAGTGACTTGCCATAAGGTAAAACTCTGCTGCAGTGTCATGGTCAACTTGTCTGCAGCCAGCAGTTAAAAGCCACCTAATCAGCAGCACTTCTTTCTTGGATTTTAAATCTTGCTGTCTGTTGATGTAGAAGAGGGTGTCCCTTGTCAGCCCTTCACTTTGGATGTATATTTTAAAAGTTATCAAATGTTAGTGTCCAACCCTAACCCCAAATCCACAGTCCTTGAGTCTGCTTCTGGGAATGGTTTATTCCTTCAGCAGCAAAATTCCGCAGTTGGAGGCTTTCCCTTAATGTGCAGGACAATTGTCAAGCTCCTTCCTGCCAAATCTGCTCTGGCTATTTGGAGACACACCTTTGCTGACTTTTCTGTTCTTACTACCAAAAGGCAAGAAGAAAATGTATTTACACCTGCTATAAGAGTGGTGATCTCCACACTGTCCTAGGAATGGCTGCATCTGGAGAAATCCATACTGTCTGCATCACTGTTATTGTTCACTCCTAACCTCGTACTTCAGTTGAGACAATCACCACCAGTATTGTATTTCCCTTGGGACTACTCAAAGGGACAACTTTTAAACTTTTGGGCACTTAGAGCAGCTCTCAGTGGCCATACAAACACATACAGGTGTGAGGCTTTGTAGTTACAGCCTCTGTGAATGTTTCAGTGATTTAAGTAGCTACATCTCCCAAACAACCAGGATATTTGGAAGTTTGTGTTACTTGACATGAAACCAAGACTTCCTTTTTACTTGCTTAGCACTGCTTCAAAATGTCAGAGATATTCTGTGCAGTCTGCTTCACTTGATTAAGATGTTTACTGCACATAGCGATAACGGGTAATGGCCCAACACTTGCTGGCTAATTGCAAAACAAGACACTCAGAGAACTCCACATTTCATCTTCTTCATTTAATTAAGTAAGTAAATTTACTTAAATAAGTAAATAAAATCTTATGAAAGCATAAAAGGAGAGTGCATTTCTGGTAACTATTCATCTCAACTGCAGAGTTAGCCACAGAGAAAAGAAACCAAACCAAACAACTGAGGCCCATTTTCAAAACTTTCCACATTAGTTTAACTTGGATTGCCACTCCTAAAATTATCCTGGTATAACTGTTTTATCCACCAGTGAATCATCAAAGGAGCTGATATAATAATGACATAGTTCCCCCCAGAAAATATGAAGGATTTGTCTGAATAATTCACTAGGTTCATCATATTGTTTTACAAATTACATCGGCATAATTGCAGAAACAATGGAGAGGTTGCAATAAGAGTCCTTTTTCTCACTTTCTACATGTAAGATTTGGCTAGTCATTTTCTGAGGATAGGTTTTAAACACAGTCACTGGGAAAAGTAACTCAATGTTTTTCGAGGGGACATGGTTAAACTTTATTCATCATTAAAAAACAAACAAAAAAAACCCCCAAGAAACAAAACCCTAAATTAAAAAAAAAAATGTTTGGGACATAGAGCTTGATGTAAAAGAGTGGATTTAACTGAGATTTCCCATATGCTGAATGAGTGATCCATATCAGAAAAAGAGGGGAGTATGTCCTCTCCAAGGACATGATCTAAGCAGTACCCAATCCAGTAGGTTTGCTCTGATGGCTCAAATGCAGTAGCTGATGAATATTTATGAGCAGGTTTCCCATTGTACTATCGTAAGTTTTAGAGAGCTGTCTGGACAAGAGGATTTCAACAGGGGCTAGCTGGGCTGAAAAAATTTTTAAGTTGCAAACCTGAGCGCATATTGTCATTACACATGTGGAAAACATTGTGGAAAACAGCTTAGCAGCAGTCACGTGAGTAGGAATAACTTTTAATTCTTTGAAGCCTCTTGACTTTTACATTAACTAATACGTGCTGCTTCCAGTTAAAAAGCTATTTTATCTTATGATCATGTTTGCCACAAAGAACAGATTATTTTAAGTTCATTACTTAGGTGCAAATTTGCAACTAAGTTCACCTGACTTATGTGTGAGTCTTTGCAAGTCAGATGAGTGTTCTGTGAAATGTAGAAAGTTATATTTCGTCATTACTGCAGCCTCAGTCTTATTTCAGATGATCAGTATCACTAATTGCACTTCTCCTTGCCAGTTTCATCTTGTCTATGTCAAATCTTCTTAATATTTAATACCAATAATAGTAAATGGATGTACCCCTTCCTAAAAGCTATTTTAATATCTGACTCACACATTCAGTAATTTTATACAGCTTCTATTAATAACACAACATAAGCAAAGTGCAAGTGAAATTAACTTACATACAGGTCGTGATTAAGTTATTCTTCCCTTGACTTGTGCAGTAAATTGCTTCACATTCACATTGGAACAGCTTTCTGAAGGTATATTAGCATGGGGGTTTTATCCTTCCACAAGCACTGTTCTCTGCACTTAACTTTTTGAGGACCTGTCTGATTACTCAGCCGTTCACACCTAGGCACTGAAATTGAACTGTTCTTCTGTCTTTGATCCAGTATTACTCTTACAATACACATTTTATTGACAGGCTTTTAAAGAGCTGTAAATCCTTAGTATAGTCTGAGAGTAGCATTTTAGTACTCTTCTAAATGTCCTCAGACCTGTTGCACAGCACACCAAGAACTATTGCATTTGGGAATGACTGGAAAAATCCAGGTCACACCATGAGTACTATAAGGGTATGTTTAGGCCTGTGAGTGTTATTACTAACTGCCTTCAAATAGAAAGGCAGGCTCACAGGAACTGTATATCTGAACACCTAGAAGGAATATGGAGATGCTGAGGAAGCTGCTAGTCTTGTACGTGGAGTTTGCCTTGTAATGAGAGATTTATTTCCTATGCCTCCTCATCCTCCAATGATCTAGGGAGAAGAAATTAACAGAATAACATATGAAAATAATTTTTCTTGCATGACATTGGAACAGGCTGCCCAGGGAGGTGATGGAGTCACAGTCCCTGGAGGTGTTTGAAAAGCATCTAGATGTAGTACTTATGGACTTGGTTTAGTCTTAGGGACGTAGTTTTAGATGATGTTGATAGGTTGATGGGTGGACTTCATGATCTTGGAGGTCTCTTCCAACCTTGATAATTCTGTGATTCTGTGACTATTGTGTACAGTGCCCAGAACACGACTGTTCCAGGCTTTAATTCACTGTTTATATCTTTGAGTCATATGTGGAATTACTGTAAGTCTCAATGTACCACATACTTGACAAATCTTGATCCCATCAATCATATTCTTATATGCAAGTTCAGTCATTTAAATGTCCTTAAGACAGATACAGGTCTAGGGAACCCTGCCCTGGCAGGGGGGTTGGACTAGATGATCTTTTGAGGTCCCTTCCAGCTCCTAACATTCTGTGATTCCATGATTCTGTGATAGCTAATCACAAAGACACTGACCAATTTAATTTTACTTCAGAACTTCTTAATAATCAGATTATACATCTGATTATTAAAAAAATAACTGTGTTGAAATTTTGTGATAAACCTTTTTTTTATGAAAAAGAGATTTAAAATTTGGTTTAATTTGTGATTTGCTTAATGGGTGAGTTCAGGAGTTTGCATTGGCAGATGTCATGCCACAAGAGGAAAATGGGTTCAGAAAGGGGTGCAAGCTATTTGACAAGGGGAGCTTGAAGAAGCAGTAATTAATATAGTTGCTCTTACAAGTACAGTCATTTTCTCCCAATATGTGAGAAGCAAAACCACGTTATTGAGCACATGTTTTTCTGTCCAAGTGAACTAAAATTAGAAAAGGTAAAATAGGTGGTATAAAAGGGTAGAAAATGTTATTTTTAGCTGCTTCTTGAGTTATTAAAATCAAAATACCTTCTAGCTTAGACATGCTTAACAGTCTAAAATGAGTCTTTACTGATGGAAAAAGACATAACTCAGTGACAGCTAAAGGCAGTTTACCTCAGCTTAGGATCTGTTCTGCAATATTTTTTTCAAATGATGTCCCTAAGCTATTAACAAAAAAAAAACCAAAAAAAACCCTAAAAAAATCAAATTTGTCCTTTTGTTATTGATTATGACCTGTAGCATGCTAACTAAAGCCATCTTTCTAACCAAATGTACTTACAAACAGTGAAAAGTCTTAAGAATCCAATTAAGGAAACTTTAAATGACTAAACCAGCAATCTGAAAGCAAAGACACAGTTGATTTGCTTGCCTCCAGAGAATTTGCAGGCAGATTTTATTATGAAAAAGCTCAAGTCCCCTAGGTTTAGTGACAGCTGAATCCTACAATATGCTACCTTTGGCAGTAATTCTTAGAAGAGATATATCTCTTTTTCTGTTAAACATAGCTGTTACCTCTTCAGTATTACTGGTGCTGGGTATAAAAGTTTCCATCATCAAGATGAAGGACTAGACAGTTACTCTCAGGTGGCTCTACTAGACAGATTTTTTTATAATGTAGCTATACTTCAGTGTCAGGCATTTCTTTGTTTCAAAAAATGCAGAAGGACAAAACTCACAAGAAAGGAAGTTAGAATCTGAGAAATCAACCAAACTTTTCAGCAAATCAGTTTTCCTTGCTACCCTGCTTCATTTCACCTGTTTCTCTGCTTACTTCTTTTATGTTCCAAACTTTTAAGGGTTTTTAGTGGGAATGGGGAATTAGTGAGGGATTTTTTGTTTGGTTGGTTGTTTTTTTTTCACCCCCTACAAAATGGTGGAATTTTGAATTGAGATTTTATAACCATACAGTTTTGTGGTTCAAATCCAAACCCTAGGTTTTCAACCACAGATACACTAGGTCTGTTATCTCCCCTATTCAGAGAGCTTCCTATACCTGAAAGGGCTTCTTTTTATACCACAAGAAAAGTAGCAGCAATCATGTATGAACCACAGAGAGACCAAAGGAAGATGTTGTGAATTGGCAGTTTCTGGGAAGGCAAATGCATTTCCAGCCATAACTTTTTTTATTACATATTAGAAAAGAATTCCACAGAGAGTTTATTCATTACTGGTCAGACCTTGAACTTTGGCTGCTGTTAGCAGGTGCAGGTGTTCACACTGAGGCTGAATCTTCAATGAAGATTTTGCTTAAGTCCTGTATGAACAGGATTGACTCTGTTAAATGATATGCAAATGTTACTCAGAGAGCAGTTCTAAAAGGTGACTTAGGTGTCTAAAAGCTTTCCAAGTGCAAGGGACTTCTGAGTCCAGATGTCTTCTAAGTTCTCATTCTCTAATCTCCTCTTCAGTGGACAGAAACATGCTGTTTTCATCTGAAACTTTCCTACATTCTTCTTGCACTTGCCCAACACCACCCCAGGTAAACTCCTAGGTGTCTCAACTTCACAGAACTGCATAAATCAGGCAGTGACCAAAGCCCATGAAGAACCTGGCTCAGTAGGCATGTACTGAGTTTTAATTCATCACAAATAATGTCCTTGGCATAGCCCTTGAAGCCTGAGTAAAAGGCAATCACCTATTCAAATGCAAAGGGTCTCAGATCTTTTTCTCAAATGTAGGACTCTAGGCCATTCCAATGGTCTTGGGATATTCCAGCTCTCCTCTAGCACCTCCCTAGAAAGTCATAGTTACCTCAAACTCTAGGTCATCCTTACCTTGTGTATCATAGGGAGTGTTATCTCACTGTAAAAAGATGTGCCAACATGATGCTTAGGAACATGGTTTAATGGTAGACCTGAAAGTGTTATGTTTATGGTTGGATTCAATGATCCCAGAGGTCTTTTCCTGTCTGAATGATTCCATGATTCTATGACTTCACAACTACCTTTGGACAACCAATCTTGCTGATGGTTTTCTTGGTGGTTGTTTTCTTTTTTGTTTGTTTGGGGTTTTTTTTGTTTTCTTGTTTCATTTTCTTATATTTAGAAATATCCTTCATTTTTTATTCTTTCTCTGCATTGGTTTGGTGACCTTTTATTTTTCTTCTCTATGAAACTCTTTTATGTTTTCAGTCAGGAGATGACATACTTCTTAAAATCAAGGGCACCATAGGTTTTTGCAGGAAGCCTCTGACACTCAGGGGTCAGTTTCTGATCAGCTAAAAAGATGCTCAGACATCTTCTCTAAAGGATTTAGAGGAGAGAATGAAGATACAATGCACAAAGTGGTGATTTAGGAGGTAGCTGCATTGTGTTGCAGGAGGTAGAACAGACAAGCATGACTTGCAAAAATGTTTTAAGAAAGCATGAATAGTTATCAAAAACAGGATTTGATATAAGCAAATGTAATATTTGTCTACACAATGAAAGCTCCAGGTCTCAGTTCACACTGAAGGGTGAATAACTTGGGCACCAAGTCAACAGCCCATGAGCATGTTTCTGTGAGGTAACATAGAAAAAGTACCCAACATTTGCTGTAGGATACTTCAAACCCATCATCTCTGCCTTCTCTGCAGGCCTTATTGTTTACTCTTTTGCTCTGATTGGACTGCAGTGATGACAACTTTACTGTCAACATTTTTCTCTCTGGTGGATGCAGATAACATTAGAGGCAGCCAAGGCAGCTTGCTGCTCTCAGCCACAAGCCAGAGACTGCTGCTCTCCTCTGCACACCAGATAAACAAGCTGAGTCTCAAACATACATAGGGGAAAATAAAAGATTTTTGAGCATGGATAGTAAAGGGATTAAGACTAAAATAATTGACTGTTCTTCAAGCATAAGCTGTGAGTGCTAGGGATTAGTGTTAAAGAGCATTGCTTTATTTTTTGTTCTTTTTCCTTTTTGATAAGCTCCTGTTGTCAGAGTTTCTTATTTAATTAATACCACAGACAGTAAATCATTGCCTTGTTTATAAATTGTGAGAGCATTAGCCACTTTTAGAATAAAATCTGTTGTACTGTGAAAAGAAATCCAAACAAATATATGCTTCAAAATGATTATTTTACCCTAGAGACTTAATTTATACAAAACAGATTAGTGAAATACAGTAAAATTCCATTAAAACATAAGAGTCATCAATTTTCTGTTCAGTGAATCATTGCTTAAATTAGGAAGATTTAATTATTGTAATGATTATAAAGTTGGGGTGGAAAGGTGATTCATGTTCTGAGCTTAATTTTCTTCTTCTGCTTCCTTTTTCAGTATTTCTCAAAATAAAATCTTTCTCTTCTAAGAGTAACTGAGTCACTCTATATCTCTGACTTGTTTTCCCAGCAGATGGTTGAATTTTGAAGATAAGAAAATATTTTATATTTATTTTTTAAACCTTTATTGGTGGGATTTTTCTGGGGTTTTGATCATAAGACTAATGCAATAAAAATTAAACTGATTTTTCAGTGCTGTTTAATTAAAATTAAAAACCAAACCAAACCAAAACCACATAAAAATGGCATATCATTTGTTCATAGAGCATAACTTTACCAAAAATGCTCCCCCCCAAACAAAATGAAACAAAATTAAAAAACCCCAACTAAAAATACCCCAAACAAATTAAAAAATACAGACATATAAGTATTGACATTTTGATAGTTCTTTAACTTCTTGGTGCCACAGAAACAGCTTTACTTCTAAACAAAGGACATGTTGAAGCTTTGTGATTTTTTTCCAGATGAATCTGAATACTATTGTTGCTAAAACCTGCTTTTTCTTGTATTATTCTACTACCAAACTGTGAATCCTGCAAGAGTAATAAGCATAGCTGGATACCTGGTAAGACTCAGATAAACCTGCTAAATAAGGAAGCTACTCTTAAACCAGACAAAAGACTTTCCCAGGCTTGCAAGAAAAATTAAATTCAGTAGAATCAAAATCAATTGGACTTACCTGAATGCCAAATGTAAGCCTGCTTTATAGAAAAAAATCAGATTTTTCACAGCTTCAATTTGTAAAGCTAATATATATGAACAACTACTCAGTGCTTAGCGGTCTGAGTATTTAAGTATGCAGAATTTTTTGTCCATAAGGAGACACCAAGAGCACAAGTATCTCATCTACATATGATTTGCTGCCAAGATATAATGATAAAAAAATAATGGCAGATTCTTTGTCTATAGAATTCTAACAATTTAAGGAAAAAAGTCACTCTACTTTTAAATTTTAAGAAGCAAACCTAATGGAAAAAAATAGTTCTTGCATTTTCTTCTGTAAGATCTTCTCTTAAAATACCCATTTTAAAGAATGCTTTATTTTAAAGAGTATAGTTGAACTCTTAGTTTGAATAACATCTTCTCTTCAAAAATATCAGTCTTCTGGTGAGCTAACATCCTATTTTGAGTGACTGAAATCTGAGTAATCTCTGTGTGAAATGGGTGGACAGCTAGAGCCCATTCCTTTCCCCTTTCACTCTTTTACAGTGCCCAGAACTTGGTCTGTAATTTCCTTATTTTATCCAATGTCTTCTACAAATATTGTTGGATTTTCAGCTTTCTGTTCCTCCAGCCTCTATTCCATATGTGAATCAAAAGTGACTAAGCAAGAAGGCACCACTGTATGTAGTAAATGAGTGACTTCACCATCAGCAGTTTCCCTACAGCTCCCAAGAATCTGTACTCTTGATGCTTGATTATTGTCCATTCTATGAACTCTCTCAAAAAGCCTCTTCCACAGGTGTCCCCACCAGTTCCTCAGATTTACCCTACAAATACAGATTCCAGTTTGGGAACCTCTCTACTCATCTCAGCAATGCTAATGACTGATGCAGCTTTTTTGTTGAAATCAACTTTTTTCAAGTGTTCCTGATATTGGTTCTTGGTCTCAGCAAAATCTTAGCAGACTGCTTGTTCCTTAGTCTGTACATTCTAGAAGATTCAAGCCTAGCTACATACAACATCCTTTCAACTAATCCTTTTAATTCCAACTTAAATGTAATCTGACTTTTCTTCTTCAGATACTGTTAGGATCTTTTCCCTGTGTTTTCATTCTTACCAGACTGTTGAATATGAGTGTTGACTATTCTCACAGAAGACAATGCTCATCCATTGACTTCCTCATAGTTACATCTTAGAGTGTGTCCTGTGCCCTATCCATAGCTGCATACAGGACTATTGTGTCTCTTCCATTGCATTTTTATAACTTGCTGTTCCAAGAAACAGTCATTGTCTCTAATCTCTTCTTCATGACCCAGCATAACTTTTACCCAGTCTGCATAGCATATTTTTGAAATGCCTGAGTTATATAGATATCAACTAAAGACTTTCCAAATTCATTAAAACTATTTAGTGTATATTTATAAAAACTTAGCCATATATTGCATACAAAAATGTCCTTTTTTTCAGGCAGCTGAGCCCATTCCTACTTACAGTATTCAGTTCATGCTCTCCTTTACTACTGTTAGCTCTCTTTGCTACTCTGTAAGCACAAAATATTCTTCTCAGATGTGTTTTTAAAGACACTAATGCTTTAATTAAAAGCAATATATTCTGTTACTGTCTTCCAAGCCTCAATGTGCAAGCTCAAAAAAAAATAATTTAAGAAAAACTCAAACAACATCCTTTATCTGCCACAGGTATCAGGAAGAACTGCTCAGATGATCAGAAGAAGAAAGAATCTATCTTACCAAAAGCAGACCAGATAAGCAAGGCTGTTTTGTTTCATAAACTAAAGAGAGAAAGAATATATATTTACTGATGCCAGTCATCCATTAGAGAAAGAAAGCAATTAAAGGTGAAGGATGGAACTGACATGAGACAAGCAGGCATAAAAAAAAATAAAATCTGGAATAAATAGAGTCTTGTTAGTAAAAGACTTTTAACTGCTAGAGAAGCAGAGCCTAGACCACTTTTCAAAGAGCAGTCTCTTGCTTTTAACTTAAATCTTGGTAAATTTGTAGGAGGGACTATGTGATATGGCACCTGCCACTTCCCCCAAAAGCTATCTTGCATTCCTGTAATCTTGCATTTCTGTTTCTTAGCTGATTATTAACTGACTTCATATCAACATCATATTTTTATTCATAATGCATGGCTCTTCTTTAGCATTAGCTGACTCTTTCAGAGAGAAACATTGTGAGGGCATAGTTTAGATATCCCAAGAGAACTCCTTGTCCTCCATCCTTCTTGTTTGAAATACCTACCTTCTTTTTGTGGAGCTGATTCTTAGAAGCTTTATTTGTCATCTTTGGTGGCAGATTTCCTGCTCTCACCTGATTTTAGCTGGCTTACTCATGAAATGGAACAACCTCTGCCCTTTAACAAGGGCCTGCTCCGTGGCAGTCTTATCACAGATTCTTCTACTGCAGTCTCTTCATCAGAAAACTCCCTTTTTCTTATTCAAAAATTCAAAATTCTTTGGTTTGACAAGCTACCTGGAGGTTGACTTTAAGGATATAAAGTATAGATATATATATATGTATGTATATTCTAACAATGAATCTTATATGTCCCTTAATCCTGCTTGATGTTTCTGTCATGATTTGCAGGTGATGCTGCAAACTCACTTGATTGTAAGTTAGAAAAACCTGAAGGCATGTACATCTCTCTGCAATGTTATGATACATAACTGGAAAAAGTATTTCTGCATTGTGTCACTTGAAATAATACTTAAGTAATACATAAGTACTGAACCAGCAAACAAAGGAATTTACAGGCAACAATATCCATTTCAGTGTGTATGACATGCTAACTACATCTGTCTTCTTTCAGCTGCAGTCACAACCCTTACACAAAAATAGCATTAGGATCTAAAATCATGTATAGGCAAAAAGTAACTCAAATAAACATAAGATTATGGCAAGAAAAGAAAAAAGACAAGCATCTGTACCTAAATAATCACTAACTACAGGATCCATTCAGAATAAACTGTTTGATCTGCTGGTCAACAAGCCTGTCCAATTTTTTATCATTCATTGCCTGACTTTACAGAAAAATATCTCTGATTCCTTGCAAACATGTTCATGGCTGTAATGCTCTTCAGACCTCTCTAGATAAATACCTCAACACAGTGAGGATTGCCAGGTGTTACTAAATTAAATGCAAACAGCATCACTGCTAAATGTGAGGAATAGCATGGAAATAGGTTTTGTCCTGTAGAGGAGAAATACAGAACAGAAGAGATTCATCATTTGGTGGCAATACTTTGAGGGTATATTCTCCTCTTAGGACTGTACTAATATATAACTGTTGTGTCTTTACTGAGGCAAGTTTTTGAATGCATAGAATCCATAAGTCTGGGGTTTTTTTTCACCTTTATTATATTTGACATGTTTGATGATGCTCATCACTTTCACAATTCCACTGATACTCTTTACTGTGTGTCTCAATAAATTTGACTGATCCACATACTATCAACAACTGCAGCAGTGAAACATGTCACTGGCTGAGGAAATGTGCTTCTATAAATAGTAGATACATTTCTCTTTTCTGCTCCAACATTGTCCAAAAACTTTTTTATCTACAACAGCACACTACTGTTTACTAATTCCAAAATGATAATAGTATTTTTGACACAGTAGTTAACACTGGCAGTTTTCTAATGGAAAAAATAATTAATATTTCATTCTGCATGTTGAACAAGGGAAGCACCTTTGATAGCTTGTTGCAGTTGGAATGCCTTGATAGGAAATGCAAAAATAAACTTCATGCAACAAACTCTGGCTACATTACCTTTCAAGTATTTTTCCCAGATAGGTCTGCTTAGGGAGTTTCAGACACAACTTTGTTTTTTCTTTTGTCCCAAATAACAAAAAATTATTTGTATGTTTAATATGTTTAATTGGCAGAGGAATAAACTCAGAGACCAGAAATTATTTTGACTAGTCATAAGTGACAGTAAATAAAGGAAAACAACCAGAAACAGCTGCTTTCTCAGAGTAGTTGGTTCTTCAGCAGCTGATAGTTAGCCTTTAATAGTTTCATTTAACTCATTCATAAATGTTAACTATCAAAATATATTGTTTTAAATTTGAAGAGAGCTGTATGTTAGACAAAGAGACTTTTAGATTGGCTATCCCAGAGTTCTCAAACTTACTAAGTGATATTTTTAGGTTTTGAATTACATACTCAAGTGTCAGAGCTTTACAGAGTTGTTTGAAAATGCCATCCATACCTAGAGTTTTACCAAAATTCCTGCAGATTTCTCACAGTCCAACATAGGAACTGGTAATGAACTGTCTGGAAGTTAATTTACAGTGGGAATGGGAAAATAGGGAGAGATTTTCTTGAGCATATAGCAAGTTCACTAAATACTGAAGGTTTGGAACATCTGAAATCATTCACAAACCCAAGTCAAATGTACTAATGTACTGTTTCAGGAAGTGAAAAACATGGGAAGAAAATATTAAAATGTATTTAAACTCTGAGTGTTTTTCCTGCTGATATTTTAATTCTGTCTTATCTGAAGGTCAAAGGAGTGCTAACCCATGCAGAGCCTTTTATATTTTTTTGCTCCTCTCTTACAGGGCATGGACAACATACATACAATGAGGGTTTTGCAGCTATCATATCCTATTTTGATGAACTTTTCCTTCCATATATGACATATGTGAAATCAGTTGTTTTATCAGATGGCACTCTACACACTCAGCAGACCAATCTCCAGTGTGTTCTGAGGATATTAACCCACTTTTCAGGAAAACTCAAACTGCCAATTAAATATGCCTGAGTAGATGCAGTCAACAAAAGAATTTCTTGTGATTTTCATTTCATATTGCAAATTGAGGTAAAATTTCATGTCATATTCTGAGGATTGAATCAGTCAACCCATATGTTGAAAAGTATACCTATTAGGTATTAAAAAAAGAGTGCAATATAGCACACCACTCTAGTCAGTATAAAGGAAATTGACTGATACTTTCAAGCACTCATTCAGCATATAATTTAATAGGGCATTGTGCAATGTCTTTCTTCATTAGAAAAGAGGAGGGAAAAGAAGTATGGCAAGTGAAAAACATGACTTTCATTTGCTACTGAGGCTCAAGTAATTATGTTTACAGCATGAATTTTAAAATTTTCTTGTTATTCAAAAGTTTAGTCTGCTTTTAATTAACACTTGCCTGTTGACTGAAAAAAAAAACCAACAAAAACCCCCAAAAAAACCCCAAACCATATTTGCATAGAAATAACCATGGCAAGCTGAAATCTTAATTTTAAGCCATTTTAATCACTTTTCTGGACTGGTAATTACTTCTAGTTGATACATTTGAAGTTACTCCTTGCAGCAATTTAATATATTCATACCAATTGAAGTTTTCCCTGGTACTGAGAGATTATATGCATATTATATCTCTGTGAGTGGGTAAATCATTTTTTTTTTACCATGGCCTAATAATTAACAGAAATTCCTAGTTCATGTTGCTTGAGTTCCAACAAAATAAGCTTATAATTACTTGTAGCTCTAGGTAAGGCAAATATTTGGTGTTATAGTGGTGGATTGGTTTTTGTGATATACAAGTCAGCTCATGACATATATATCCTTAGACTTTAATAGTATTAGAGATATTAATAACAAAGGCAAGGTCAATTCTACTGCATCTGCTGTTGTTGCTTCATGCTACAGGCTACTTGGGAGACAGAGCTAGCAGAGCATCTAGCTAATGAACTCCCTTGAGACTGATGCTTTTCAGAGGCTGAAAAATAAGAGATTGCTCTTAGCAAACTCAGTGCTAGAAAAGTAGTTAAGAATATATTTTACTGCTAAAATGTGTTTCAAAGGTGATGAAAATAATGTTCTTCAATGCAAAGAATCTGTAACAGGATCTAATTTAAACCTCTAATTCTTTTGCAAGCCGAATACGTGAAACAACGATTGGATTTATTAAGACTTCTTATGAATGTTGGTTTATATTTGTCTCCTCTTTAAATTTACTCAGAAACACAGAAAGGGTCATTCTAAAATTACAGAAAAAATACTTTTAACTGGTGTAAAAGAACAAAAAAACTGCTTGAGAAAATCCATTACTGACTGACTGACATTGACATCCTGCAGTCATGTGGAATAACTGTCTAGCAGAGCATACCAGTTATTTAGAGAAGCTTTATTATTTTTTTAAATTAAAAATATGGTTTAGTGAGCAAATTTCACTAATAGATGGAACATTCAAAGAATAAGTTAGCTAAGTGCAATGCACTCAGAAATATTAAATCAGTTCTTCTGGAGTGCTCTGAAAACATTTCAGAGGGTGCAAGTCACAGGACTGAAGGGATTTAGAGTCTCAGAGGTACTGAAAGGATATATCTGAGTCTGTAAGCTTTGCAAGGTTATATAAGTTGTAATGTTTGCATCCCACTGCAGTTCCTGATCCTGCTGAGTATTTTGTAGGATTGCTTTACAGATTGTCAATTTAGAGCCTCACAAGAGGTTTGTAAGACAGGCATGAAAGAATCAAACATGTAGGCAGGAACTCAAATTTACTGAAGTGCTTAATATGGAGGAGGAAAGTATGCAGAAGAAGTAGGAGATGTTTGTGAACAATCAGCTTTATCCCTAGAGTGTGAATGCTAGCCTGGAGAAAATTTCCCAGTGGCATTTGCATTTTGCTCATCCTATTTCACTTATATAGGAAAAAAACACATTTATCTCTGAAGAAATTAAAATTACTTTATATAGAAACTGGGAAGAAATAATTCAAAAAGTATATGCAGTTGCTTGGCAGCCGTAGGTGGTTAAACATTTGGATGGAGATGAAGGCAGTACAGAAGACAGAGGTTTAGGAGTGAAGAGGAGGAGTTGGGCAGGAGTTCACATTTCACAGTTAAAAACATTAGTTTTTCACAGGGATAACTTAATCCTGGACAGGATTGTCACTTAGGTCAATTGTTAACGCCTGTGTTGCCAAAAGCATGAGACTAAAGAACTGATGAACAGGCAACATTTCATTATCTACTTTTATAATTATAATGATTAAGTGTAGCTTTCTTTTAGAATACACATCAGGACTAAACTCAGTTTTGCCCTGGTACAAAAATGTTGCTTTGAATAGGAGCACTTAATTAAAGAATATAATTGTTGTACATTACTTCTTTGTCATAAATAAAACATATGTAGGACACTTACATTCTTCTGTAATTTTCAACGTAGTTTTGCATACTATTTTTCATATGTTTTTTCATTATGTGTGAAATTATTTCAGGGAAAAGAAAGAAAACATATATAAGGAGCAATGATGTTCTTACAAGTTAGAAGAGAATTTGAAAACTTTTTGTAATAAAAATGATCCCTGGTTTCTGTTATATTGTCATCAACAATATAACTAATGCAATAATTCTACACAGTATTTTCACCTCAATTTGTCATTGGTTCAAACCTAAAGTGATTGTAAATTATCTTTAAGTGTGAGAAAGTGGTAAATATAAAATAATAGCAATGAAAATAATAACTTTAAAAATATCTCCATAGGTCTTCATTACATATAAATGAAATATGGGGTGGAACTGTTAGATGCAGTTCTAAAACAGGGTTGTCTTAATTTTTAATTCTAGAGACTTACATGATATGTAAAATAAGATAAAAAGTGCATTTACTAGCTGCCTTCTTAATCATCAGAGAAGTTACTGTTGGCCAGACAAGTCCTTATGAAGTATGGCATTGCTGTCGGCAAAACTATTTATCTGTGTGACACTCTATGTCACTTCTGAACTTCAACTTGACATCCATAAAATTACATTTTCATCAGACTGAAAGATCAAGCTTTCTGTGCTGACTCACTTGGGTCAACATTTTGCAAATGACTGGATTTACCACTTGAACTATAAACTGTGTGTGAATAATTTTGTGCATTGATGTTTAATAGCCTAGGGCAGAGATCATAATTTCTGAGCTAAAGAAGAGGTGTCAAAGCAAAATGAATTTCTTTTCTGCATACCAGATTACTTATTCTAATGTGCTTTCTCATGTGGTGGTTGTTAAATTTCTTACAAACTTAAATTAGTTGAATTCCCAGACACTATAAACAACCTAATTCCTTACAAACTTATTTTTAGTACCTTTACAGTAGTTACAAAAGGTCAAATGCAACCAGTAGACCAAAAGTTTTTAATTGGTAATAGATTTTTTTTCCTGGTGGGAAGCCTTTGGCTTGATTTCCAGATAGTGTTTACAAACTCAGCAGAGATATGAATTTAAGATGAGTGTGCAAAATAGAAAAGGTACTGTTTGTTTCAAAGGACTCGTGTGATTAGTGATGTTTCATCTGTCTCTCTACCTGCAGCTTAGGGATGGATGAAATGTAACACACAGCTGGATAGCTGATCTGAAAAGAGTGATAGCCCATCATGCCCTACATGCCTTAGTTACATATCTGAAATGCTGGCTGGAAAGTTTGCACAAAACTTTCATATTAAGAAATTACATTTAAGCAACTGCAGGTTTCATCCTTTTTGGATGTCAAAAGTTTTCCAGCAGAACAGTTCCACTGAAAAATGTCAGTTATCCAGGTCCTTTAAAATGTCTGGCTCAAAACAAAATTGGTTACACAAGGTTTACCACAGCCCAAGGGAGGATATCAGCCCAGGATTCCCTTGAAGTCCATACAGTTTGGATATCTGTAGAAGTTGCAGGATCCCTTGGAGTCTAGTTTTGTCCAGTACATCTCCATCCCCTCAGACAAGCATGGCTTGTTGCAGATGCTCTGTGAAACCAATATTCTAAGACCACCACCATGAATGACTTTTTGGAGAGCTTCAAATGCTCTTCTCACCAGCTCCTGCAGGCAGTGTTTTATCCAAGAAACAGCAATGACTTCCAATAATATTCTGTGTGACCTGGTCTAGGGAATCCTGCTGTGGCAGGGGGGTTGGACTAGATGATTTTTCGAGGTCCCTTCCAACTCCTAATATTCTGTGATTCTGTGATAGTATCTTATCTAGAGATCTCTACCAAAGAACAGGTATGGGAGCTATTCTATCCACTAGCCCACTTCACTGGAATGTTATTGTGTGTGATGCCATTTCTACACAAGCATGTCAAGTGAATCTTAAGCTTAGCTTTGATTTTCAGACTTGCACTGTCTGTCTTCATGTGCACCCTGCAGTTCATCCATCCTTATAGTGCTATGTTTTGTATTTGCATCTAGAGCAAGGCAGATAACACACTGATATTTTGGTTACTGCTCAGTAGCACTTGTACAACATCAAGAATGATTCTTCAAACCCCATCCCCAAAGACCTGTAGGCTGGACAATAGTTTGGGAGGGGACACAGCCAGGACATCTTACCCGAAGTGACCAAAGGGATATTCCATACAATGGCATAGGGGATTTGTCTTCCAAAGCCACTACATATACAGAGACCTTCATTCCTATGGAATTGCCTTTGCTTTTCTTTGCTTAACTGCCTTTTTTTGATCTGTGAGTTCTTCATCTTATTTCCTCTCCATCCTCCAGAGGAGGAGGAGTGATAGAGTGGCTTTGTGGGCACCTGGCAGCCAGGAAAGTTCAACCCACCACAATTACATTTAAAATTGCTTCTATACTGCATTCTGGAAGATCACTGGGAACACATCAGGGAATAAGCTATGTCTTCAGCAGGCATTTTGGACAGTTTATGAAGCCATAAAACTCCCATTTCATTTGTGGTTTTTACATGCCAGTGGAAAGAAAATAAACAATGAGCTGCCAGGGCAATCCTCAATGAGATATTTTGGAATTCAATGACCTTAGTTCTCACCTTCTATAGGTGAGTGAAGCAAAAATAGTTGTTCATAGATTTAAAGCTAGGGACAAGTTGAGTGACAAGAATACAACAGACCTCCTGAAAGTAAGGTAGAGCTAAGAATTTATTTTATTGTTAGGACTGAGCATGATGAATGGGGGGGGAAACCAATGAAACAGATTATATAGAATCATAGAATTATCAGGATTGGAAGGGACCTTAGAGGTCGTCTAGTCCAACCCCCTACAGTGAGTAGGCACATCTCCAACTAAACCAGGTTGCCAAGCACCCTGTCCAGCCTTGCCTTGAACACCTCCAGGGACGGGGCCTCAACCACCTGCCTGGGCAACCTGTTCCAATGTTCCACCACCCTCACGGTAAGAAACTTTTTCCTAATATCCAATCTAAATCTGCTCTTCCCTAATTTAAACCCATTACCCCTTGTCCTATCACTACAGGCCTTTGTAAACAGGCCCTCCCCAGCCTTTCTATATGACCCTTTCAGGTACTGGAAAGTGACTATTAGGTCCCCTCGAAGCCTTCTCTTCTCCAGACTGAACAATCCCAGCTCCCTCAGCCTATAAACAAATTTGTCTTCTCTGACTTACTATGATGTGAGGACATGTGATTTGGAGACACTGTTACTCAAGACTTGGTCTCTGGCTCCCCTTTTCCCTCTCCATATGCATGTTGCTGGATATCAAATACTCCTCAGGAGGAGAACTCAAGATCTGTAATGTAAGGTTTCAATCAATGTTGGACTTTTCCTCTGCACGAATGCAAGTCATACTACAGCTATTCACAGGGCTCAAAAAGGGGTCAGGTTGCTCCTGCAAAATCCTTTTCCCTCCCATTCATAAAAGCAAATACAGATACTCTAGTCAGCAAAGGTGGTTGTTAGGTTTGTCATTCAGATCAGTTGTATAGGATGATTTCTGCATCACTGACATTCCTGCATCTTCTTTGTCTCTAAAAGGTACCCACACTCCCTAACATACTTGCACTGGCAAAAGTGTAGCCATCAGGTTGAGGAACATGAGCCTTTGTCAAGTGGGAGACTGTATTAGGAGCGTTCTGTGCAGTTTTGGGTATCTTTTGGTTTATATTAATTATATTGCAAATAATACTAATATTAACATTTTAACCTTTAGGTACTTTGTACTTAGCTATTCCTTCTGAATCTATCTGTCACTGTTTTTCTCATATAATATAGGATCTTTCTGTTTTGTCATGTAGAGATTTAGCACATGCCACTTGCATTCTCACAGCTTCCCATGCAATCATATTCAAAGCTGAGGATTGCCCTTCTCATATCAGTGAATCTTTCTGGAATCTCTCTTCATTTCTAGTAGTTATGTCAGGAACAGAAGAACCCATATCATGTTGCTTAAAGGTTTTTTTCTCCTCTTACCAGGAAATTCAGTTTTAACACTCAATTTGTTGCCTGGTCAGTTAAAACATTTATAGACTTTTTGCAAACTCCATGTTCTAATCTGCAGTTTGAACCAAGATCATAATTTATTCACTGTGGTTTCTGCACTGGTTTTCATTTCCATCTTCCCCTAGTTTGCTGCAACTTCTTAAAAGATTGATCTTCAATCCATGCATGAAAGATTGTTTCTCACAATGAAAGCACACAGGCATTGTTGCCTGCTATGTCTGATTGAAGCTAATCTGTTGTCTAGGTTATGACATATATCATCTGTACATGTTTTATATAGTAGTTTCTGCTATATGAGGATAATGGTTCCACCTCCTATTACCAACAGCAGTCATCATCATTAAATTAATAGTCTATTTAGTCTGTCAGCAGTAGTCTTTAAATTACTTTGTTTTGCAAATAAAGTACACTTAGTTTCTTAATACATCATTTAAGTGTTCTGTAAACCAATGCTGCTTTGATTTACTTATTTTAGATACATCCTCAAAGTTTCACATTTTCATTTTAAAAAAAAATGCAATCAGCAGCTGCTTTGGGAGCAAGATATTCTGTAAGACACCTCCACATCAGTTATTCTTGTCTCTAGCTACCTAATAAGGATTATGAAATCACCAAACTGAGTGTGAGATTTGTCTTCTATTGGATGTCACATGGTGGCAGCTCTTTGCTCACTAATTACATTAAGAACTGTCACATACTGTTGCAGCCCCCAATAATGGAAAATCCTGTCCTTTACTGAGCTATCAAAGATTTATCTTTGTTTGTAGTGTTCAGCCTGGAGCTTGTGGATTGATACATTCCCCCAGTATTTCTAAAGTAAAATCTCATCACTGTTGTTTTTTCCTCTTCTGCAGAGAATAAAATATGAATGAAACACATTAAGTCTGTAGGATTTAAGAAACTACAGAAACTTCTTCAGTGGCAAGCTGAGGTGTGAACATGAAGTACACTTGCTATTGTGCTTTATGGAACCACACAGCACCACTTCTTGTACCTACTAATGAAAGTCATTACTGCATTGTAAATTCATTCTTAAACCCACTGAATCCTAAGCTCACTGCATCTTAACTTCCCTATCTAGATGATCTCTACATAGCCACACTAACTAGCTGCTACTGTTATGCCATCCCTAGGAGCATATTTGAAAAACCCTTGACTGAAAAGGGGTTTTTTTTGTTCAATGAAAAATCTTTAAAAATGCATGGGAGGCAAAATCACTTGGATTCAGGACATCAACATTTTCATGATTTCATTACACAGAAAAAATTCTGAGGTTTTTGCTGTTAATTTTATTTTTGACTTTTCATTCTGTTAAAGAGTGTTCCTGCCTTTCCATCAGTGTGAGTGATGAAATCTCCTGATCTGAACATGTCAGAAGTTGTCTCAGCAGTGTCACAGCCTCTGCTCAGGCTAGACAGACACTGTGTGGAGCTTTCTACCAGGTAGGGGTGACAGGGCAGGGAGCAGAATGTAGGGACCCACACCTCTGAGATGTGTATGTGACTTGGGAGGTGCATCTGCACTACTTGGGGATCTCTGGGAGCACTGGGGCACACTCAGACCAGGATCACCCACCTATTCCCCAGGAGAGGTGTGAAAGGGGGGAACCCACACTCCTGGGAAGGCATGTGTCTGTAACCCATGCTGCTGGAAGGGGTTACTGTGACTGTTTATTGGAATTAGAACATTATGGGATGCATTACAGAGGGGTGTTTAGAAATTCATAGATGTATATTAACCTTTTAAAGTGTGTAGTATTGTGTGCTACCTCTTGAATTGTGGTTTATCTAATGCACAACAAATATTGATCTTGTTTACATGGTTCACCAGTTTCTGCTTAATTACATGTTGTTAATAAATCCATAAACCACTTTTCTTATTATTTGGTTTAAGCTATGTGGACTGAGCAGGTTTTGCTTGAGACAGCCATCTGGTGTTTGTGATTAGCAGGCCAGCTGTAACCTACTCCTTGCTTATTTTAAAGAAAGAAGTGGTTCCCATCTAAGGCAGGAGCTGGACTCCAACACAACGTTCTGCTCAGTTCTCATTTAAACTATTCATTACAGCAAGAGTTTGTAAAACTGCTGACTCAGTAGTAATCACTGTGAATTCATTGTTGCTCTTCTGTACTCAGAGGAGAAATGAGTTAAGCACAAGTGCAGCCTATGAAGCTGAATAAACATAATTTGGGAGTCATTTTATGCTCTTACATGAAGGAAGACACTTTCAGAAAAGTAGTAAGGTTGGATCAGGTCATATCCTGATATCCTCTGTAATACATATATGTGCATTTAACTTGAAGACAGCATTTCTATTTTAATTCAGACAGAAACTTTTCCTTCCTTTACAATGCACTTGGCTGTTCTCTAAACAAGAAGTTTTTTCATATATAATACATGTAAATCTAGGCTATATCATAGTCTGTTGAATGTAATGAATGACAATGTTTTCTGTCAGATTGAAAGAAGTCATTACTTAATAAGCACAGCCCTTGGATGGGTCTTTGACATTTCATTAGGGTGACTCCTCAGGTTGCCAGGCATAGCTTTCCTCTCTGATCCTCTGTCCAGATCAAACAAAAAGAAACCATACCTGAGTGGTCCCTTTTACATTCTTTCAGGTGATCTCCCTCCTAAATTACAGTTGTAAGCAAATTAATATATTAACCACGTTTCACTTGTCATTTTCAGTATTCCCATGCACCTTTTCATTTGTTCATAACTTTTAGAAGAGTGCTAGGTGAGAAAGACCAGGTCAGGACAAGGTCACAAACCTGCAGCTCTGCTGTTCTAGTTGGCAGTCCCTGCTGGGTGCCCAGGCAGTTCAGCAAACAAAGCTGCTGAGCTGACTGCAAAGAGAGGAAAAAAGAGGCAGCAAAGCAGTAGAGAGACAGGAGAGATTGGAGATAGACTTAAAAGAGGGAAGGGAATGGGACCTGGACCTTGAAGAGGAACTGAGCAAACAGGAGGGGTAGGAGGCTGGAACAGGGCTTGTTTAATTAGACAGGAAGTGAGAACTGAAAGTAGGCAAAAATAAAACAAGGAACACAAGGGAAATGGGGAATGAGAGTCACTTGGTAGCTGAAAGTCTGATGTAGCAGGAAGTTATAAGCATTAACTGCATGCAAGTGAAGATACTAATCTCGGTCCAGCAACCCAGAAAATAAAGAAACAAACCCAACAGAGCATTTAATGTGATCCTTAAGTTATTTACTTCATATTATACAGGAATCCTCTAGGTGCTGGAGGAAAAAAATCCAGGTCTTCAAGGCAGTATACATCTGCCTACCTCTGACTACTCTTTCCAAAAAACTTGCTTTATTTTGTACACATTTTCCAACTCTTGCTAAAGTTGAAACAGGAGTACTTTAGAGAATAAATATATAATCCTCAGAGCTCCAGCCATGCAGTGCAACAGTTAAAGGAGCAACTGTGCAAAAAAAAATAATTTTTTATTTGTAATAAAAAGCTGCAACCTGATGTGAAAATGAAGCTAAATAGAGTTTCAGGTTCTGAATCCTTCACTTTGCAACCTTAATAATTTATAATTGGGAGGGGCAAGACAGACAAACCGGGTTAACTAATAACAAAAATAAGAGGAACAAAATCCTTAAACAGTTGTGATGGGCTTTGAGAACAAGGACAAGGGCTTTGGCCTTGATGCAGTGGCATAGGGAAAACAAGTGCTTAGGCAGCCACAGAACATCTTAAGCATCTGTTCTGGTCTTCACTGAGATATTCATACTGTCTGGCAATTTGGTTAGCATTTCAATTAATAAAACATTTTATGAAGAATCAGTTGTACCTCCAAGTTCTTACCTTTTATGTAGGTTTGAATTACTTATTTAACACTTGAAGCCTTGCTTGGTCTATACATGCTGAAAAAAATAACTTAGTCTTCCTGAAATAACTCATTAAATTTTTCTTTGCATAGAATTTCCCATCATATAGAAACACAGGGACCATCCATTACTTTAATACAGTGCTATCATTCTGGGGTAGGTTGAATTTTCATCTTCCAAAATTCCCAACTTATATACACCTTTCCTTGAACTTTCCTTCAAAAAATTGTTTCTGGCATAAAAGAACATTTTCTTCAAGAATTATTCAACCATACTACGTCCTAGAGCTAAAAAGAGTTCCTTATCGACTGGTGGTACCATGATGCTTGTGCAGAAGACAAGCACAATGACAAGTCTCTCAGCTCCCAGATAAAGAGGCAGGTATTGTAGGCTTCCTACCAATCTCCATCATGCCTATATCTGCACCAGCAGATACACAAAGGCTGAGTATTTGTGATCAGCCAAAAAGAATGCTGATAGATGCACCCAATGCAACAGTACCTGCCTCCTGGCCACTAGTATGCCATAGAGAAGTAGGACACCCTTTCCTCCCAGGGTTAATTCACACAGAAACAAACCCAAAGGTTTATCAAACAGAAAACTCTCAAAGAGGGATTACAGCTACAGGACTCAGTACAGCTCTGAACCTTTAATGGTCAACCAATTACATCAGCATTGTGTTTCTGTAGTCTGCTAGATTCTGACATTTTAATATCTGTATTTAATAAAATATTTATTAACACCAGCATTTTATGGGTCTAGTTCTTACAACTAATATCAGAACTTCATGGAATGTCACTGCCATTTTCTGGAATCCTACATGTCAGGTAAAAAACTCTGATAATTGTCACTGTCAACAACTCAGACCTTTGAACATCTTCAGGACCTGACTTCCAGTTGCTATTCAGATAGAACACATCACCAACTCCTGTTTAAAGTGATTGCATGCCTTTCTGTATAGCTCATATAAAAATTTTTGACACTGGAACAGTTTTATAATAAATTGCATTTTTTAATTTAAAAAATTTGATTGGAAGAGCCTAATGTTGGTTCTGGCAAGGTTAAAGGTGCCCAATAATGACAAAACACCCAGCTGGCATCACCCTCAGTGTCCTCTGCACAGCAGCATATATAATGTGCCAGTCCCCTGGCATACATATAATGACTTATTTTCATTGGCACATTAAGTAACTTGCTGAGCTTGCAAAGTAGAGCCTGTTGGTGGAACAGGATTAGTACAAGCCTTTGAAAATTCATGACTGTGTATCTAAAATAAACACCTAGGCTGGAACACAAAAAATTTGGATCCTAGGAACAGATTTCTGAGGATAAAATAAAAAGTGTGCATGGTCTACATATAACACTGCAGTGATTTCTCATTGTGCATATGGATTCACTTTAAATGTTCAAGCATTGATGCCCAACAATCAAAATTCAAGGCAAAAGTGATGTTCAGAAAATGCAATGTAGAAAAAACCATAAGTCTTCCATTTTTGCTAAATAAAAGCATAGGGAAAACTCTTTGTGAAATTTAAGCCAATATTTCATGAAATGTGTTCATCTACTTTGTTTAATGTTTTTTAATTCACAGACTTTTGTCCCTGAATTAGGAAAGAGCTCTAAAGCTGATGCTGAATAGAAGTGTGATAAAATATCATTTTAGGTCTTTCATTGCTTGGATTCAAGATCCATGTTTCTCAATAAACACTGTTATAATCAAAGAGAACATATATTTAAGAAATTCTCTTAAAAAATATTAATCCTCTGATTTTTATAGTTCTTCAGGTTCAGGACAAAAAGTCCAAGAAATATCAAAGGCTGCACTGTTCAGATATTGTTTCAGGCTTCACTTGCAAGAATTATCAATAACATTGCAATAAAATCGGTGGGTTTGAAATTAAAGGCTCTTTAATAGACTCAGAACAAATACCACTATTAGTCTAGAAATGAAAAATGAGTTAGTAAGAGTACAGATTACCACCATCTTCAATGCTAAACTAATAGTGGAAATGAGGAGCAGTAAAACTTTTAATATTTTAACATGCTGTCATCTCATTTAGTAAGTATATATAAGCATTTTGTACCTTCTTTATTGGGCTCAATCCAGCTGTTACAGTGATTCTGTTATGGTCATCAACATTCTATTCCTCTCCACTGCAAAAATAGAGAGCATGCTTTATTTCTTTTATAAATATTAAGGGGCACAATATAACTTTTCAAGAAATAATCTGATCACATTTGTTTGCTGTAAATCACAGTAGTAACCTCAGGGGTATGTTTTCTTTGTAACAACCACACAGAAAATCAAGAATAGCTTATTCTTTTGTTCAACATACTGAGAAAAGCTTTCCTTCCACCTCAACAACAATGATGTGTGCTAATATCTTACCTTGTAATTAAACCAAAGAAGCAAACATAATTGTACAAATCTTATAAACCCACATTACTGATTTTTTTCTGATGCTTTGTCTTTGTTTCTCTCTTGAGTTGTTTCCTTAATGATTAGATTTGTATTAATGATTATTTCTCATTAATGTTTTATACAAAATTACATTTTGAGCATACCAAGGGTATTTTCCCTTTTGATGTTTTTATTGCACTGCATTTTCCTGTATTTTTTATACAAAGATGACTCCAATTGAAGATGACTGTTAGAATGGGTGAAAAATGTTCAATAAATATGTTAATTAAATTTTGCTTCTCTTTTAGTTCATGCATGGCAGCAGGTTGCAAAACCTGTGAGTAAATTTAAGTAAACAGCATATTTATTTAAAATATATACCTAGTTTCTCTGAATGATTTTTGTATGTGATTTGTAAAAAAACACAGCAACACAGCAACATGGTGGAAATAGTGGCAGGAGTTTCTGGCAGGAGGAAGCATCTGTCTTTCAGCCTGTTGATTGCAGGACTCACCTTCTTAATGACTTGACAAGGATAGTTACCTTGGTGACATGATGTTGCTATCCATATATATTGATACAAACTGATAATCCTGTTTAAGTGTTCTCTTTTCCTCTTCAATTGTTGCTTGGATTTATGAATTAAAATTAATACCTTAGCTGGAAGCCCTTGCTTTGTCATCTTTGATAAGCAGGGCTACATATTTGTAATCTTGGCTTCTTGTATCAGTTCATGCACTGCACTGAAAACTCTGCAGAAAGGTGCCCATGGGAAGTAGGAATGCCATGACCCTCTTACAAGAGCATATTCAGATTATTTCATCAGATATTCAATTTTTCTCTTCCTCTAACAGTCCACCTATTAACATTCCTGTCAGTGTTAGCAGACTGCCCTCAGAATCACCCTCCCATACTCTGCACGTGTTCTGCCAGCTCTCACAAGGGGTATTCCCCAGCAGAGAGCAGCTTCCTTGTTTAATCTGCAGAAGTGGTAAAAATGTAATATCATCCTGGATCTTGAGAGCTCTCAGACATTAGTTCTACTGCACTTAGCTAACTGGGGAATCTTCTTTTGAGGATTAAAAATAGAAAGCCTAATGTCAGAGTAAAGTTAATGTTCCCTTTGAAGAGTATTTAACTTTTGTACTATCAAAAATGAGAGAAATCCACTTGCTCTAATCTTATTTTTTTTCATTTTGTTGTATATACCACCCAGCTTCCAGCCACTATGTCTTCATCTGTTTGATCTGACAAGCCACATACAAAGATTCAGTTCAGTGTTTATCACAGTATGAAAGTCCTGAAAAATGAGGTTCCAAATATAATAAAAGTGGTGACATACCCTAACCTATTGTGGCAGTAACAAGACTGCTATAATATAAAGGTTACTAAGATATATTGGCAGTCAAGGCTGCTTGCACTGCTATGATTGCTCTTGTTGTAAGTATGGTAATGTAGCTTAGTTCCTGAGTATCATATTGGGGCATAGTGAGGGTATAGTATAGTCAGGAAATAAACTTCCACATGAAAATACTTTTATAAAAATGATTTTTATTTTTTTTTTATTTTAAAGTATTAGTTATGATTTTGTGGGAGCTGGGAGATGAAGGCAGGTCAAGTCTAGGAGAAGCTACCAGTCCAATCAGTGTTAGATATCTCATTCTAGAAGGAAAAGTGCCAAGATTTGAGATACCATAATATCTTTCCTCCAAAAACAGAGAAGGAGCTGATAGGATATGTGATGCTGGTAAAATAATGTCAACATAGTGGAAAGAGATAAAGAGTTAAAATGTCAGCACTATGTTCACTGAGAATAAAATAAGGAATGTGTAGGTGGAAAAAAGAAGAAAGTAAAAATGAGTTCCTATAGCTCTTGCTAGTGAAATGCAATTTTCAAGGATGCTTACATCTAAAGGCTACCTGAAGCTGCATAAGTAGGCATGCAACAACTGAAATTAGAAGAATAGTAATAAAATAGTGTAATTACCCAGGTGCAGGAGAGAAAGAAAGAAGATAAAGAAACCTACCAAACAGTTGAGTATTTCAATAAACATTTTAGCATAGAAATATGTAAAGCCTCCAAGACCACCTACTCAGTGCTAAATAAAAGAGATGTCAAGCAGTTCAAAAAGCTACATTCTTGCTGCACAGTGCTGGCTCCTTGGCACCCTCCAGGTCCATGCTAGTAGAAACTTGTGGTTTTGAATGGCTGTTTTCATTCCTGATGTTTTCTTAAGTTTAAAGGCCTGAAAAATTTTAAGTGCTATGTTACCTCTCAGAGTGGTGTTTTAGCAGTAGCGAAACTGACAGTCCTTGCTTTTGAGGTGTGGTGTGTTTTCCTTCAACAAATTATGGATTAAGATAATATAGAGGCATTTGAGAAACTCCTGGAAGAGCTTTGGAGACCTGTCCTGAGAGAAGGGAAAAAAAACCTCATTCAGCTTCATGCATATGTATTTAGAAATGGTTCCTGGTGCAAAAAATCCCCCATCCCTTACCAGCCATCTCTCAGGAAGTGCTGATTGGCCTGAATCACTATCATGACAGTTGTATGCTAGCTACTCAGCATCATGCATAATCACAGTCCAGCACTCTAGTTCATTCCTTCTTTTTTAGTAAAAAAGACATAGTCCAATAGTCCAAAAGCCTTTCTATTCTTCAGAACATTTTTTTGAAGTTTTTATCTGTTTTTATTCAGCATCTTGCTTCCTAGGAAGTCTGATCAAATTCTCATATCCCAGGGTCTCATTTGCATTGGCCCATGCAGCATGGAAAAAAAAGGCAGGGCTTGGTGAAAGGAGAGGAAACAGCAGGGGAGGCAATATTTGAACCATCAAAATTGACAGAAAAAGCTAAAATGTACCTGTTCACTGGAGTTTTATACAATTTTATATGTGGTTTTAATCCAATTACAAACAAAGCACATTGTCCAAAATTTCCCAAGTACTGGGAGTACAAAAGAAAGGAACAGTTTGTAAAATCCTTGAGGAACAGGTTGATGCTGATGACAAAAGTCCTCTCTTCATTCCAGAGCTAGTCAGCATGAGGAATCCCCCAGGAGAGTGCGGCTTCTGCCAAGTGTGCTCACAAAGCTGTCAAACAGCTGCATGTCCCTGAAGGCCAATGGGTTCCTCTGAAAAACCTTCTTAGCATGATCCAAAAAGAAAAAGTTATCAAACACTTCTGAACTCACACAGCTGGAATTTACTTTCAAAATACTTTAACTGAATAAATCTTCATTAACACTTTTCAAGATTTTGAACTGCTATTTCTCATCCTCAAGGACAAATAGCCTTTTCCCTTAAGAAAAGCACCAATGCCATTACCAAATGGTAAACTGACTGAGTTTTATTTGTACCTTTATGTTCAGATGGAGCAAATATGGAAGGAGCTGAGCTCTAACATCTTTTTTTTCCTGCCTAGATCCACTAATCCTCTTCCTTAACTTTAATATATCTATGTCTCTATATGTAAGCACATACATCTATATTTCTCTATCCACACAGATACATACACACAAAGACATACTCTGTCTTTGCTCTAAGGAACATAAAAGGAACAGTTGGAATATCTGATCCCATTTACTTATTTTTTTCTCTTCTATATATGTACTGAGTTACCCAAATTAGTTTTTTTCTCACTTTCACAATTTTTTGAGCTGTCTTCTCGTTGCCTCCTCTTTATTTGCTATTAGCACCAACATACTCTGCAGAATGAATTTGTCTTAGCAATGTAATTACATGGCCTGTACTTAAAAAGACATTAAGTACTCCTACAATTTATGGTGAAGTTCTCTGACCATTCCTGTTTAATACTGGTGAAGGTGAAGTCAAAAGATCTTTAATGAAAGCAAATAGGTCCTGTTATGTTCTGTTACAGATTTAAATCAAGTAGCTCCTTTGAAGTGAAGGATTTATATCAGCATAAAATCAATATACGAATCAAAATCCAAGCCTATGAAATGTAAAAGATGTCCAAAATTGACACAAGTTATTTAAATCCATTGATTTCTCAGTAGACAACCTGTGAGCTATGGATAGGAACAGATTTTGTACAAACATAGTCTTGAAATGCTGCCTGCTGGTCTTGGGTTTTTGTTGGGTTTTTTGGATTGTTTGTTTGTTTTGATCTTTTTACTTTGGCTGCAAGTGAAACATGGCTACTGTTCAGCTCAGCATTGTGAACTACAGCCAAACTAGCACATACCAGACCGTTAGCTCATCTCATTATCCAATTAAAGCTTTAGTCCTGAAAGAGACTCAGCAGTCTCTCAGTTCTTACCTGTTTGTCAGGTAAACCAGCCAACTGAAGTAAAACAGTATCACTCAATTTCCTGTACTGCATCTGTTTTAAAGCTTCCTCCAGTGCCTCAGCCACAGCAGGTTTTTTATGTTGAACTGTGGGCACACTTTTTGGCTGGTTTGGGAGAGGTATTTTCAAAAAGTTCATCCTACTTTGTAGCACTGCAGACACAAGACAGGCACCACCCTTTCAAAGCGGTAAAACCAAGTGTGCAACTCCACAGTAATGATGCACTGTGGAGTAGGAGCTCTGCCATATGATAAACCTGTGTGATGTTTGACAGCTCTGGGTGGATTGGATCCACCTTTAGTTACCCAAGAACTATTTTTAAGGCATCAGTCATGCTTTTACTAGTTTGAAAAGAATAACAGGCATTTCAGGCTTTACTTGGTAGGCCATGCACAGGTCTCTAATATCACTCTAGATGTCTTTGACTATCCCACTTGGATAGCCAGAAATATGAATAACTTTTGGATTTGGAGTGATATCTGCCATCTTTATACGATGTCTCTCAGATACAACAAAGTATCTACCTCAAAAGCTACTAAATCCTTATTTTCAAGTAACTAGATCCAGCCACTGGGGAATTCATACCATGCCTTTACCTGTAATTGAGTAAGTAAATCATCCTTCTGAGGTTACTGTTTCTTGTTAACTATAGCTGCTTTTCTTTTCCTAAGTGGCATTCAGACAGCTTAGAAAGATAAGATGATTCCCCTCAATATTTCTGGGATGAGGTTTGTAAAAAACTGATTTTTTCTAAACATTTCTAAGTTATATTGCTTTTAGATTAGGTGCTTGGAACTTGGGAGAAAAAATCATAAGCACTTAAACCAGTGGGAACATGACCTTTGTATGCAAAGGGAATCCTGATGCAGTCCATCTTCCTCATCTGCTCTCAGTTTCTCTACTAAGAGTTCCTCGACTCATAAAACAAGGAACCAACACCCCCCCCCCCCCGCCCCCCCCCCAAGACTTACTACTTGAAAAGACATGTAGGAGCTAAGTATTAACATCAATAAAAACTCATTCAGACTAGTAGTAAGTAGACATACTTGCTACAAGCGGCAACTCATTAAACCGCACTAAAACAACATGCAGTCATCTACCTCTGTACAAAGACATTGACCTAGATTAAACACTCTGGCATAATTTCTTAGGGAAAATCTGCCCTCCATGTTACAATGGATTTTATTCTAGAATAGGGTGGCTTTGTGCAACAGGGACTCTTGGCATGTTTAAACTGAAGGGAAGTGGGGAGAAGCAAAGTGACTCCTGAATTAGCATTGGCTGATTAAGTGCGTACTCCTGAGTCCGTGGCATGGATCCAGGCAAATACCTATGTGGTTCCTTACAATCATGATTCAGATGAAGGCTGCCCACAGGGGAAGAAAATTACAGGATGTGATCCTCAAAAGGTTGAAACTGAACATTTCTCTGTGTGGGGAAGTTCTCATAGAGAAACTATAAGTTCTGAACATAATTAAGACTTTTCAATTAAAAAAAATAGATATTCACAAGTGAAAGGTAATTCTAAGGTAAAAGCATAGAGGAACTCTGACTAACAGAATCTTCTGGTAATTAATTTTCCAAGGGAAAGCAAATGACACGGTTTCTAATTGTTATGAGGCAAATACATAAGTTCCTATACTCCCCAGGTTTGCTGAGCTCTACAATACCTGCTATACCCTTCTGGCTGCCTTGAGGAATAACACTGAACATGAATTTAGGAAAAGAGAAAGGACTGGAAAATGTATAAACCTATTCTGTTTAAAAAAGAAGTTAATCTCTGATAAGAGGATGGTCAACATGAAAATAAAATATGGGAGTATGAGGAACTTCTTAGAGTATTCTAAGCCCCTTCTCCTTCTATCACAGGTAATTAGCTCAGAAGACCTGATACATAAATCCATCAGTCACTGACTTAAATGCAAGCAGGAAATACCTACCTAAATATTAACATGCTAGAGCTCCTAGAGAACTGGTGATACCTATTTAGTTTATGAACGGATTTTCTATACGACATTTGCAAAAGTGCAGGAAAAACAAATCAGTGCTTAAGTGCTTTAATACCAAGCATCATTTGTTTATTAGTCTTGGGGCTATAGACACTGGTATAAAGGTAGAGTTAAAATAGAGCTATGAATAATTCATCTGTGACAGAAACTCAGTGCTGCAAGAAAGAGGTATCCACAGAATATTATGCTTTTATAAACTGTGTAAGCAACTAAAATTGAAGGAAGCTTTAGCTTCATTACCCCAGCAGTTGTGATCTGACCTTTTGGCTGCAGTTGGTAAAAAATCCTTTGTTCTCCTTCAAATAGCAGGAATTAACATTTTTCTAAGCTCCATGAACTCCAGCTATGTGAATGCTTAGTAGTTTGCAAATAGTTTTTCAATGTCACATTTCTGTAACGGTGTTACAGAACAAAACTAATTGCTGTCTCTAGTGGATGCAATTCTATTCACAGCAAGATAAATTGGATTTCTAAACTGCGATTTCCATTGTGTTACCTTCATGTATCATGAGAGTTATCCTGATGTGCACAGCAGTGGGCCTGCTTACTTATACACTGAACTACAGCTTTATGCAGAATGCATCATCTTGTTTTGCTCTTGAAAATACAAAGGGAATTCCAAAACATAACTGTAGACTGCCATCTTTTGACAGGGTTTAATGAGGATACTCATATCTAATCAGGCCCTACCTCTAGGAGTAGAAAGGATGGCTCCTACTCATGGACTTAACCATTCCAGAAAATCCAAACTGATGCTGAATCTGTATTTTGGCTTCCAGGACCAATAAATTACCAGACTTCTACTTTGGTTCTTTAAGTGTAAGGCAATATATTTTTTCATATAGAATTGTAACTCTTAATATTAAAAAGATACATAAAGCCTATTTTCAGTTTTGATATTTCATAAGCTTATAGTATAATTATAAGAAAGGAAGAAGGAAAAGGAAGAAAGAAGGCTGAGCTGGTGTAAGAAAGCAAAATGGAAAATAGAAGTAATTAAACCTGTTGTTTGTGCAAGCCAAGAGGGTGATAGTCAGTGGCACAAAGTTAATCTGAAGGATAGATATTAATGGTGTGCCTTGAGGCACCAATGACACTGGTATTGGGAATACTGTATAACTTCTTCATTAACAACCTGGAAGTTGAGACCAAGTAAATCTTTAGTGACTTTTCAGATGATGCAACACTGAGAGAAGGAGTTATTACACCAGAGGGTCATGGTGCCATTCAGAGGGTTCTTGGCAGGCTGAAGAAATGAGCAGAGAAACCCCATCAAGTTCAACAAAGGGAAATTCTCAGTCTTGTGCCCAGGAAGGAAAAATTTCAGGTATCAGAAAAGGTTGTCTCCAACCTGCTAGAAAGCTACTTGGCAGAAAAAGCCCTGGTGGTCCTAGAAGATGCCAAGTTCTACATGAGCCAGCACAGTAACCTTGCAGCAAACAAGGCAAACAGCCTCCTCAGCTCCATTAGGAAGAGCATTGTTAGCAGGTAGAGAGGTGATCCTTCACATCTACTTATCTTTGGTGAGACCTGGATATCTATGTCTAGTTCTGGGCTTCCAGTAGAAGAGAGACAGGAACACACTGGAGAGATACGTTGTGCTACAGTGAAGAACTACAAAGATGACAACAGGACTGGAGCATCTGTTGTACAAAGAAAGGCTGAAAGAGCTGGGACTGCTCAGCCTGGAGAACAGAAGGGTTCAGAGGGATCTTATGAATATGTATAAATATATGGTGGAGTGGAGCAAAGAAGGTGGAGTCAAACTCTTCTGAGTGGTGCCCACTGACAGAACAAGAGAAAATGGATATAAATTAAAACATGTGACATTCCATCTGAACACAAGAGAACTTTTTTCAACTGTTTTAACATTGGAAGTTTGTCTGCAGACAAACTATTTTGACTACCTCCACCTATGGAGATACTCAAAACCCCACTTGAAGCATCCCTGGCTGCCCCAGCTTAGAGGATGGACTTGAACCAGGCACATCCAGAGGTCTCTTCCAACATCTGCAATTCTGCCACCCTGTAAAAATGGCTATACTGCAAATCTGAATGTTTGCAGCTTTCCATTAGGAGTAAGTGTTGTTCTGAAAGATTAAGGTTGCAATACTACAATTCCATAAGCAGGTGATTACTTTAACACTGAACTAAAAAACACTACAACTGATTATGTGTAGCAAGAGACATCTCAGAGATTTGAATTCAATCCTGTGGTCTGAAAAATTTATGTGAACAGTGTAATTCAGACTATGATTTACAGTCAAACTAAGGTACCAATGACTGTGAGATTCCATTTCAATTTAAAGCAAACTGCTGTCACGTATAATGCAGAAATGTTATTTTGAGTCCTTGTATTAAGAAAGAAATTGTTGAAGAATCAGATGGCTCAAAGGATTATCAGCAAGGATAAGGGCTCTTGATTGTCCTGGATGACACTGAGCAAGCTTCCTTATAATTTCATATCAGAGCTCATTCAACACTAGCTATGTAGGCAGAGCTGGTTTTTTCCTGCAGCTACTAGGAGATATACCATAGTTTTATTTTTCTTTAACAATAGTGTCAACAACCTTTAATTATGTGACAGTGAAAAGCCAGTTCAAAAGGAAGAGACATCAGGGATATTTGGGGATCTGTGAGGAATCAGTAGTTTCAAGGAGCAGTGCTAGGGAGCTGGGGAGCAGTAAAACAGAGTGGAGCTAGCATTTACAGGTTAACAGAAGGGCAATGGCTGGGAGTTTCTCTGCTGCTCCTGGTGCTAGCACAAGTTTAAAGATCAAGAACAGACAAAATGTCTAGGAAACAAGTAGCCAAGTTGCATCCTGTTGGGATCCCCTCTGAATTCATCTGTCTCTCTTTCTCCTCCATTTCCATAAAACAGAATTTGTTTTTCCTTCTAAGCATCCCTTAGGGACTTACCAAGCCTGATGAGCTACCAGTAGCTCCCATGAGGCTCAGCTCCTCTCCACCTGCAGAATTGTCCTTAGCTTTTTCAGCCCTGAGACCAGTCAGGGCAAAGTGAGGAAACAGAAAGGAGTTAGGAAGCTTTCAAACCCCCTTTGGCTGTAGAGAGGATGGAAGAGAGATGTTTTCCCTTTCTCTCCTCCTTTAGGAGAACTCATAGGCATAGAGTGAAATGGGTCCAAAAGGACCTCTGGAGATCAGATCCAAGCAGCAGTTCATAGCTACCCCACATAGATGGCTGCCATCAAAAACTACTCACTTATAAACAGTTAGAGAAAATTGGCAGCTATGCAAATAGTCCATTGGTACTTTTTTCAGTATTTAAATAGTTCTGGAAGACATTTCATTATCTAACATCATAGTTTGTGAAAAGCTTATGACATTGATGTACATTTATTTAGGAGATACATAAATTTTAGTAAATTTTTGAAAAAAATTATGTGGAATCTTCTTTGCAGACTAAATATTGTAGTCAACATCCCACCAAATTTTCTGTGTCACCTGTAGCCTAAGAATGTTTCTAGAGCTTAGAACAGAGAGATTTTCCACTGACAGTTCATTTGATGTGGCTTAAAATACTTCAATGATACTGAAAATGTGCTTGCCTAACTGCCTTAGCACTGGCAACTTGAAATCTTAGTGCCCCTGCCACTATCATGTTTATTCATGATTTTTCTCCCTGTTTTATGAAGCATTTTTCTTTTAGCCCTGTGTTACAACCTATTTTCATAAGCTGACACCTAGCTTTTGGTAGCCTGTCACGTTCTGTCCATACCTCAAATAATTTTGTCTCCTGTTAACTTATTGCAGAATAAAATATGGTCAGATATTATATGAAGACAAAAGATTTGGAATAATAAATGTTATTACAATTCACTATAAATAAAATCAAACCTTTCATTAGATTTATATCCATCATTTGTTTCAACAACAAAAAATAATAGTTTTTATGATTCTTATTATCATTCCCATGTTAAAATTAAAAATAAAAAAAGAAGGCTTCTTGTAAATAGCAGGGACTAGATCCATTATTAATTTAAGACTAGATCCACAAAAGAGCTTTGGTCTGGAAAGCAGAAAATAAGCAACCAAGCAGAAACACTGAAATTTATGAAAGTTACTTCTTTTTTGCATCCTAACTTCACAGGCACTGAGATGCTTCTGGGCATTTTGGGCTGTGCTTTTACATTAATAATTCTTTGTCTAAAAAAGCACCTCCACAGGATTTACTTTTTTCTGTACCTTCTCAAGATTTTTATATAGTTGCTAACACACCCCCATGGAAAAGGAGCTGTGCACATTATACAATGATTGTTTTCTATGAGAGACACAGTCTTGAAAGCAGGAGGATCAGCTCCTGACCACTAAACTGCAGAGCCACTCCTTTTTTCTCTGCTTATGTATACAGACTCTTCCAGGGTATGAAGAGACAGATTCTTAATCCCTACATGACATGAAAAAGCAAAAATATAAGATTTTCTGCTCTGTGCAAAAGAAGTGCTTTAACCTCTTCTGCTCTATTTTGACCTTTTAAAAATGGTAACATAGAAAAAAAAATCTTGTTTAAAGGCTTTAAAGATTTGGCCACTTACACTTCAGAAAAAGTTCCCATGGAAGATTCACATGAGTGTCAAGTGGAAATTCAGTCTGGTCTTTCCCTTTAAAAATAAATTCTTTCTTTTGTATGAAACAAATACTTCATCTGAGATAAGGTGATAGTGCAGTCACTGAACTCGATAACTGTCACTCAACAAGCAGTGTGGTTGACATGCTGGAGGGAAGGGATGCCATCCAGAGGGACCTTGACAGGTTTGAGATATGGGCCTGTGCATTGGTCATGAAGTTCAACAAGGCCAAGTGCAAGGTCCTGCACATGGGCTGAGGCAATTCCAAAGTATTGGCAGTACAGTCCATTAAACTGCTCCCACTAGTGGGGTCAATTGATGGTGAGCTAAGTCTCATTGCGGAGGTGCATCCTGTCATGAGTGTAGATTCGACCAGGTGTCCCTGGCAAGTCCAAAGGAGCATGCAGATAAGTTTACACAGGAGTAGTTCTTGAAGAGAGAATCTCTTTCTTGGCAGATAGTGAGTTACTTTTATATCTTTAATGTGGATGTGTAAGTGAACGTAGGACACCTGTTCCTGGAACAGCAGTTGCTGACTTCTGCTTGTTTAGGAGGTTGCGTTTGGTAACACACAATGAGGGAAATACTGGAAATTGAATGTATGCTGCTTTATCTATAAAAGACTTTCATTTCCTTTTCATCTTACCATATCCTTGATGGTGACCATTTCCATTAAGACTCTAATTTACAATGCCTGAACTTTCAGAGGGTTCATATTGAGGAAACAAAAGTGTAGAAGTTACTACTGTACATTTACCAACAGGAGAACAATCCACACTCCAAACAAGTGCCTTTAGCTACAAGTTATGAGCTTTTTGGTATGAAATACAATGAGCTTCACCTCTCATTCAGTATCTACAGGGAAACTGGACTGAACAGCTAGGTTTATGGCAAATTCAAAATAATGTGTCACAGAAAATCTCTTTAAACATTTGTTTCACTGAACAGGGTCAGCATTGCCTACTGAGAGTCAATAGCATGCTAATCTTCCTAGCATTTGTTTTATCACCTATTTTTATTTTAATACAACTTTAAAGCTGAAATTGGGATTAGTTTCCTGTGGGTCAGACATTGCAGAAACGTACACAAAAATACAATGCCTATAATCAAAAGCTTACATCCTCAAAAAAACAAAAACAAAACAAAAAAAACCCCCAAAACAGTCACAAAGCTTTCAGAAAGCCACATAACATAAAAACAAAGTAACCACGATAGTAACTTTTACATACTGTGTTACTTTAAATTTTACAGTGTTTGGGATTATAATATTTTACCTGTATTCTGAAGCACTTTGCTTCAAAAGTAAATCTAGTTCCCCAGTGTCCTTTATGGACTATGTTCAACACAAGGAAAAGACCACCTTAAGTCTATTTGCTCCCTAGTAGAAGGGTTCAGATTTTCCTAAGCTATGACATTTGCTTCTCATAAGAAGGAAAAAGTGGTTGCAATAAACAAAGAAACAGATACAAAAGTATGACAATAAGACTCTCAGTAGGGGTGACAGACAAAGAAAGTGAAAAGAGAAAATCTTTTTATTCTACGAAAAGAAAACCTTAGTCTAAACAAGTTTAGAAAAGAACAAAGAAACAAGAAACAAAACTTTACCAAGTTCTAATGAGAAGGGAAAATGAAAAATTTATTGTTTGGCCCAATTGAAACTGGAATGAAAAATCTAATTGTGTTATTTATTTTCCAATTTGTAGATATCTTTCATTTAGTGAATTAGCTGCAAATTAATTGAATAGTTTATATGCTATTAACATAATGTCCTATGGTTATATGGCAAAATGTATCCTTAAAATAATGGATAGATTTTAAATTAGAGACAGAGCCAACACAAATATTAGTAGATGGAGAATCTTATTGTTAATCATCAAAGTGCTTACCAAGGAGAAGAAAATCAATGTCTGAGCACTTATCCTCCAGAGATCTACATCTCATTTACACTAACTGTGATGTAGCCAAATGACACAATCCGAGACCGTGACCTCATTTTTCCAGTAAATTGGAAATGAGTAAATGCAAAAAAGACCCTGGTAATTGTTTAACTGCTAGGATCTAATGTTACAAATTGCACAGATTTGAAGTATGAAAGACATAGAATGCAAACAAGCATCAAATATGTTTTCCCAGCTGTGCCAAAAGGTGAAGTCTGGGCTTTTAGGAGATCAGACAGTGATAGAACCAGGGGAAATGGGTGTAAGCTAGAGAAGGGTAGATTTAGGCTGGATATTAGGAAGAAGTTCTTCATTGTGAGGGTGGTTAGGCAGTGGAACAGGTTGCTCTGAGAGGTTGTGGAAGCCTCATCCCTGGAAGCTTTTAAGGCAAGGCTTGATGGTGCCCTGGGTAACCTGATCTAGTGGATGGTGTCCCTGCCAGGCAAGGGGGTTGGAACTGGATGATGTTTGAGGTCCCCTCCAACTCTGACAACTCTATGATCCTATAATAGCATATTGCAGTTTGCATGAAAAGGCACAGAGAATTCCATAGAAGTTGCATAGAAACATGCTCAATATGATAATTTATCAAAATGGTAGCAGAACTCTTTTGAGTTCACAAAACCAAAGCAGATTATCATAGTGGAACAAAACATATCCTAGTCAAGGGCTATGTGACAACTTTTCTGACAGCTGGATGTGTCAGAGGGAAAAGTCCATCCGAGGATGTGAAGGCAGTCATGCCTAGTGGAAGTAAATAACCAGCTCCTGCTAGGAACTCGGTGGAAACTGGGAATCCTTCTTGACCCAAAGTTTCAATCATTTTTCACAGAATATTCTGAGCTGAAAGAGGTCCACAAAGATCATCTAGTCCAGCTCCTAACCCTGCACAGGACACCCCAAGAACCACACCATGTGCCTGAGAGCAATCTCCAAGTGCTTCTCAAACTTCATCAGGCTTGGTGAAGTGAACACCTCCCTGGGAAGGTTGTTCCAGAGCCCAGCCACTATCTGGGTGTAAAACCTTTTCTGGTATCTAAACTAAACCTCCCCTTACTCAACTTTATATCATTGTTTTTAAATTTGGACTAAAGCAAAAGGAAAACAAAAATATTTTATTTCCCTGACTGAATAACATTTTCTGGGGAAAACAAACAAAAAAACCCACAAAAACCAAAACCCAACAGCAACTACAAAAAAAAGGAAAAATTATTTTATTTTCCCAATGGGCAAAAATTATAACTCCACTGCCAAATTAATCTTGATCATGATCTCTGTTCATTATTTACTTCAAAACTTTAGTTTCAGCTCCTTCTACTGAGGATTCAGGATGATGACAGTGCTCCCTTCCTAACAAGACACATTTCTTATTGGATAAACTAATCCTTACTGTGTCTTTTATGTAGCCTGGGAGAGTTGAAAAACATTATTCTCACTGTGGTAAAGGTGTACAGGACCTACTATGAAAACATACATCTTCAACTGTCCAATCCAGATTTAAACTATATAATTACTAAATCTTTACTGAGATCTAGCATAGTTTCAGGAATAAATGTGAACATAAATTCTAGCTGCTGAGTGCACTGCAACAGCATTAGATACTTTCAGTGTTACATGATGTGTCCAAGTATGAAGAGGTTAAGGAAATATTTTTATATTCTTTAAATCACCTTGACATTCAGCTCTCATATATAATCTTGAATTTCCTGTGTCTTTCAATATTTCTTGTTTTCTTTGTAAAACCCAAGCTGCCCACCTCCTGAAATTCCAATCACCTCAGGAAGTCTCTAGTGCAACACAAAGCAGTCACATCTGAGCTTAGGCCAGGTTACTCACAGCATTTCCAGCTGGGTCTTGAAAACATCCAGGAAAAGAGACTGCACAGCCTCTCTGGGCAGCCTGTCCTCTCCCTGACTCTCTTTATGGTGATTTCCTCTGCCTGTTACATCAAGTTAGAATATCCCCTTTCTCAGTTTATGATCCCCATCTCTCATCCTTCTTCCACATAAAGAGATTGGTTCTATCTCCTTAGAAAACTGAGTCTTTGGAAAGCTGTCTACATCCTTCTCAGCCTTGTTTTCTCCAGTTTTTAGGAGTCCTCATGTTCACTAACTCTCCTACCAGATGTTTGGCATCAACTACCTAACAGAAAAGATGTTTTATTAATTCCATCAGCATCACAATGAAACCATCTGCTTTTCATATCTCCTTCAGATATTGCTGGATTATTTTTTCCTGTAAAATATTAGGAATAAGGGAAAGTGAACAAGTCCATCTCCATGATGATTTTTATGCCTGAACTTGCAAAATACGATGTGTCAATGAAGGAAAAAGAAATATCTGTGTGTTTATTTCATTGACATAAACATTGTTTTTTCCTAGTAGACTGTTAAGCTATTTTTAGCATGAGAATATATTTGTTTATTCATCACTTACACTGTTATTTCCTTCAACTATATGTGAAGTCCAGGGATGAAATCCTGCTCCTTTAGATGCTATCAAGGGTTCTGCTATTGACAAAGGAGAATCTCACAAATGAAACCATACAACTTATCTTTTTTTTAAACACAGCTTACTTCTGTGGTCTTGTCTCCTTTTACATATCAGATCGATATTTTTTTTTCCTATTCTATTTGAAATAGCTGCAGGAAAGTCTGCACGTTAAAACATTTAACTTGAAAAACATACTAAGAAGATAGAGTTTAGATTATAATCATTGTATATTTGACCAATTGGAGTAATTTTTCATGTGCCAACATCAGTTTTACTGGCAGGAGTTCTGGGATATGGTGCTGCTGAATGACAAAAGAGGCACTGGTTTTGAAACAGCACAGGTGTGTATTTGTATGCATGTTTGCACAACTTTAATTTTCAGTCACTTTGTATTAGATTGTGTAACTCTGAAGAAAGAAAGCCTAGATGTGTATTTTAAGTGAAATAGGACTGTCTTGAATGCATGATGATTAATATAATGGAAGATACAATATATACCAGCAAATTATCTTTCCAGATAGTTAAAGTACAGTAGCACAAGACAATCACCATTCCACTCCACAAATTTCCCTTTGAAAGTCTTATTTCCTTAGTTTTACTCTGTTGCTTTTTTTTGTTCTTGTTACTTTTTTCTTTTGAATAAAGCTGAATGTTTATCAAGAATAATTTATATTTCCTATGTATCAGCCATATTACAAAGCTGATATTGAATCTTTCTTTTCCCTTGATGTGCAGCCATTCCTCTTCTCATTATTACATTTGTAGGCTATCTGACTTGGTTATAGTCCATTCTAATAATGTATAAAGATAAGAAATTGAAAACGTCATTTAGAAACCTGCAGACATTCCACATTTTAGAGTTTCAAATGAATGTGGTCTATTTCCTGTCAAATAAATTCTTGCTACATATTCATTATTTCTTTTGCAATTCTTGATTTTGTTTAGCCTCTCAGTTATGGGTGAGTCAATGTGGAGGTCTTTGTCAATCAGCCTGTTATTCCACCATTGCTGATGTCCTGTTCTTCAAGTAAGCATCTTCAGGGGGTAAAAAATAAATTGGAAAAAAACCACAAACCACCAAACAAACAAAAAAACAACCAACCCAACCTCTTTAAGTGCATTAGATTATGAAAAAAAAAGAAAATAAATTTAAAACTAGGATTAAGAAAAGCCCATTCTATGAAAGAATTAAGTTTCATGTGTGAGAGGTAGTTTCAGTAGGTGGTCTAAAACCAAATGGCACAGACTTAATGCAATGAGCACTCAACACAAATCATGCCAGATCAACAGCTATGAATGCTTTTGAGAACTCTGTGTGGTCTCCTTCTTCTTCCCATCAAGCATTCCCACTATAAACTGCCCACTGTCACTGCTGAGTGTAAATCAAAGTTCAACAAAGATGGGCTAAGTTTGAGCAGGCTTCTTAAGGATGAGCTGAAATGCCTTGGCAAGTCTTAGAACTAAGCAGAGAACTAAGGCCACAGCAAAGCAATGATGAGTAACTGCTGCTCTGCTAATTAGAAGTCAAGTTGGAGTTTAATGCTTTAATCAGGTTGTAAATAAGTAAAGAGACATACAGAAAAGCCACCAATAGCTCTTGTGATGACACCTGTACAGATGGCCTGGGCACTGAGGATGGCATAATTATACATATTTATGTGCATATTATCCTGATGTGAAGAATAAAATATTTTCTGCCTGTGAGATATTACCTTGCCCAGAGGCAAAGAGGCAAATCAGGGAACACTGCTAGAGAAGCAGCTGCATAGTGACCTCTCCGTGGAGTCTCCCAGTAAATGACTCAACACAGCAACTGAATTATTCCCATGAAGAAGTTTCTGGCCTCATATCCAGCTATGTCAGAGAGGTTCTTTAACATACTGGTTTCAGGAATGTGGGAATGGAGCTTAACTCTTCAAGGAAAACATCTGGCAGACAGAGAAGGAAAGTCAGCAGCTGCACCTGGCCAGTTTTCTTTCTCGGTCCATGCATGGAACTAATCTGGATCTTCTGGGGCTGTGAAAAGAGGTTGTGAAGGAAAGCACATTATACTGTTCTAATGAATTTATATTTCATGTTCTGCCTGCCTAAGACATCTTGCCAGCAAACACTTTGGGATACTTTTCTTTCTTCATCCCAAGTGATCAGGTACCTACTGGGTTAAAAAAAAGGACGTGATTCTAGGACAAGGGCTCCTATTGTGACTGGGGCAGCAGTGAGATGTCTTCATCATCTCACCAACAAACCACTTGCTAAGCAGACAGTAACTCTGCATTTAAAAAACAAGTTCTGGTCTAAAGAGTAAGTGATATACAAAATCATGGATAAGTGTGACCTGAAAAGTGTCTCAGACACTCATGGAGGTCACATTGCCTCTGAAGCTAAGGCGGCTGTCCCACATGATGGCCACATCTCCAGAAAACTACTTCTATGTCCCACTTCACTTAACTTTTGCACTTACAGATGATACAGAAGAAGTCAGGGCATTTGCCCACAGACTGGTATGTTTATTCCTGAGGACATAGCATGACTGGTGACACTTAAGGGACCTTCAATCCAGACAGTAATATTTTTGATCTTTCTCCTTCTCAAGCTCAAACACCACTCAGCAGAATATGTAATGTATTGTTAACTATTGAGGGACCATGTTTTTACTGCAAGGGTTAGAACCAGGAATCATGCAGTGCTGTTTTGGAAGGAATTCTGGCAAACATAAATATTTATATAGGTAAGAGAAATTAAGGGAAAATCAGCAATGTACACCTCATCCATAGGTACAATATATCTTTCTGTAGAAAATATCTCTCTTTTCTATAGGCAACCATAACCTTTGTGTGGCATTTGTGTTCCTCATTTCCTCCTGTTTGGTAACAGCCCAACAGAGGATGCTGCTCACCAAACTGCATTTCCATGCCATGTCAGAGCTTCTCCACCCTCATTCTCTCTATCCATAGTAAATATTTTAAAAAGTCTTAATAAAGCCTAAAGGAGAAGGAGAGGAATTTCCAAACAGATCTTAAGCTACAGTCATGGTTTCTTTAGCAATCATTCTAATTAATAACAAGGAAAAATGTAGAAGGTGGAATTTCTGAAGCATTGAAAGGAGTTAATGTCTTTCCTAGCCAGTTATCACAGGCATAGATTAACTGCCTAGACAACTGGGCAGAGGAAGAAAGGCACATAGAAGGTCAGAAAGGTTGCTGGCTTATAATACCACTTTTGGAGCACCGTTAACAGCAGCTAGCTAAAAAGTCTGTTTTCAGTTTGTCGTTCATTGTCTGATTCAATTAATGGAAATTAATCCCATTTTACTGTGCATTTTCTTTTGCTTTTCAAAAGATATGTTTGCTAGTCACTAGACAATAATAATTGTCTAATAACATAATTAGTTAGGCTTTGATTTGAAAGATATACATCTTGAAACCATATGATGTCAAGGATTCCAGTAATTATTTTTATTCAGGCTATAAAAATTCCATGCCATATTAACCAGCAAGGCTGGGAAAGAAGCCAAAGACACAGTTTAACTTTTTATGATTAAAAAAATCTTATTTTCCAAACTCTGCTCAACTCCTGTTTTAGTAGACAATTTTCCATGCAGATATTTCAGTATTAAATCTGTGAAGGTTAGTCAGCTCAGGACCAAAATGAAACAGAAACTAGTAACTAATATCTAGACCAGAACTTCCATGGACCAGCTGCTCTACAGTATCAGAGAGAAAGTTGTGTGACCTCAACAGAAACATCACTTTCCTCAGTCTTACTGCTGGGAATGGGGTGCTGGCAGTAGTGTCACAAGGTCAGTGTCCCTCAGTGTCAACACAGGTCATTCTTTCAACCTTTCTACTGCTTTTCTTCTGGTGCTTGCACATGCTTTCCTAATTTCATTTGTACTTCATTCATATTAATCTTAATATTTGTCTTAGAAATCTCTGCAGCTTGAAAATTTGACAAACATAACCTATAAAATAGGGAGGTTACCCATGGACTTAGGTCCTTTGAAATGTCGTCGAACTTAAAACCAGGACTTTGTTGATGGTTAGAAGAGCATTTCTTACTCTCTTTCTCTTCCAAGAAGTCTATCTATTTTATTTTATTTATTTTAAAACTTACCAGAACCCGGTTTTCAGAGGGTAGGCAGGCTCTGCAGAGGGACCTAGACAGGCTGGATTGATGAGCAGAGGCCAACGGTATGAGTTTTAATAAGGGTAAATGTAGAGTCCTGCATTTTGGGTGTAACAACCCCCAGCAGCGCTACTGGCTCGGGAAGGAGTGGCTGGAGAGCTCCCCAGCAGAGAAGGACCTGGGGGTGCTGATTGACAGCTGGGTGAACATGAATCAGCAGTGTGCCCAGGTGGCTAAGAAGGCCAATGGCATCCTGGCTTGTGTCAGGAATAGTGTG